>CAJOBZ010000009.1:6047500-6407500 GCA_905332375.1 Pieris macdunnoughi
TGCTTTATTTTGTTTGGCTTATTGTGTTACCTTTATATATTTAATTTTTAGGCTCGCCTAAATACTTAGACCTATTTAAATTTAAATGATACACACATAGGCCAGAATCAAATACAATAAAGCACCAAATACCTTGCAATTTTGGCAATAAGCACTGCTTCTTGAGTTGCTATTTGGGCTACAGGCTCATTCAAAATATTTGAGTTAAGGAGCCCTTGTCGTAACTTAATTCTTTCTTCATCTGATATAGCATGTGGTGCATTGCGACGCCAATATCTGTCTACACCATTTTTAAAACACATAACAGCTAACCAACGAACATGTACATCTACTGAATGGTTTGATAGCACATTCTGAAATGAATTAAGGTCAATCAACCTTCTTCTACAGGAGAAACCTTTATTAAGCTAAGCATTTAGATAAGATAAAAAAATACAATTAAGATTGACTTTCCATTAGCCATCTTCATAAGCAAATGTTTGTGTTGAATAACTTTAGATGAAGGTTTTTGTTAATAAGTAACCTTTTTCCATATGAACACAAATTGTGTACAAATATATAAGGCAATAGATATAAGATATTATGAATATGTCAGTTCAGATATTATGTTGATTGTATTATTTTCATACAGAAAATATTCTATGAATATGTTATAAATGTAAGTAAAATGTAATAAATACGCATTTCATTAGCAGGATAATATATTACCCTTTTGTTTCATAATATACAAACCAAGAGAACAGAATAGAAGCCAGGTTCAATCTCCCATTCTTCTAACTTCTTCTCAGCTGGTTTAAGTATATCTGTATTCTGGCTGGTAGCTCTATTTAGTGTATCCAAAACTAGGGCAAAGATGTCTGGTTCCATATTTGTATCTCCTTCAAGAAGAATTGAGTTTTATATTAAACTACTGACCTTTTAATTCCAGAAATTTGTTTGAATAAAAAACTTTATTGATTTGTAAATGAATGTATGGTGCATCTCATCTTTATTGCACAACAATGTTCCAGAGAGAAATCTCTTTAGTGGTGATATGAGATTAAGATAAAAGTATGATTTGCTAATATCTATTAAACTAATACTAGAAATAAGTCGGTATTATTAAATTATTTGCATACCGGCTGCAAAATTCGCAATAACAATGTTTATCGTTACATAATATACTCGAAATACCAATACCTAAATGAGTAGAGGGCGGAAACGCAAAACAATCTATATAAATTCATATATTTTAAAGAGCCACTTACTTTATCACGAACGAAAGTCAGGAATAAGCATAACCTAAAGTTATTTTTACTGCGACTGACAGCAGTAACGATTTTTATTTTTTAGTCTATTTTCATTACCGTTAATAAAAATAAATAGAAAATTCGTCTATATTCCAATTAACGTAAAATTTAATTACTATTTTACTGTAATTGTTTAAATAGAAAAATAATAAATATAACTAATGTAAATTCCTAAACCATTTGGAAAACATCGTCGACACTCGACAGAAAGCTGCGAACCTGCAAAACATCTTCGCTTTCTATGCGTCGACTGTCAGCTGTCGTCTTTCAATGTCTATATTTTCACTTCACTTCACTTCACTTTATTTAGAAGTATATTTTCGAAGGCACAACAAGAATGACATTTAAAATCAAAGTATAGATAAGATATGCTGAGGGTAGCCCTAGACAGGGCTAAAAAGTTATTTAGATCTTAACAGCTGGTATGGCTTGAATATTGGCATTGCTAAATTGCCCGCGATTGTGACTAATAGAATATGCAAAAAAAATCATATTGTATCATCTTCATCTATATTTTATTTTTATTTTACCTACACCATACGCTCTAGTACTATTATTTTTTGTTGGTGCTTAAGAATACTAAATAGAAAATGAAAAGAAAGAATTTTAGAATTATAATATTTTTTATTTCATGATGCTGTAACCACATTAACATGGTAAGAGTGCAGTGTAATTCTAGAGATTACGCAACTCGCAGTCCCGAGTTCGAGTATCGTAGCTGTACTATAATAAAAAGAGTGTGTGTACTTATGTACACGCGTTAGAAGTTATACTTCTTTGGCTTATGGAAACAAAAATAACTAAAATGTGATTAACAATAAATATTAAATTAATCAATAAAATTATTATTAGTAAATACTATCACCGTCGTATATGAAATTGATTTAATACACCAAAATAATATTTATGTATTCACACTGTTTAATTGTACTGTTACGAAACACGTGTTCTAAATATAATAATACTAGAATATACAACTTGAACATAGTTACTATCGATTTTCATGCCACCTAGAACTAACTGCATTCTGTTAATTTTTAACAGTAAAATTTTACTCTCATCAAAACGCGCCTATAACTTCAAAAATTTGGAACAAAAAAAACAGGCAAAGATACTAAAGGTCCTCGCCCTGCCTAACCCATGACTGGCCGGGCCAAAGTCTCAAGTGGCTAAGATGGATAAAAAGTTGTATATCAACATCAGAACACTTTACATTTCAGAAACACTTCGTTATCGCGATTAAAGTTGTAGCTGTAGATTATAGGTAAAATTTTGTTTAAGATAGTTAGAAATCTGTTTAGATGTCTGTCTGAATTTAAACGTGTTATTTTGTAAAAATTACAGGTGTTGATCCAATAACCACAGGAATTTCCATATTCATACTAAAATGAAATCGAAAACAGACTGTGATCTGAAAAATAAGAAATTAAATTATGATTTCATGCCATCAATAAAAAACAGCAAAAAGCGGTTAAAATTATATTCTACCTTGTAAACGTAAGAGATGTTTATCAATGTACGATCCAAATTTATTGTAGACGGTACAACCGGTGGTATATCTATTAAAAATGTGTATGTTTCTTCCAAGTTGTTTCTAAAGTCTTTTAAAAAAATTTCATGTATTTTCTTTTCAGTATTATAATAACCCGACATCACTGTGTATTCTAATTTCTAAAAATGATATTCATACAATTTTAAAATTTTAGTTTAATCTTAACTTACTTATTATTACACACCACACACCTGCAGAAGCGATATCACTATTTTCGACACTTTGATCTTTTTTTCGTTAGTTATGTATGCTACAAATGGTATATTTCGTTGATTAGATCCAATACCTTTATATGTTTTTATTCTAAACTGATATTGTTTAAATTTACCAAAACTCTTGGTAAGTTCATACAGGTACTTCTCCTGAAAAAGCAACATTGTTATTTTATTGTCGCTTGTTTTAATTTTTCTAATAAAACTTGATATAATTCTTAATATTCACTCACATTGTAAAACGTATACTCGAAATTATTAAGGTTTAAATGTGCAACAACAACAAATGGAAATACCCGTTTTTGCTTTCTTTTACATATTTTTGTAGTTTTTATTATAACACGATAATGTGTTTTGGCTACTGAATCTTGAAAACTTGATGGTATATTACGAGGAAGAATAAAATGGAAGGGGATACTTAAATTTTTTGATACCAAAGTGTTCTCTGAAAAAAATGATTTGTTAAGCAATTACAGAATCTAATCTATACCAAATAACATTTATACTAAAGTCGCATGTAATATTTTAATTCTTACCCTTAGTATCAATCGATATATCGATTCGAAGAACTTCATTTTTTTCAGAATAGAATTTAATATGTGGTATTGTAGGCATTGGACGTGTCCATCTAGCTTTACTTGTTCCCTTAACATTTAACACTAGGCCTATAATAATTAAGTATTATAACTTAAGATAGTTATGAAAATTTTATTAAAATAAATCGTATCACCTTTTACCACGCTATTGTGTTTTAATCCAAATATTACAGATCCCGTTACAATATCACCAGAATAAAAATATCCCTTATAATTATTAAAAACAACTTGACAATTTTCTAATACCATGTTACATGCAACAAATATCTGTTTTTTAGTTTTAAAATCTAGACTAGGTTATATATACACGAAAAATTCGAATAAATAATCGATAATGTGCAAATATTATAATTTTTATCAACTGATATAAATACATATGATAAAGCGTTATCTTATTTTAATTGTTGCTGTTTCTTTACTAAAGACAGATTAAGAGATCGTTTCTTCATCTACATAAATGTTAAAACGTTAATGTTAACTCTTAAAAGAAAAACATTTTAAAATCAATTTTTAAAATTCTGTACTATTTAACCAAAATCAAAATCAGATCTTTACTTTTAGTTACAGATAATATTGTGTGTTCGTGGTATAGTCTGTGGAATAATTTAAAAGTGTCATGTGTACTTCCACCTTTTTATTTTTTTTAGTAGCAACTTCTTGAAGCGCCATCTTAAGTGAAGAATAAGAAACACGTCTCTCATTCAAATTTCGAAAACAATTTTATTGTTTTAAATCTTTATATGTAGTTTTATAAACTATATTATTATAATATAAATCAAATATATTTATTTTTGCTTTTTCATTTGTATTGTATATATTAATTTCAACCTTGTATAAAAATAAAATAAAAAAAGATTACATTTGACTATTTCCTCATGCCATGACTTTTTTGGGTAAGCGGATGTGGTTGGTCCGCCATATCATTCGTGTGGGTCTGTGCTTGTGTGGTTTGGGTGTCTTACCGGTGCCAACCATTATTTTTAATTAGTAATAAGTTATGCGTATGAATCCAGACATGGACGATGATGAGAAGGGGTAAGTAATTTGGATTATATTTTAGATAACATGATGTTGCTTCGTGTACGTAAACTATAATAGGTCAAATTGCATGTTCGCTTGGTGTGTCGCATTTCACGGCAAGGCAGCAAGGCTAGCAAGCCATCGTTACGAAATTATTATGTTACATATTCATTGGAAAATTGATTGATTTCTTACGATATTTTTGTGTTTTAATTATAATCTAAGTTATTAACGAGTAAACGCTCATTAGCCTTTTACCGGCGAACGGCCACCGACCCCAAGCCTTTCCGTGTAGCGATCATGGCAGCTTCACTTTCCCATTACTTAAACATTGATGTATTTCAGTTTTAAAATAACTTATTTGTCTATCATTTAAGTTTTCGTTATAATAACAACATCTAACCAATATTTACAGTGTTTAAGTTTTAAAATTGTAGGTTGACTAAATATAACCTTTCTGTGACTAATTTATGGCTTTCTCTTATCAACGAATTGTATGGCACTTAAGTTACCATATTTTTGAATTTCACGATACGTAAATCTTTCGGTTTGATATCCGTGAGCTTGACTTTAATGAGGTTAATAGAGCGACATTGTGCTGCCGCGTAGCTTTTCTTCACTTACCTTACTCTGCTAAAACATGCTGATTCATTTGCATAATATTCACCGCGTTGTTTTCTGTGGTAATGTATTCGAATTGATTAAATTATGTTTACATTTTATACATATTTCTTTATTAACTTCAATACGCGTCGTCGACCGAATTTGACACGTCTGCGCCTTAAATTTCTGGTTCAATGTGGCATATATTGTACATTAATAATTATTTAAAAAA
The DNA here is from genome assembly GCA_905332375.1 of Pieris macdunnoughi. Lineage (NCBI taxonomy): Eukaryota > Metazoa > Arthropoda > Insecta > Lepidoptera > Pieridae > Pieris > Pieris macdunnoughi. The sequence goes on from CAJOBZ010000009.1 coordinate 6,053,005, forward strand.
ATTACTTAAAAGTACACTGTATGACTCATTACTTAAGAAATGAAACTATACATCGCACATAACGTCGTATTTTAGTTAGATAATACATTTACTTGGTTCTTAATTTTTATCTGTAAATAATACTTGTTATCACTATTTGAGTCAAAAGCAGATGTTATGTTCTGATAAATGTCTAATGGTATTGGGGTCAATACATAATTGTCTTATAATTATTTTTACAAAGTATTTATATCATTTGTATACACAAGTATATACATTGTTAATGAGGCATTAATTGTAAATAGAACCACACTCATAATTTTAAAGTACAGCATATTAACATTATCTGGTTAGCATCAAAAATTACAGAAGGCCTTTTTTAAGATATGCTTTAAATTTTTAGTAGATTGATGATATCGACAAGTTTTAATTTGTAATGTTCATATTAAAAGCATTTTCTCGTACATGTCTACTTTTCCTGTTGAAGTAATTAAGGTGTGTTTTATTCTAGTTTATTTTATTTCATGAGCCAGCATTATGTTCATGCCATGATCAATTTGAGTCAGTGTCCAGCGGTACCTATGTTTAACACTAGTTATAATCATTGCAACAACTTATAATTAATGATTTCCATTGTTTTGCTACAGAAAACTGTTTGTTGGTGGGCTATCATGGGAGACATCGCAGGAGAATCTCCAGCGCTACTTTTCACGTTATGGTGACGTGATTGACTGTGTGGTGATGAAGAATAGTGAGTCTGGCCGCTCCAGAGGCTTCGGTTTTGTGACCTTTGCTGAGCCGTCACTTGTTAATATTGTCTTGCAAAATGGCCCTCATCAGCTTGATGGCAGGTTTGTAACATAATTACAAAATTTTTTAAATAACTAAAAAACAAATTTCGAAAATATGAAATTTTATAGGTTGAATAAATTTAAACCACACTTAGCGCTAAGCTTATGAGAAGGTTTGCTATAATATATCTTGTTTGTTTTCCTTATTGCAAAGTAGCAAGATGCCAAAAATATTATATGGGCACTTGAGTCCATCATATATAATTTATTTAAAAAAGACAATAATTTGTACAAAACTTAATTATCAAACATTTGTGTAAACAATTGGAATTTTCCATGATAATTAATGAGTTACATGTAAAATTCTCTGTTTTATTTAAACAGTTCTATACATTCCAAACAGTTATGTATATACAGTAATTCAATGTATAGAACAATAATATCTAAAGTTTGTGTATTGAAATTGTAAGGTACAAAATTTTAATTTATTCACATTGTTCTAGACACATAAAGGTAATATACCAATTACAAACATTATTTTATATGGTTTTGTAAATATTTTGAATATCATTTGGGGTGTATGTTCAAATGTTTAAACCAAATGGAAATTAAAAATATATTGTGAATCTTCACTATAGTAAAATCGACAATCACCCAATTACATCTAGCTTATAAAATAATAAGTATACTAGAAAAAAATAAATCTAACACATTAGTGAAAGTCTTACAAATTGGAAAGTTGTTCTCAGATTAGAACACATTATGTGCTTTTACTCTTAGAATAATGAAAGTAAATTGCAAATTTTTGCAATAAATTCATATGATTATTTTGGTGTTATGTATCACTATACTTTGTAGATTTTTATCAATGGTAACTTATAAAACCACACACAAAGAAATGCCTTATGTGACACTAATTTAATGCTTGCATACTTTACAACAAATAAATCTAATATACAAGAAGATAATTTAGTTTACCAACAAATTGGTTTTTAAATTGAACAACAATTACATGTAGTAATCTGAAGTTTAAAGTGTTGTTATTAGGTATTTTGTGTGCAATAGCGTAAGCTCACTGTCACTGTCATAAGCCGATAATAGACTTCTTGTTTGCAGCCTCAATTTAAGTAGAAAAATTTATAGTTACACGTGCTAAATTTAAAGTTTAATTATTTTAAGTAATATTGAATTTAGATCTGGGGATTACTTCTCTAAATCATAACGTAAAATTGGTCATTTTTATTATCTTTTCCCAACCTGACGCACGCTTGGGCGATAAATTTTTGCGTCTATCAGGAACCATTTTTTTTATAAAGATCAGCAGGTATAAGCAGGTCATTCTCCTTTCCAAATTCTATTGAAATTGACAAAGCATAATAGACAACGGCATCGTTGAAAAAATTCTTTTACAACGAAAGTATTTTTCATTCATTGCCTTATTTGGTCGATTTGATAAAGGAAATAAAAAAAATCTAACCTAGATTCATAATAGCTCATAATTTGGCCTTAATCAGGCAATGAACTTTGATTGATAACAGTACATTTCGTCCGCGACCGTTAGAACACGGTGACTCGTATAAATTCGCCATGAAATATTTTTAGCACACTGACTATGCCTAAATGATCGCGCTCACGGTTACGGCCATTCATTTACTATGTACTTTTAAACTATATCTCCCACTTGACTCGGCGCTTTAAGCATATACTGATCAAAATTCTGGGTTTAAGTCTCAATCACGCCGGACTCGAGATGAATAATTTACGTTAGAATGAAGACTACTTTTCCAAAATACCACATCCAGGCAGTGCTTACGATATCTATGTTGTTAGTACGTTCAGATGTTTGTGGGACATTAACCGCAAATCAGCATATACACATTGTTTCGCTAAACATTTGTGTCTACAAAATTTGCTACACAATACAAAAACGTCTGTTTTGGCAACGGTTATTTTTGTAAAAAAATTATTGTCTAAGTTTAAAGCCTATGTTAAATACGTGCCAATTCTTCAACAAGTTGTTGTGATATTGTATTCACATGCCGCTTGCTGGCATTTATTACATTACATTGTTTTAGCACGTATTAAGAAGTGTTATATTCAACAAGTATTTATGAGATTTAAATGTCAACGTCGGAAAACCGGAATCGTATTTTATTATTTCTGATATAAGTACCTAGGAGACAGGAGCATTGTAGAAGAGGCAATTTTTTATTTTCACTAAAATTACTCGGACATCCGCATAGATATAATCTATGTCTAATACTAATAGGAACTGGTTTTTTAAAAACTTCCTATGGCTGAGTTTATCAACACGTAAATGTTAATTGTTCCAAGGCGCCATTTTGTCGCTAAACAAATACGAGCGTTGAACTATAAACGGCCTGTGAGAACGGTCCCAAATCAGAGAAGTTATTTCATCGGTCGTTAAATTTAATTATTTATTAGGGTGTTACACTTTGATCCGGCTTAAAATTAAATAAAGTCTTGTTTTAAGAAAATGGGTACAAAGACAAAGAAAACACAAAAAAAAATACAAAGAAAGAAAAGCAATAAGCGTATTTAAAAAAAAAGTGTCCTTTTTTGCCTTACTCTATTCAGTTTTGTATACATTTAAGGATATGCTTAATAAAACCTTAAACAAATGAGAACTACCTACAGTGATTAAGCTTTAAGAATAGTATTCATCCTAGAATCGAGAGAACAATGCCCTATAGATACAGAGATAATACCGGCCTGCTATTATGTGAAAAACTATTGTGGATATCTGTATGTATCGTAGCGCCCGCACTCGATATCTATTTCATAAGAGAAATCTGGGTTTCAAGTTATTGGCTTATGTACGTATGGAGCAGAAAGGTGCTTTTAGGAAACAATTTATTGTAATATATAAAAATATTTTGTATTTTAATAATGATATTGCAATTTTTTTTTAAATAATTTTTTTTTAAATTTGTTCTTAAATTGATGAACGGTATATTAAATAGTAAAAAATATTGTTTGTAGGACAATCGACCCGAAGCCATGCAATCCACGCACGCTTCAGAAGCCCAAACGTGGGGGTGGCTATCCCAAGGTGTTCCTTGGGGGTCTGCCTTCGAACATTACTGAGACCGATTTGAGAGTTTTCTTCGGAAGATACGGAAAGGTCATGGAAGTTGTAATCATGTACGATCAGGAAAAGAAGAAGTCCAGAGGTAAGTTAACGTCTAGTGTGTAAAACAATCTAACCTTAAATGTTTCATTGAAAAAGTGAAATAAAATTGACTATTTCTAATCAGTATGTCTGTATATATGTCATGCTTTTGTTCTTGAACAAGCTATGTTACGATTTTTGTGTAGAAGTCTATGCCATTACTGACTTTGAGAATTCAACATTTTTTGCCACCTCAATTTCGAACAGGTAGTCCCGCCCGTTTTTTTACTATCCTTTTGAAACTTGCTAACAAAAAAGGTTCCATTTAAACACAAATATCCCGAAATGACCACTGAATATTTATATCCACAAGCCCATGAACAAAAAATACCTGTGAAATGACCCAACCTGAATTACGCTTAGTAGGCTGTTACTATATCTGAAAATAGCTCTGAGCACTATGCCGTCATTTCTGAGCGGTACATGTGAGTACGTGAGTGAATGGACTTTCTCATGTACAATGGGGGAATTTCGACTAATTATTAATGTACGGCTTTGTTATAAGTGTATAGATGATTAAAAATAAATGTCGAAAAACCTAGTGCCGTACAAAAGTGATGGTGCCGGAAGTCGGTGCAAATTTTTAATTCGACGACAGTTGCAGGAGGAATATAGGTCATTTATTACTGTACGGCATTTGTGTCATTCCTTTTGGACACATATACAGATACTTTACCCGTAAACGCCGTACATATTTCCAGCGGAGCGGTCGAAAGCCAAGGGTCGGAACCCTACCCCTACACCCATATACCCTAAGGTCATTGTAAAATGTACGGCAACATGTTCAAAATATTATTTAACACGGACAATAATGTTTTATAATTATGCCGTCCAAATATTATAGTTAATATTTGTGTAATTAAATATTCATCGAAATTTCAGGATTTACCAAGTTCTTACTGCTGTAAGATCAGAGAATAATGTACGGCAACTTGTTTTTTTACATAATGTTACTAAATATTACCGTTGTACATTATAGCCGTTCATTATAAATGGCAACAAATAAAAATATTATGATAAAAAATATATGAAATTTCCGAAATTTAGATGACTTTTCAAATGCTCCTAGAGTAATATGGGGAGTAATATTTTCAAAGATTATTGTTATTTTATATGTAACAAATATAAATAAACAAAAAAAACCAGATGCCGTACATTTTACTCCAGATTATTCTTTACAGCTGATAAAAACTTCGACGACGTTTGAGGTGTCCCTTAAGGTCATTAATAACTGTACATATCTGAGTATACTACCATAAGGCTGTAAAGTATATTTACAGCCTTATCGTACCAGCAGAGAGAGGTAAAGGAAAAATATTTTTAACAAAAATATATATAATACAGGGCGTCCCAAAGTTATGAGACATGAAGGGAAAGTACCTTAAATATCGCAGATAGGGTATTTTACTAAAAGAAGGCTTTATGTTATTTATAAAAGTTAGTAATTCTGCATTCAAAGATTTTTTTAAAACTACTTGCCTCGTCTGGAAATCGAACCGGCTTAAATTAAAAAAAAAAACACCCCTACTTTTATGATGCCAATCGAAAGAATGGCCAAAACCTAATAACTTTTCTAAAGTAACAGACTCGTAGGGGATTTTGTTAGGCCGAATACGATAGATAATGTTTTTAATTTGATTAAAAAGATATATTCACGCTGTTCCTTTCTTTTAAAATACTATGTTACTTAAGAAGAGTTATTAGTTTTTGGCCATTCTTTCGATTGGCATCATAAAAGTAGGGGTGTTTTTTTTACATTTAAGTCAGTTCGATTCCCAGACGAGGCAATTAATTTTTAAAAAATTTTTGAATGCAGAATTAATAACTTTTAAAAATAACATAAAGTCTTCTTTTAGTAAAATACCCTATCTACGATATTTAAGGTACTTTCCCTTCATTTCCCATAACTTTGGGACGCCCTGTATTGGTAGGCGGTGGTAGCGGACTATCGAAAGTGTACGGCATTTATCTTTTATTGAAGATTGTCTAAAGTATTAATAACCTGTGTTATTGCCGTACAGATAAAAGTCACCGGAAAATGACTCTTTTCTGAGAAAAGTAATTTGCCCCATACACCTATGTGTTCCACAAAAAATGTACGGCATGCTGGAAAATGTTATCTATTTGTGAAGTACTCTCAAGATCATTTAATTTTATGTTGATTCATATCATCATCACCTATATGCTAATCAGACATATGTTGCGACCCTTGGCTTTCGACCGCTCCGCTGGGAATATGTACGGCGTTTACGGGTAAAGTATCTGTATATGTGTCCAAAAGGAATCACACAAATGCCGTACAGTAATAAATGACCTATATTGCTTCTGCAACTGTCGTCGAATTAAAAATTTGCACCGACTTCCGGCACCATCACTTTTGTACGGCACTAGGTTTTTCGACATTTATTTTTAATCATCTATACACTTATAACAAAGCCGTACATTAATAATTAGTCGAAATTCCCCCATTGTACATGAGAAAGTCCATTCACTCACGTACTCACATGTACCGCTCAGAAATGACGGCATAGTGCTCAGAGCTATTTTCAGATATAGTAACAGCCTTCTAAGCGTAATTCACGTTGGGTCATTTCACAGGTATTTTTTGTTCATGGGCTTGTGGTCTATATTTATATCCACATCCAGGCAGTGCTTACAATATCTATATTGCAAGTACGTTCAGATGTTTGTGGGACACTAACTGCAGATCAGCATATACGCATTGTTCTCGTGAACATTGTGTCTACAAAATTTGCGACAGATTTTTTTGCTATGATTTATTTTTCGGCCATTGTGCTTCACATAATGATGGGCCTGAAAGAATTCCCGAAAATATTGTTCTAGATAATCACAACAAATTTCAGTTGGAAATAGGCTGATTGTAATTTTTATTTGTCGTGATTTAGGTTTTGGTTTCCTGTCATTTGAAGATGAGATGTCCGTAGAACGTGTGACTCAGGAACATTTCATCAACCTTAATGGAAAGCAGGTAGGTGATCTTTTTGTATTTATGGTATAACAACTCAAATATACAGCCTTTTAAAATTTGGGTGTATAAATAAAAAGGTAATCTATTGTTGTAAATTAATCTACATTGAAGTTTTTAATAATATTGTTTCATAATTACAATTTAGGTCACTGAACGTCTGCCAAAATAAATAAATCTGCGCCGTAAGAAAGATTTTCGCTCATATTATTTTGTTGCGTATATAATGCATACGCAGCATTTGGTTGCTTAGCCCATTTGGTATAAAATATAGTTATTTTTTCTCGACAATTAATTTAAAATATGTCAATTAATGTCTGATGTATAAATCCAGCTATAGCTTTTTATTTTTGTGATCTAATATGATATCTGGTCGAAAACCTTCCAACACCCTAGTTATTTAAGGGTGCGGTTTGTTTAATGAAAACAATTATCGTCTGTTTGGAAGTAAAAAGTTGTATCTGTAATATTCTTCATTGAGATCTTACGGGACTCGATTTCAATGGACCAAACTTCCATTAGGTGGAAATTAAGCGCGCTGAGCCCCGTGATGGGTCTGGAAAATTGGGTAGTGGCGGTAGCGGCATGGGCGGCGGTGGTATGGGTGGAGCCCCCGGGGACGCGCCCGCTGCAGGCCAATGGGGACCGCCTCAAGCCCCAATGAATATGATCCAGGGCCACAATGGACAGATGGGTGGTCCACCCATCAACATGCCTATGGCTGGACCAAACATTATGCAAGGGTAAGTTCTGATTAAAGTTTATAAAAGTCAATATGTCAAATGAAAAGAAAATGTGCTGGATTCATATTCATCGTCTCTTATCTGTATTCATTCATGTTTCAATAAATTTCCACATCCAGGCAGTGCTTACGATTATTATGTCGTTAGTACGTTCAGATGTTTGTGGCAGAGTAACTGCAGATCAGCATATACACATTGTTCCTGTGAACATAAGTGTCTACAAAATTTGCAACAAATATTGCCTCTGGCAATATATATCAATTATTACAATATACTTATGACGGTGCTGTTCTATTTCTTAGTTCAATGTAAATATCACGTTAAACAAATATATCTTGAAGTAAAGAGGTTCTTAGTTTTCGAAACGTCGAAAACACTAGTTGTAGCGTAGACAGGTTAAAGCAAAGTCGAGCCTAATATTCCAGATACCAAGGCTGGGGGACATCGGGGCAGACTTCGTACGCGTCGTACGGCGCAGCCGGTGGAGGTGCGGGCCCCGGCAACTACCAGGGCTGGGGTGCTCCTCCCGGGCCCCAGGCCCCGCCGCACGCGCCCGCCTGGCCTGCCACTAACAACTACACGCAGCACGCGCAGCCGCCGGCTCAGGGCTACGGCAGTTACGGTAATATATTACGAATTCACAGGCTCCGGCTACCGGGATTCTCCCGCACCTGATAAAAGTAATTCACTAAAACGTCCCCCCGATAAAGGATCCGGCTCACTGACTAGGTAGTTGAGGTTTAGCTTTCGGTGTCAAACATGACAATGATATAATACGTATTTCGTAGTCTCGACTCGTGGCGGGTAATGAACAAATTCAGTCCTTGTTTTCACTGCATAAACGACAGAAACGGCAATAGTAGTATCTCATATTCGTGCATCCGGGCATAAATGCGGCCGCTAACGAAGGGTATGTTGTGTATGCAGCGAACTACAGCTCGGCGCCGGCGGGCGCGTCCGCGGGCGGCAGCTGGACCAACTGGAACATGCCGCAGAACTCCAACTCGACCGGCTCCGGTTAGTCCCTGTCCCTTACTACCCGCGTTTTTATTTGTTTCGCTTGCGCCCGCCACCGCTGATTGGCTATAGAGCTAATACGAATTAGTCATACGTAGAAATAGTAGAAGAGACGATCGCCCATTCTCATGCGTAGACCCATGCTTGTGTTGCTCCTTTTCGACCCTATTACGGTAGACCGCTCGACGAGTGAGGCGGATCATAAAACAATTTTTTTTTCCGCAGGCTCGTACGTGCCGCTGTCCGAGGGCGGCGAGATGTACGGACGCGGCGGAGGCGCCGGAGCCGGAGGGGCCGCGCCTGCCTTGGCCGGGGCGCTCTCTTCTGCGGCTCTCAGCAAGTCATCGTCGGCCGACTACAGCACTTACCAACAGTACCCGCCGGCTTACCAGCAGGACCAGGTACGCCCACACACGTACACGCAATGACTCGTATAAGTACACGCCCGAGGGGCGAAGGGTAAAGGCATATATTGAGTTCGATGACTAAACTTGAGAATATACAATCAATATATCATTTTTCTATTCTTGAGAAAATCCTTGCATTCCCACCGAACTATCGAGAAAATGAACTTGATCGATATGTATTGAATTTTTAAGGTATTTGCTTTTGCCTCTTGCCCTATACGCGTAAACTTCAAATCGCCGCAAAAAAGAACTTCGACTTATTTTTCATTTGCTGTTTTTTTTTCTTCAAATTTTAATGAATTGTACACATACTCCCAGGTGTTTTTTAATAAAAAAATGTCGATGCAAATATGTATACGAAATATATTAAATATGATATATTAAAAACCGCCTGATGTATGACATTAGATCATCATCTAATTTGCTAATTTAAAAAATATCAAAATGAGCAATTTATTATCAGTTTTCGTCTTAAGGCTGGCATACTGTGAAATATTCGACTAATGTATGCCCGACTTAAAATATTGCTTTTGACGAAGTTTTGCTAAAGTACTTCAACCAGATTCCTTATCATGCTTTAACCATAAAATCTAGTGCGTGCCTAATGGTATTTGCAATTTATAACGCTTCAAACATTTCACTTTTAATACATTTAGTTTTAATTTCAAATTGTTTGATTAAATTAATTGCAAATACACTTGGACAGTTCGAAAGCCGCGTTGGAACGCGTCAGGAAGTGGGTTTCGATGTGAGGCAGAATTATTAAACTCATGGCAGTGGTATTAGCGCTTATGGGTTAGCTGTTCATAACCAACTGGATAGTTAGTATTTATTAAATTTTTGAGAATCACCTAAGTAATGTTTTTATCAAAGCTTTGCATGTTATTTAAGCTGAATCAACGTAATACCAATTCTATCCAGTTTGTTGCCTCCGCAAACAAGTCATTTCTATTGCAATAATAATTCCCAAAATAAAAGTACAGCCAAGTTAACTGATTTAGTGACCCTGGGGCTCGCTGCATTCCTTTATCCTTTGCTTTTCCGCATCCGTTTTAATTTGGCGTGACCGATCCCTAGCATGTGCGAATGCGACCCGTCCCGAGCGAGAGGCGAACGAGCGAGAGACGACTTAGATTTGGTTGTACTTTGTCTGTTTGTTTGCGATTCACGAATGAAATGACTCCACCGGTGAGCGAGTGATGTTCAGCGAAAACGTGACATTCGAATGCAAACAAACGTGTCCCGTGCGGCGCAGCATGAGCGCGCGCCTCCGAGTGCCTCACCTCGCTTTTTGTTTCGACCTGCGACATCGACGCCCACCCGTGCATGCTTTTAGTGGCGACCGCGGATGTGCGATGTCTTTTCGATTGGACGAGCCGAGTCGGCGACGTCACAGTTGGCGGTCGCACCGCATCCATAGTGAAAAATCGAGAAGATCGATGTTATCGAGTTTCGCTGAAGGTCTCTCATCACCGCTCCGCCGTCCCTTCCCTGTCCCGTCGGAGGTCCCGCCGCTCCCTGAGCTCATTCTTCGGGAATAATTCACACGCTTACGGTTCCATCTTCACGCTCAACGCTACTTACATAATCCTTGCTATGAGTCGGAGCCGAATGTGGCGAGTGGGACTTTATGTCTAATTCTTCTTTTCCAGTTGGTCGATCAGGGCCAAGAGTGGCTCCTCCAGAAAGACAATTAAACGTTGGGGTCGGACGGGGGTATGTCGCGAAACGGGGATTTCTCACTATGGACGGTCGATCGTGCGAAGGTTTCGCGGGCTCACCTAAAAGGCATCGCACCGCACTAGATTTTTAAGCTTTACCTTAGTACAGTTCGTGACGCGCGAGAGCATTTTGTATCCTTCGAGAGATGACTCAAATATGCTTTTTTCATCTCGGATAACTGAGAATTGGCATTTAAAGTACAAATTAGTAAAATTTGGATTTTTCATATTGTTACAGGTTCATTAATAGATATATACTATTTTAACGATAAAAATAATATTAAGAAGTGTACTTTAAGTGTTCAGAGATGAAATTCGATAATTCTGTTAATTGTAACGAGAGAGCATATTCCGAAACTGTGTCGCCATATATTCATGGGGCACTTATTGTACGACTAAACTATTAATATCGTAAGAATTGGACGCCCCATGACGACACAGCGAACGCCGAAGCCTGCCCATTCATTGGAAAATATATTTTTATACTTCATTATTAAACAATTCTAAAGCTTTTAATTTGACAGCCACAGGCTTCGGTCGCTAATACTTAGCGCGCGTTTGATATCCTTCGATTTGTCGTCAGACCCTTGAGCAGTTGTCTTTCCATTAATTTTCATTACCAAGTATTTTAAGTTTATTAAGAAATAAATCATTTGGACCACAAATCGTGAGGCATCCGACGATCGTCAACGCTAGTGGTCTATTTGATTTGCTTAATTTTAATTAGCTTGCTATCGTTTCAATATAAATTAGCCTGAGATCTGAAATAAAATAGGCCGCTTCGCTTTGACGATCCTTTATTTAACCCATACTATAATATTACTTAAAGTATAAGATAATATTGCCTAGTATACTACGTCTAGTATAACTCGGCAAAGACAATATTATAATACAAATGTTTCAATAACGTTTTTAGAGGCCTATCTATGGGCAATAGATTGATTAAAATCACGGGATGACTCATAACATGGAATCGGTTTAATAAATGTGTTATCGATTATTTAAATACCATTCTCTCGACGCGATTCTAACGCTTTGTAAACGAACAGAATAAGTTCTCCAATGCGATTGAATCGTGACGAGAATATATCTGAGTCGGCGCGTCACATCTTGCGCACGCCCGAAAGCCCCGCAACATTATCGCTTTAGTCAATCGTCACTTTGAACGACAAGCTTTAGTGGCGTGCGGAAGAGTGTGCGCGCCTAGGTTATACTAGACGTGTACGTACGGGTGAGGTCGGGGTGGGGCGTTAACGTGTGCGGATGGTTAGGGCTCGTCGTACGGCGGCGCTTCTCGGGCCTACAGCGCGGGCGGCGAGTACCACTCGGGCGCCGCGCAGCCGCCAGGTGTGCATCCGCATCCGCACCACGCGCCCAAACACTTCAACGAGTTTAACAAGGAGTGGCCCGCCGCCTAGGCTCACCACGCGCCTTACACACCCACACCGAACACCTCGTCCGTCGAGACATTCTCTGCTCACTGCACTCGCGGGCCCACGGCTCGTGTCGACGATAGGCTCCTTTAAACCGAATCGAAATAAGATCTTAACTGCATTAACACAAACCCACACGCGTAAGGACGTACATTTTTATAATGTTAAACGATTAATGGATATTAGATTTAAAACACTTGCATGGATAAGTTGGTAACGCTTAGCCATTCGTTTTTTGGTCGCTTTTTGCTGTGTTAAATGTTTCTCTCGTGAAGTCCCCAAAGTAATTTGATGAAATTTTCCTTTCCCCGAAGTCTCGCGGCCCCTCGACTAATTCCGAAGAACGCTGAAGTCAGCATGTCTTCTCTGCGACACGCATTCTTTTTAACTCTTTAATATTTTGGATGTGGGCTCTTAACGTATATAAACTTCTTATATATTTTTGATTGTCAATTATCATTTTTGGATGATTTCTTTTAATAACATCTCGATGGATCCTCGCGATCTAGTTAAGGTAGTGATGGTGTAATGTAACGTATGATCGGCGCCGACGAGCGCGGGCGAGGGCCGTCTCCGACGCGCATTTGACAGACAACGTACACGGCCGATATAGGGTGAGACCTAATCAACTTAACTTAAGCTAAACACTTGTATAAATATTTCGTATATATCTATATGTATGTTTAATATTAGAAGATTTTCGGTTATTACCACGCACTAGACTTAGGAAAACGGTAGCGAAGTAATAAAATTATTATTATGCGTTAATATTTAACAAAACATAGTATGACTGAACGTGATTCTTTTAATTAATATTTAACCTGTTATATAAAATAGGGGAACATTACCGTGTAAATGAGTATATTCGTAATTTTAATTTCTCCTATACATAGTATATCGATTTTTAGTTATTGCATTTTTAAGTTAACTGTGGAATTTAATAATTTAAATTTACCTGCCAAATTGTTAAATCAAGCGATAATGTTGTATGTTAAGTGACTGACGAAGCTCAATCATTAGGATATAGATAGGGCTCGCTCCGCACCGTTCGCTCGGACTCTTGTACATATATATACTTACGTGTGTGTAAAGCATAATTTTAATCGAACCAATCGACAGATAGTTTTAAAGTTTTAATTTGTACGATTGCCAAATATTTTTTAAAACTGTATAGATACGTCTGCGCTCACTAAGAACGCGCTAGTGTTATCGCTAGCGGCCGCCGGGGCGCGCTCGTCCGCTCCCTTCGAAGTGAGTTATAATTTTAATAACATTTTTAGATTAAATTTAATGTTAGTCCTTTACTGTACTATATCGCTCAATCATTTGACCGATCGACTGATTAAAATTTTAGTGATAAGCTAAGTAATTTAATCGCGGAGCGGCTGATTCGAGCGCGCCCCTTCCGCCGCGGTACATTATTTGTTGTAATAATTATCTTAGGGTTTACGACGTACTGATAGACTGCCCGCTCGTATACAACGGGAGCTGTTCCTTTAATTTTTAATATATAGATACGCGACCGCCCTAAGCGCGGCGCCTAATAAGATTTGTTATAAATGTTTTTACTAGACAAATTGTTGAATACATTAAATGCATAATTTGATCGCGTATAGTATAGGGTTATTTAAGATCGCACCATAAGTAAAGTATAATTTAAATACGACGATAATTGTGAGGAGTAAGCAAATTGATAAGCGACCCGGTCCGGCGAAAGGTGCGGAGTGCCAAATTAATGCTAAACATAATGAGGAAAAAGCCTTTACATTGTGATGTTCATAGTTAATGCACATAATATTGGTACATTTCTTATAGCTCTATATTAATTACACACGACTGACATAATCTAGGAATGGAAACTCGTACCTTAAACCAATATAATGAAATAATTAATTGATAAATAAATGATTGATAACAGTGCCTAATTGCCCACTAGGTTACGTGTAGACTTACTATTAACCGATTCGTTCACTCTCGTCTGATCGTTCCTATATTTAGGTTTAATTTATTTGAAATTCATTCCTCAGTTACGACTCTTGTGACTAAGTCTCTTTAAGTACTCTAGGTTTGTTTGAACTGCACGTTCACGTCGCTTTGAATCGCGTTTTGTATTAGTTCCATTTCGCTATTCCGCTGCATCTGTCCCGCTCTACGCGTTTATTCGTTTGCGACAACTCGCGCCACAAGTTTCACAATTTCAGAATAATTACTGTAGGTATAATGTACAACCACCGATGCTCGATCGAAATGAATAAAAACGATGCCTTAAAAAGTTAAGTAAATATATAGATAATTTATATTATATTCTTTTCAGTGATATTGAATTTAGCACTAAGATATTAGTAACGGGACGTAAACCCGCACTCACAAACGTTCGGAACAATTAAGCAAGTTAGTTTGTAATGAATCAATGTGGCAATCATCTAATTAAACATAAAGAGTATGATTTATTTATAATAAAGTATAATATGTATTAGAAATTTTAGATTTACTCAACCTTAAACTTAGTGCAAATTATTGTGAAAATCAATTGAAGACTATTTATATGAGTTTTTAATTATTATTATAGGAGGAAAGCATTAAATATTGGAGGAATTTATTAATTAAATAGTTAGCAAAAATACAAATACGATAAGACTCGTTAGAGGCTCGTCTGTCAAATGTGCGCGGTTGGAGGTGGGCTCCAGGGGGAATGGGGGCGAGGGGGTGGCCTGCGTTCGTTGAGCGACCCCGCGTGGCGCACTTGCATACATTGCATTTTAATATTACACTGAAGTAATATCGACATATGATAAAATGTTTACTGTATCTTAATATAATGTTTATAATACTTTAATCATGGCTTAACAGTAGTGATGTTTTGTAGTTAACCTTTCGACCCTTGTTTGTATTACTTTATATAGTGTACGCGGTTTTTATATGTGTATGTTTATTCAGTAGTATAACATGTTTGTGTAAAAGTGTATTTTGGTATTTGATAGCCAGCGCGACGCGTTGCGAGCGCAACATCAATAAACTTTATGATCGTAATTGACTAATTATATTACACGACCTCCCCTAGATGTAATGTTAGATTAGCTGACTTTTTTAGGTTTATTTTACTCGTATTTGCATTTAAGGCAAAAGCGTCGGCAGTCCGTAGCCGATTTTCATTAGTCGGTTCTGAAACTTATTTTTAAAAACCAATGCAGGTATTATTATTAATATGAATCCTCGTATTTATACTAGAGTATTTAATATAATGTAATTATTGAACACCTATTAATCGTATAATAAAATGCACGGGCTTTACAGTTAATTATAACATTAATATAAAACTTAGGGCAAGTTGTTATTTATTTCTGTTTTAATTAAAATTTTGATGTTGATTATTTTTTTAAATATTTTTTTATAGTGAATTAAAGTACATATTTGATCTATTTAGATTACAAAATGATTAGATGAACTATCGACTGATGTACAATATTTAACGTAACGATTAATTATGGCAGTGTATAAGTTTTACTCAAGACGTTTCCACTACGGGGCGTTGTATTTATACTGACGTAAATTTATTTCTTATAAAATGTAATTAATTGGAAGCGGCTACTGCGACCGAGCCACTTTACTAAGCATGTTACGGTTGTAAGACTATTATCTAGATTTGTTATAATCTTGTAATTTGTACTATACCTTAGCCCTAGAGTGCGTGCGCGCGGAGCGAGCGCGATCGTTCGCCGCGGCCGCGTTCGCTCCGCTTCTATATAAAAAGGAAAATTATGATAGACTTACGCGTGCGTCCTTGTTATTTTTTTTACAATAAACTAATGATAATTAGTTAATTACGGTTTATAATAATTATAACAGAAGCACTAAAATTTAAGACAAAAGCTTTGTATGAGATTTAAGTATTCGATGTAATGATGAAAAGTGCTATCACAGAACATTACACTTAAGGTTTTTTCAAAGTAGAAATTATGCATTATTCATATTAGGTACTTTGGGTATATATTTAGTTAGAGTTAACTGGTAACATTTAAGTATGTAGTTTGTAATGTAATGGAAAAATATTAAACGGTTTTGTCGTAGTTTTCTATTTAATAAGCTTCTTCTATATTAATGGTTTAAAGTAAGTAATTACTGGTTGATAAAATAAAAATATTAATATTACAACTGCAAATATTTGAGATATCTTATGATAAAATATATATCTACTTTAAGGACATTATAAAACGTAGATAATTAAAAGAAATCAAAAATTTCAAAATAAATGGCATTTTTAATGGTTGCAAACCTCACTCCCTCTAGATAAGTTATCATAATTTTTGTTTTTATGATCGTTAGTAATAATAGTCTTACTAAAACAATACTCTCAGCTAATGGAACGTGACAAGGTCGTTTCCATTAATTACCAAACTAATATCGAATGCACACAATCACTTGCACGTACTCATTACACAATCTAACTCAATTACGGTAAAGTATACTGTTGACGACCGCTTTATATTAAACTTGTAATCAATTTGAAAGTATCTTCCAAATTTTTCCTATGCATCTTTAAAATCTTTAATTTGACATTAGTTTACCATTTTTACGTAACGAAATGCGTGTTCTGTAAATCATTGTTTCAAAGTGATCTCTTTGGTTAACGTCGTTTTAAAAAAATATATGTTAACGTACCAACAATATTCAGCAGAGGGTGACGGTGTTGTAGGCAGCAACGCGGGAAGTCCAAAATTCGTTCAACAGTTGAGCGATGCTATTGGAACACCTCCACAGGTTAATAATTAACATTATAAAATTGCGATCGCGTAGAAATGCAATAAATTATGTGGGGATGTGTTAAATGCGCATTTTGATGATTCTGATTTTAGCCTGCAGTTTTCAAAAAGAGCATAAAAGTTAGCTTTATTCCTACTTTTTATATCTGAAATTATTCTGTCTATACAAACAAGTCACTAAGAAACTATTAATCCAGGTTGCTATGGTGTACTGCAGTGGTATGGTGTCACCACAGTCCTCATTTTGTAACGTTTCGGATATGTCCGCTTCTGCCTCAGGTTTTCCAATTATTTTCTTGTAGTACACATAGCTAGTATAGATATCTGATACAAATACACAAGTTTTATCGTAATTGAGTCGTATAGACGATTTTAGAAAATACTGAACCGATTTTGTACTTAAGTAGACACATGTTAATTTAGTACCCTTATAGTTAGTAAGGTAATCTATACTCGTGTAAAACGAAGGTGCGTGGTGCGGTGAGTTTTTTTACTTATTTAGTATTTTGAACTGGTAGTATAAAATTTATATTAATTTAAAAAAAAACTGATTTTGCTTTTTAATGTTGCTGTTGGAAACTGAATTCACCGTCGCCATTTAATTTTAACACAGGTTTATGTATAGGTGATGATTATGAATACACTGGCGGCTCCGGAGATGGTTACCAGAAGACATCCAAACGGAGCTACCACGGATCTTCGGGCGCTGCTTCCGCCTCTTCATACCATCCCTATCGGCGTTAATGAGTAACCCTTTGTTTCTCATGGTAGCCTGGTACCTGCGTTTGTGAACGGCTGGCTAGCGGTTCTCTTTTGACGTGGAGCTTTTTTCTTTCTTTTTTTTACGATCCTCCTTAAGTTAGTTCACTTAGATTTTTGACTTTATTATAATGACATTTTTTGCCAATCATTACAGAACCGCGCAGCAGCTTAACAACTTTGTAAAATAATGATGTATCTTTTCTATGAGCAATCATTGAGTTTTTAAATGTCTTTTTTATGGAATCGCCTCTGTGAGAATTAATGAATTAGTATTTCTCTAAAGGAAAATGCCTATGCATTTTTAAATATTATCTCAAAGGTGTGATTCCGTGTTATTGTTAAGAGGTTAGCATAGTTTTCTTATTCATGTACTTTCAATTTGGGTCTGAACTAGTTCCAAATTGTAGTTTTCACATACAATACGAATTGCTTTCGTAAAATAAGACAAAGTCGTATTTTTTATATGATATATTTGATTAAAAGCATTTTAATTATATCAGTTACAAAAGTCAAGATAACATCAGTGTTATTTTCGATTAAACCAGACGGTTTACATAAAATTACTCTAAGTTATTACTATATCGCGTCCAAATAGAATAACTGCATTTATAAACTTATCCTTTGAACTAGACAAAAGACATCGAATTTTTCATCTTGACAATTTTGATTTGATGCGCTTTTCACAATTCAGAAAATAAATGTCCATGTATTAAAAAAAATACCTTCGCAAAAGATACTACTGTTCAATGACTATGTATTTTGTTTATTTCAAATAAAATAACTTCTATCTATAAGTTTTCTTTAACTTTACAATCAAGACTGAATCCATTCCTCTGATGAAGCGAACCTCATCGCCGCGTAGTTGAATATTTTTTAAAAGATATTTATTTTTGAGATAAAGTTTAAATCACAATATATTTATAGAATCTAATATAATAAATACATTCAGGTAAGTTCTAATTTTAGAAACGTACAATCGATGTAATTAAATATTTTTTTTACTATGACTAATGTACTGTACATAATATTTTCAAATCGAAATAGTTAAGACGTATATCATAATGATTTTATAATATTAGGCCCTTAAATTAAGCGGTACATTTTAAATAGCACAAGATACGTAGTCTAACAATTCTTTGTATAAATAATATAGTTGTCTTATTTGCTATATTAACAAATTAATATAAGTAAGATCTGGCTTAGATTTACATTACTGTTTCGTAATTAGCTATACAAAAATTACTTTGTAGATACACTTAATAAAATGTATCAAGTCATCAGCGCGAATTATTTCTTAATTAAGGAGTAATTATTATCAAATCTTTATAAATGGACAGACTAGAATTTATAAGATCAAAAGCATTTATTGAATGGTCTCATCATTTTTATTGTGCCCAAGGAGAAAATTTTGACTAAAATTATAATTTGCTTGATAGGATAAGGCACTGGGATAAAAAGTCTCTCTTAGCGTAATTGAAGCATTAAATTGCAGTAGGAAAGCAAGGTTTTTAATTAGATAGGTTCCTAAAAACTAACTTAAAAAAATTTATAATTTAGTTACATAATATCTCAAAAACATTAGATTTTTACATTTAAAGCCATAACTTAAAAAATTGAATATTAATTGGACAAGTAGATGCATAATTGCTAATTGAATATTAACCTATTCACGTCGAGTTCGAATGTCGCTTAACGCAATTGGTACATTGACATGGACCTGGGGGACTTTCGTACGACAAATGCGCCTGGGCTGCTCGATAGCATAACTCTCTGTAGCGAGCGCAACCTGGTAAATACAAATACATTGCTTAATCGCCTAATATGTGAGTCTGAATTCCTCAGAACCAGTTTAACTTGACTTTCTTTTTATGTGCGCATTTAACATTCGCTCGAACGGTCAAGGAAAACATCGCGAGGAACCGACAGGTCTTGGAACCAAAAAAGTCGACGGCGTGTGTCAGGCACTGGAGGCCGATCAGCTACTTGCCTATTAGATTGAAAAATGATCATAAAATAGATTCAGAAATCCGAGGCCCAGACCTAAAAGAGGTTGTAGCGCCACTGCTTTTTTTTAGGCCTCCTACGCACTGGCGACCATGGTCGCCGCGACCTAGCCGCGGCGGCCAGTGAATTCTGGACTTTATATGGCAATCGCTATAGCCCCTACGCACTTAGCGGCCAGCGACCAGCGGCCACCGTTGGCCGCGGCGTCCAATTTGATGCCACGCGACCAGCGACCAATCGTGGCCGTCGAGAACATCACTTCTGTATTAAAATTCATCAGTGCTACCGCATCGGCCGCGGCGACCAGACGTGTAGCTAGCTACAGAGTGATTATTTTACAATGGCCAATTTCGACACGGAAAGGTTCATAATTGAAGTTGAAAATAGAAGAGGTTTATGGGATTTAGCATCAAATGATTACTCCAATAAAGATGTTAAGCGGCAGTTGTGGCTTGAAGTGGTCGATATATTTGGCGGTGAATCCATGGAAGATAAAGAAAAGGCAGAACTTGGTTAGTATTTTATTTTATTATGCCTAAGTAAATTAATAATGCGATGAACTACAATAAACGCAGCAGGTGCTGTAGTAGCATTCGACACGTATATGTGACATGAGTGATTTTTTTTAAAGTTGTTCCGTTCATTCAAAATCTAAGAAATTTTAGCAAATAGGTAATTGTCAAAAGTATAACTATTTTATTTCTACTATTTTTCGCTTTGCACATGAGTTTTGACAATTATTTGCTAAAATTTCCCAGGTTTTCGTAATGATTGGAATAACTTTTTAAAAAGATTACTCATACCGCATGTGCGTTCGACGCCATTTTGTTTACGGCGCGCAATGGCGGCTCGCGGCGAGCACCCATATATTTACAAATTGTGCCAGGGCAAGCGACCATCGGTACTGAAGTAGTTTGCGAATATATCTCGATATTCGGTTGATGTTCTATTTGCTCTATTAGGTAAACATGCAGGTATTTCTAATAAAGCCTCTGGTACAGTTAACGTGTCCTTGAAATCATATCCGTCTCTTTCTCGCACAAAATTATGAAGCACACATAGAGCTTTTATAATCACAACTGCAAATTCTTTCTTGACGTTTAGGGGTCGGTGAAGAATCTGCCATTTATTGGCTAATATTCCAAATGTACATTCAATATAGCGGCGGGCACGGGATAGTCGATAATTAAAATTAGTCTTTACATTATTCAAGTTTCTCCCAGCATACGGTCGCATCATATGTTCCGATAGTGAAAACGCCTCATCACCCACTAAAACGAACGGCATTGATTGGCCATTTTCTTTGATGGGGTTATTGCTCGGAATATCGAGATCATTATTTAAAAGCCTATGATAAAATACAGAGTCTTTGTAAATTGACGAATCACTGCATTTGCCGTATGCTCCAATATCTAAGTAAAGAAATTTATAATTTACATCACATATTGCAAGTAACACGATTGAAAAATAATTCTTGTAATTGTAATAAAGAGATCCCGAATGTTGTGGTTTGATAACTCTAATGTGCTTGCCGTCGATGGCTCCGATGCAATTAGGAAATTGGGCGTATTTTTGAAAACCTTCAGCCGTTTGAATCCACTTATCTCTGGTCAATTGTGGCATCACAATTGGTTTTAATATCTCCCATATTGCTTCACAAACATCAAATACTATTTCCGATACTGTAGGAAGCCCTATACGGTATTCATGACTTATATGAGATAAAGAACACCCAGTAGCCAAATACCTGAAAATAAAATTCACATTAATAAACATAATATTAGTTTTGTAATATGTACTACATTTATTTATTGATTTACAGGCATTACTCTCCAAAAAAGATGGAAAAACCTTAGAGACTGTTTCACAAGAGAGCTGCGCCGTCTTAAAGATGTCAAAAGTGGTTCTGCTGCAAAACGTAAATCACAATACACCTATTTCAACCAATTACTGTTTTTGAAATCAGTGCTGGACACAAACGCAACAGAAAATAGTCTCGAAGAGGCAAGTCAAGAAAATGAAAGTGCAAGATCTTCTGATCTTGAGACTCAACAGTCTGCATCAAAGTCGCTTAGAACAAAAAGGAAGAAAAAAATACCAAACGAAGAATCCGATACAGACCCTCTAATTTCAGTTCTGCATAAGACCATAGCGACTACACAGAATGATTCAAATTGTGACAGACTGTTTCTTTTATCCCTCCTCGAAAGATTTCAAACAATCCCTGCTGCAATGAAGACCAAAGCGAAAATGGAAATCATGGAAATTATAGAAAAATACCAACCGAACTGTACACCTACAAATCGACCGAGTTATTCAGGTTATTCTACTACCAACAGGATATCAGATGATTCAAATTACAGCGATACTCATACTCATTATTCTGATATTTCTCAAAATTCAGAAATGATAGACCTATTTCCCAATTTGAATGATTAATTGTTCACAATTGCCATTTTTTAAGTTATGAAAATACAAATAATTTGATTATCTACTTCAGTTTTTTAATATTTAAAAACATGTTATAAGCAAGCCCTTTTCCTCTCCTTTTCAAAGTCGTAAAGTAGAATACTACTGAACAATAGTTCATAAATTTTTTAAAGTGGCAAAACCTTGGTCAATGAATTATACAGGTTGTTGTGAAAAACGCAACAGTGGTGGTTTAGGGTGATTCAGAATCAAGTCTTGTATAATTCAAATTTACAAAAAAATCCGTTTAGCAGTTTAAGTAAAAAAAAGGCCCTATCACATTATTTTTATTTTTCCTGTACACAATACTCCATTCCGAAACATCCTTTAAAATATATCACGTATTTTTTAAACATTCTGTATTTAAAAAAGAAAAAGCTTACCTTATTGTTATTACTAATTTTTCTTCTGCTGGAATGCATTTCCGATAGTTGTTACCAGTTCCAGTAATTTTTGGTTTTATTGTATCCAGTAACAGGTTAAAAGTATTCGTTGACATTCTCATGTAATTAAAGAATCTCTTCTCATACATTTTTAAATCCAAAAAATAAGTATAATATAATCCTTTAGTCTTTCTCTCGCAAAGTAATGGATGCACCCAAAACTGTCTTTTTACGTGAAATCTTCCGTTTTCGTTTTCGTAGTAAATACACAAGCACAGTTAGCGTGATTATCTTCTGCACGTCCATCTTGACACATCCTTGGAAGTCGACTGCAAATTTTCGGCCGTCCACATGTCGCGCTTGCCTACGCACCGGCGACCATGGCCGCGGCGGCCTGGCCGCGTCTATGGTCGCCAGTGCGTAGGCAGCCTTAAACGCAAGCACGGAGATACTTGTTCGAAATAATTATTGCACTTTAGAATTTGGGAATTTTATTTAATATGCGAAGTTGATAAAGCTAAAGTATGTGCTGCAAGCAAAAACGTACACACGGTTACCTGTTGGAGGTAACGCAAGTCTAGTATCGGCAGCAAAACCACGCTGTGCCAGTCTATCCAGCAGTGTCGTGGCTGACCATCACCTCTCATTGTCGCCCTCTGTAGCTGTAACACAGGCTGTTAGGTATAAACTTTTTTGGGTAAATAAAATAAGATCTAAATGAGTTTATTCATACTATTTTAATTAGACTTATTATCTAACGTGTACCCGACACTAGGTGTTAATCTTAGAAGAAAAAGTTAGTACCCTCGGTCGGCGCCTGTGAGTGACCTCCAGACTTCTCTTCAACTCGGGGGCTTGATGATCCGTCCGATTGGTCCTGTAGCAACAAATACATCTAAAATATGTAAGGTAAATTCACCGTTTTAGCTTGCAAAAGCTGCACAGGTTACATTTAGAGGTCATGGCTTGAGCTCACCTTATACAACAAAATAATATGCAGATACGATAACGCTTTACATATTTTTAATTAAAATTATATTGAAAAGTGAACGGACAGGGTCAGTTCAGTTAACGTAAGGAAGGACAAATAGTTAGGGCATTTTTGTGAGAAATTAGCCTTGTGGTTTTTTTGCCGAATCAAAACCGGTAAGAAACCAATTCTGTTCCACGAGGCGAAATGATATAGCATATCTTCGTGTATTGAAAAATTCACAGTTTTCATATTGAAACCAGTGAGTTTACGTAATACAATTATAACTCGAACTACCCCATTAGCTGACCTGTCGCTACAGCCGCTCGTTGACATGCCGAGAGCAATTTGAAAACTTGATTTCAGATAGTCTAACAGTTGGTGAACTAGGTTAATTGCTCTGTATTGTACTGTCACAGCTCATAGGAAATAATGAAGCAATGAACATTTTCACGTAACGCTTCTCTTAAGGAATAATAATTAGGTCAAGGATTGGAGGTTGTAACTATTTTAAAACACATGGCATTATTGCAGTTATTTTTCAACCGGCTTGAAAAAAGAAAGTTATTAGATTGACCTATATGTTTGTGATGTTGTTGGAATTAGCTAATAATGCATTAGGACGATCTCTAGGACGTGTGCTATATATCGACCGTGTAGGTAGTAGTAATATATTAGGCAACAACCCATATTTCAAAACCTAGTTATTGTGATATGGTTACGCTAATTTCTAATTGGGAAGTGTATTACTTTTACTCCAGTTTTTAAACCCTCGCGACATTTTTATTAAAATTTACACAAAAACGCCTGATTTACTTGTGCCTACGTACCTGAATAATTCATTCATCTTTTAATAATCTTTTTGTACAGAATAATTAAAATAATTTAAAAACAGTAGTCCCAACGAACTACCTACTTCATACGCCGGTAAAGTAGATCTTACAGCTCAGTGTTACACAATACAAGAGTCAAGATCTAAAATTATCGTGATTTCGTGGAAACTCTCAAACAAATATAAAAGACATCGGAATTATATTTTTATCCGAAATGAGGTCAGCTTAAAGAATCAACTTTTGTGACTTTTTTATTTGATGTTTATGTAATAATTAAATTATTATTTTTAGAGTAAAAGTTGTGGTATGAACTTCCTCCTACACCCCTATTTCTAGATGTGATAGAAAATTTACCTATTTATCCTGTCGGGTAAACAGAACTTCTATCGTGCGTAGGATTTATAATATCATTAAGATATTGTTACATGTGCCTCACAGGTTCTGTAAATAAACCGGTATTGCTGCAAAAACCTTTATATGGAGCGAGTTTACAGTAGCGTCATTAGGTATATTAGGTCCTTACATATGAAATTGGCGTATTTCGTACTGGCCACTTTAATCACGATGTTCTCCTCTTTGGTAAGGAATTCCAAATTCAAATTTGTACAGCTATTTACTCATCTATTTGTGCTTCGATGACCGTCATTCATTTGTTTTTTTCTGTTTGCGTCACTCATTTTACAAAATGGAAAACTTAAAGTATCGCATTATTTACGAGTACGAGTTCCGCCGTGGCACTAGTGCTGCGGAAACGACTCAAAGGGTGAATGATGTGTATGGCGGTCATGTTGCAAAAGAAAACACAGTTCGTTTTTGGTTCCAACGTTTTCGTTCTGGAAATTTGGACCTGCAGAACAAGCCCCGTGGACGGCCTGAGACCCAAGTTGATAATGAAGTATTGAAGGCTATTGTGGAAGCGGATCCATCGCAAACCACGTCCGAGTCAGCTGCAGGCTGCGGTGTTAGTGATAAAATTGTTTTAATTCACTTGAAGCAAATTGGGAAGATTAAAAAGCTTGAAAGATGGGTACCTCACGAATTGACTGAAGCAAACCGGCAAACGCGCGTCGACTCTTGCGTTACATTACTGAACCGGCACAATAATGAAGGTATTTTAAACCGAATCATTACCTGTGATGAAAAATGGATTCTTTACGATAATCGGAAGCGCTCAATGGTTGGATCCTGGCCAGCCAGCCAAATCCTGCCCCAAGCGAAAATTAACCCCAAAAAAGTTACTTGTAAGCGTTTGGTGGACTAGTACCGGTATTGTTCATTGCAGTTTTCTCAAATCTGGCCAGACTATTACGGCTGATGTCTATTGTCAGCAATTGCAAACCATGATGGAAAAGCTAGCGGCTAAACATAAAACAACCTAGGCTGGTCAATCGCTCCACGCCACTGCTACTTCATGACAACGCTAGACCACACACTGCACAACAGACGGCTACCAAATTAGAAGAGCTTCAATTGGAATGTCTAAGACATCCTCCGTACTCCCCGGACCTTGCTCTAACAGATTACCATTTTTTTCGAAATTTGGACAACTTCTTGCAAGGGAAAAAATTTAACTCTGATGGGGCAGTCCAAATCGCCTTCACAGATTTTATTGATTCCCGTCCGACTGTTTTTTTTCAGTAAAGGGATCAATGAACTACCTATGAGATGGCAAAAGTGCATAGAAAACAATGGTTCATACTTTGATTAATAAAATATATTATATTTAAAAATATTCGACTTTTTGTTAATCCCATACAAAACGCCAATTTCATATGTAAGGACCTAATATATCCTGTCTAATTAATATTATTATATTATTAATATAGTTTCTTTCTTGTTACTATTAAGATATAGTATTTGACACTATTAGCTAATCTGAAAGAATAGTGTATGTGTATTTTCATTATTAAAAATATTAAATTTACACAATAATTTATATACCTGATGATGATCAAGGTTGGCTGTAGCAGTCAGTAGGCCTAAAATTGCGGAGAAAGAACCTCTAGCCGCGCGCCGAAACCCTTCAGGTGGTGACTCGGCAGCGCCGCCTGCGACGCTTAGTGGTGATTGAGACCACTGAAACGATTGATAAGTAATAAAAAGGAAAAAACCTTATTTTTGTATGTGATTGTATTTGATTTTAAAAAATCCACCATTAGTGTAGTTAGATAGTTACATTTTATTTAAAAAATATCCAGCGTTGCGAGCTGGGACAGTCTGCTTGGTAAATTTATCATAACTAAGAATGCAGTGTTTCTTTTGAAACATGGTAAACAGTATTTAATTCTTTCTGATACCAATTTAATGTCATTTATTTATTATTTAAAAAACTAAATTACTATTTGATTATTAATTCAATTATTTTACAGGAAGTAGACGTTGTCAGTAAGCTTTGTATCCATTAATTATAATCGTTATAAAATATTCATAAACCCATAATTGCCTACGCGACTTAATTGTCGTAATAAACGCAACGCCGCGGAAATCCTAATGAAATCAAGCAAACATTGATTCCTGTTTGGAATGTTTTCAACACTCTAATGTGCGTTAATGAAAACGGCAGATAATACATAAGAGAGGCTTAGGGCATGATATAAGATTGATAACTTAAGAATTTCTACATTCCATATAGGTAGTTTCACTATACTTCCGGCTAACTTACTACTGTCACACGACCGAGGATTTAAGCGTGTTTATTAATAAGATGTAGTAAATCGTTTTTTATAAATTTCAATTTAGTTAAAAATTATTGCTGACAAATAGGTACTGACTGTAGGTAAACCTGTATATTTCTTAATATTGATTACTTGTTTTTAATCCTGGTCCATTTCTTTGAGTTTGAAATAGTAACTTGTACTTAAAATATATTAAATGTTTTACTCAAAAGTTTTTTCTCAAAAATTGCTCAACGCTTCCCTTTGCGGTTGGGTTTGCTTTTCGAGATTTTCCAGTTTTAACTTCATCTATCAGTAAAGTTTTTCGTTTAACCGAGGAAAGTATCTTCCAAGTTTCAGCGCAAGTGTGTAACAAAGTTATAATGAATTTTAAAAAGCTTCAAACCGTCACAGGCTCTGAATAATAAATAACAATGGTTTTAATAGTATATAAATGCTTCTCTGAATCTAAATAAAAAATAAATTTTATATCAATGAAAGATATTAGTATATTATATAACCATATCTTTTTTTCCTTAATAAGGAAAAAATGACATGACAGTGAAAGTAAGAACAAATATGCATTATGGGCTAAGACAATGTTTTTTTAATTACACCCAAGAACTGAATAAATGTTATTATTTAATAACTCTGAAATGTTTTAACTCGTTTATTTCTGAAATTGCAACGATTTAAATTAATTTAGTGAGATTTCAGTATTACAATAAGCAAATATATTTTTAAGGCTACTTTTAAAATAAATGGGCTTAAGTAGACCAGCTGCTACTTACCAAGTTTTACGGTTTCATTTAAAATTCTTGTATTGTAAGAAAACATGTTTATAGCAAAATATCATACACTTTTAAAAGTTGTATCATTATTATTAACTTACACGACATTCTGTGAAGCCCGCGGCTGAACAACACGAACTTTTAGGTAATTAAACTTGCAATAAGCTTCTTTGTTCGCGAGTGGTACAAAGTTTAGGTACCTACTAATAATTTGCGGTTAAGCTGTTAATAAAAATGAATGTTTGATGTAGAGGTATGGAGTATGGACAACTTTTATCTTTTAAAAAAACCCTCACCTCTACAGATAAACAGGTAATCATCACCTTTTATAATTATTTAACGCGTGTCGATAATAAGGACAGTTTTAAACTATCTCAAATGTTGCTAATATAAATCCAATTTATACCGCACCGTGAAGTGTTTGCCTAGTGTCTTCAGCGTGCGACCCTCATCCCTGAGGTCGTAGGTTCGTTTCCCAGCTGTGCACCAACTGCCTTTCGGTGATGGAAAACATCGTGAGGAAACCAGCTTGCCTTGGACCCAAAAAGTCTACATGGCTATTAGGTTGACAAATAATCATGAAACAGATACAGAAATCTGAGACCTAAAAAGGTTGTAGCTAAACTGTTATTTTTTTATATTTACACCGCTAAGGTATCATTTAGGTAGTGATAATACTCGCGTATTTAAAAGACAATAATTTTGTTTTAAAATAAATAAATAATTCTATCTATAGAAAATTATAACTAACTAACAGTTTCTATGTCTAGAAAAAAATATAAATTTTCTGTCATTGCAGAATTAATTTCATTTGATATTTACAGGTTTGCATAGTTCACGTGGGAGAGATCGCAAGGCCCAATTATCTTGGAATTACCGTACATACATTGTTAACGAACTTGAAACAAACGAACATGAATAATATAATGAGGTACAAGGCTCAAGTGCGATGTTTACTGAGCTGAGAATGAATTATTAAAACGTTGTCGGATCACTGGGCTCAACGTCAACCGAAAGAGAATAGAAAAACTGTGAATGCTATTATTTATATTGCTGAAGGTTTAGATAGTACAGTTAGCAAACATAAAGCCCGTGTCCTTTTTTATATATACGAGTCTCCCTTTAAGGGTAGTCGTCGCAGCCCATTGACACCCATTTTAATGTGTGCATTAAAAAATATGTTTATTATGGAACATAGGATACAGGTATCACTTATTTCACGTCATTAAATTTGAAACTGCAGGCATCCCTACTCATCGGCAAAGAAGACAGAGGGTGTAGGCCGAGAGAAAAAGCCGGCGTATTAAACTCTCGGTACTCTTTTAAAATAGCAAATCATCAAACAACACTTTGACGGCCTTTGAGGAAGGATTTCTTTTAAACAGTTGGCTGTTGGAGGTCGTATCTCCCAGGAAAGGTCACCGGGAGTCCATTCCATAGTTCGCAAAAGGAAATGTCTGGTGAAGCGGGCCGTCCATCAAGGTGATACAGAGGTTGCCTTGATCGCTCTGCGATTTGGCCATCTATTGCCCTCCTAATTATTTAAGAGTTCTAATTGTACTGGATTTGAATAGCAACTAAGTACAATTTAGAAGAATATTGGTAAAAGTCTTTTAGTATTTTTTTTCCAACGTAAGTCATAAAATTATTAAAACTTTAGCTACCACTTCGAAAATATTTTTCTTATAATAAAATAAAATAACGTTCCGCGCATACACTTCTCAGTTCAAAGTACATTGTTTCTTTCCATTTTTGGTCATCGTTTCTTGAAGTTGGGCGAATGGAATAAATATATGGTGGAGTTGAGTAGTTTATGTATCCATTTTGAAAGATCGATACACATTTAAAATAACTTCGCTCTATAGAAAAAAAATCCAAACAGCCAATTTTTGACACTTTGAATTCATTTTATGACGAAAATGTATATAGAACATGATTATGAAATTTTCACGATATATTATATCGCAAGCCAAGTAATCCATTACAAAAGAAGAAAATTGATAAAATTAAATTAATTTAATGTTTTACATAACTAATTGTTATTACGGGCCGGCGCGCCTCAGTGCTCCAGCCTTCCACTGCGCCCCGCAGTCCACCCCGAGACACTGACACAGCAATTCGTGCTGGGATAGGGCCTTAACGTCTATATTTAGAATCAGGAAAAAGTAACTGTGACCGCCCCGAACAAACCGTCGTTGCAACGTCGAAGGAGGCTGGAAATTAACTAAGAAACTCAAGGCTGCAGAAAAAGAGAGCACACAATATCCGCGAGGATCTATGCGAACGGATAGTTCAGCAACTTCAAGTAAGAAAATATTGTAAACCTATTTTAAAAGAGAAAGTGTGGAGTTTCTTGCCCATTCTTCTCCACACGAAACTACCTTTTGAAAGGGGCAACTAGAATCTTCTTTATATTTTATTTGACGTTCAAAAGTGCCATTTTAGGTGGTCTAATAGAAATAAATGATTTGACTTTGAAATGTATGAAATGGTTTTGTAACCAGCGACATGAAATGGTTCGGTATCCCATGCAATATAGTCCCAGCAAATTAAGGTATATACGTGTCTATAATCCAGTCTCTTCCGTTTATGGAAGAGGTGTAGGTAAATTGATAAAAAGGTTGCTCTGCAAGGGGATACACCCATAGAGTAAATAAATAAAAATCAATCAATGGCACTACAACCATTATAGGTCTGGGCCTCAAATTTCTGTATCTGTTTCATGAACATTTGTCAATGTAATAGGCAAGTAGGTGATCAGCCTTTTGTGTTTGACACACGCCGTTGACTTATTGGGTCTAAGGCAAGCCGGTTTCCTTACGATGTTTTCCTTCACCGTTCGAGCGAATGTTAAATCTCATTAGAAAGAAAGTCAAATGGTGTACAGCCGGGGATCGAACCTACGACTTCAGGGTTGAGAATCGCACGCTGCAGCCACTAGGCCAACTCTTTAACCATAGAGTAACACCATTAAACACCTGGCTCGTAATCTATATAAGTTGCTTATAAATATTCAATTAAGAACTATAAAGAGCAAGTAGATTATGCACATTATGCAGAAAATGTGATACAACATATGGTTATGTATAGGATTCACAAAGCACGTTCGCGCATTCTCAGAGGATTAGAGAATGTATGAATAGAGGCTTTAAATGTATAAAGCTCGCAATCTACTCATTACTTAACAATACCAAGCTTAAAACAGTTAGATATTTTTCAAATAAAGTTAAAATACAAAAGACGATTGCAGATAGACTAGTTTTTGTGTTTCGAAGTAATTATGTTGTGTTAGTTTTATCTATTATTTATATATTAGTTTGATAAATTGCTTATCTGTTTCACTTATTCACAATGTGAGTTTTCTGTAATAATCTTTAACTCCAGCGATTAAAGTTCAAATTCAAAAACAAGTTTTTATTGTGACATCATTATATTACAGACTTTTGTCCTTTTTCAATATTGTTTGTAAGCGGGGATATAGCTCAGTGGTAGAGCATTCGACTGCAGATCGAGAGGTCCCCGGTTCAAACCCGGGTGTCCCCTAATTCTATATTTTATTAATTTTATACATACGAAACATAATTGTGCAGTATTTAAGTTTTTATGATACGATGCGTCAAGCTACATAAAATAGAAATTAATTTGATTTCATTAAAAATATAGTAAATTAAGATTTTTTTTACACAAGATGTTTCTTAACTATAATCACCTGGTCAGTGAGGGCCGGGTCTGCCCCACGAGCCAGCAACAACTCAACAATGTCTGTCGCATCAGCCGCGCACGCAGCATGCAGCGCTGAAGATCCCACCTAAATCCAAATATAGATAGATTTTAGAATCTCAATCATTGGTAGAAAAGCAAAATATCTTCAATTTTAAGATAATATATTTTAAATAACATTATTTCATACGATATCCATTATCTTTCGTAATCAATATTAGTCTTCCTAATGATTGTAAAATAAAATTACATTATTCTGTAAATGCACATCTGCTCCAAATTCAAGGAGGTGTTCTACAATGCCGCGACATCCCTGCGCACACGCCATCTGCAGCGCCGTCACACCATTCTGCAACGAAATTAAACTCAGTATTGTTTCTTTTGAATTTCAAAGAAACAAATTAATTATGAATTCATAGAGGATAAGAAAACTTTTTTAAAGTATAGGGACGAGCCTACAAAACGTCCAAAAAAGGCCAGACATTGCAACCCATTTTAGTGGATGCCTTGCCGACCATTGAGGGTGGAGTACTTATACTCTTTTATTTTAGTAAAATTAATAAACATATACTCACGTTATCAACAGCATCTACGTTACACTGGCTTTCCAATAGGGTCTGAACCAGCTCAGTATGACGATGGACTGCTGCAATATGCAATGGAGTTCTGCCGGAGTTATCGCGAGCCTCGCGCGATGCTCCTTTTGCTATCAGGAGAGCGGCAGAGCTGCTGTGACCTCCCTCACACGCGAGGTGAAGTGCCGTGCGACCAGCCTAATACAAAAAATAGAAATATGTAGTCGCTTGCCTCGGGGAACAAAGTAGTAAAAGCAAAATCAATTATTTCAGGAAAAATAAAAGAAAGTAATGCTATTATTCGTAGCATACTTAGTACATTACATATACAAATATATATATATCAGATGAAAGCTATTTATTTCCAATTCGACTATTTAAACATAGTTTTTATATATTTAATGTAAATAGTTTAAAAATAACTAAATGAACATTAGAGTAATTTATCTAATTAGACTTAAGGGCCAAAGCGTTTTAAGATTGTGTCCCTGTTAAAACAGAATTACGGACGACACAGTAACAGCACATTACGACGGTAATTTTGACGAATGTCTAGAACGTCATAATTTATTAATAATAATAATTTATTTATTGCAAGAATATGGTACAAAATGTTAAGGTGATACAATCGTAAATCGTTCGCATATTCTGCCACACACGATGGCGCGCAAATTTGTCTTAAGGAATTTTACATTATTAGTCAAAGTCAATTCTTATATTAATATCTTTATAAATTGTAGCCTATGTGTTGTTTTGATGTATATGCTTTATTATTGTAGAGTTTCATTAAAACCCATTCTGTAGTTTTTACATGAAAGAGTAACAAACATCCATCCATACTTACAGACTTTCGCGTTTATAATATTAGTAGGATATATTTCTACATATTTGCTCTAATAGCTTTTCAAAAGAACAAATACTTTTAGTTACTTGTTCTTCTATTTAAACAAAGACCTTTATATGTTCCCTACTTATTTAAAAAAGTGAACGAAACAAAAAAGAATTTATACAATTATTGTGCCTAAGGATAAAACGATGTGTTCGCTTATAGCTAGCCAGATAATAACATAATATAAAAATAAACTCAACCCCGAATAAATGGAGTTCGTGAATATTGATGCTTCTAATGTTTTGGAACGAAATTAGCCCATTGAATGGAATTGAATTTCGGTGAGTAATTATTAGAACTGACGAGGAGTGTAACGGACATTATTGGAAAGTAGGAACTCGAGCGTACAAATTTTCTTTCTTGGTTTACATTGTTTCTTATATTGTTAACCTTTTTCTTATATAAATCCTTAGATTTTATAAATGAATCCCTTTTGAATTAAAATATCCCTTAGTAGCGTCTGTATGAACGCGATAAACTTAAAAAACCGAACGGATTTTTGAATGGTTTTCAGTCGTAGATTCCGATTGCCAGGATTCATTATGTTTTGTTATATGTTAGAAATGAAATATTGAAGAGTTGTGAATTTAGGTAAGATTTTTGCCAAAATACTCGATACCACGCGGGCCACTACGTTGGTACCTATTCAGTCTGAACGTTAGCGCTATTTATAGCTTTCGATTTGAATATTAAATAAACAAATAAAACCTAAAATTACTTAAACATTTCACGTCTTATAACTCGATTAAGTCGAACATTAAGTTATAATTAAGAGAGGAACGCAATATATTGTCTAATAAAGAAGCTGATATAATTCTATCAAGCAAGACAAGAACACAATTTACCGTACAATTACGATCCATTAAAAACCTTAGACCATGAATTTCTTAAGTCGTTAAGTATACTTAGTACGTACCTGTTCCTGATTTAGTAGGAACAGTTTTGATAACTGGCTGAAAATCTACTTTTTTTTAAAAAAAAAGCTTCTTTGTGGTAAGGTTGTCCAAGGTCAACCTACCACAATGAAGCTTCAAGATATCCTCGTAGTCAATGTCAATTAGAATATTAATTTACTTAATATTTCCTGACTTTGAGATTTAATTTAAACAATATTACACGCAGAAATTGTTAAGATATTTGATGAAGCAAGTAATTTAGTTGTTTTTGCCTAGCAAGCTTTGTCAGACATTAACTGTCTGTAAAATTATGTTTCATTTGTTTAATGTAATAAATATTCAAAGAATGAAGAATTTACGCTGAGTTAACTAAAACTCTTATTTATTTGAAAATTTTATACAAATATGTAATTTATTAGGTTCTGAATCTGTTTCATTGATAAATGTTGCTTCAAAGTCGTCGACCCACACTAAAAATAAAACCGACTTCAGAATTAATTAGAAAGTATGAAAAAATGATATCATATTGATTTTTGATATCATTCTGACACTTCAATCATCAAGATCAGTCCACCAACCAGCTGTGCTTGAACATACACTCAAAAATTTCACGTCGAATTTATAACCATCTCCTTCGGATTTTAAGGTAATTTATCGATATATAAAAGATATTATGGTATATGTCATTTGTTTATTTTGTAAAGTAATGCTTATCTCATGATTTGTTTAATCTGTGGTCTATGTAGCGCAATAATAATCTGTGGTGTTTTTTATTCTGTGTGTGTTGCTGCCCTGCGCTGTTTAATATGTTAATAATGGAGTATTGTGATAGTTAATTAATTGTTGTAGATAAAGATAAATAAATGATTCTATATAAAAGGAATTATTAATCATATAACAAAACAAAATCACAAGCTTTTATGATAGTCTATGTTCTTTTTTGCTGCTGAAGAGTAACAGTACATCAATCTTATCGCTTTCTAATTTGCATCTTTAAACTTACATATTCATTTTGGAAAGTACATATATTATATTTTTATGTTTTTTATATAATTTTTCTTATGTAAGTAACATGTATCTTTTTCACGAGAAAGAACTTATTTAAACCTAAATTATATAACTATATTACCGTATTGTTTTTTTAAATATCCAAATAGATAACTACATGGCCATGCCGATTCCTAACGATGTTTTCCATACAAGTAATAAGTAAAATGTGTACATAGACAGAATAATCGTTATCACATAATTATATATACATCCACTTATCAAAAGTATGAATAAACAAAAGACGGCTTGATTTTTTTTTGGCGTGGAGACCTGACGAATTCATCGCCCAATGGTATTTGGTCGGGAAAACCCAGTGACAATTCTGCGCTCTTTGACGAACATGTCAACTATTACCCGATTTTCGGACCAATTCGACTTAGGGTCCTTCAAGAAAAGAGCGTATCAATTCTTCCGGAAACGCACTTGCGAGCCTTCTGCCAATGTATCGGTATCACTTAACATCAGGTGAGCCTCCATCCCGTTTGCCTTACATGCATTAAAAAAATATTATAAAACCAGCATGAAACGAAACTGACACGATTTCCTAAAATGACCTAATTTGACTCGTAAGCGGACATTTTATGGGAATATTATGCGAATGGAGCTCACTAACGACCAATTCATTGTAATAATCATATTGACATACCGTTTCGACAAAATTTATGTTTTAATCTTTAGCAACGTAATAGGATATCTAAAATATTTGTTTGCTTCTGTAATTTACCAATTTATTATTAGATATTAACAGGTTCACTGTCCAAGCATAAAAGTGGAGATTATTTTCAAAGTGACGTGAAAATTACGGTCGTGCGTCACAGAGGGCATTCTTTATGAGGCTTTCTGATAATACGTCTATCTCGTGCTCCTTGCGTTCAACTTCGTACACCTGCTGTTTCGAGGTCCTAGACAACTCCATAACACCAACGCAGCCCAAACCCCGTAGACCGACTACGGGGTTTTCTCTTGCCACCAGGTTGCGGGTTCAGTAAGGATCTTTCTATCATCCGCCATTCGTTGCTCGACACTTGAGCCTGTTGCATTTTATGAAATAGACGATGTTGGCGTCGTCAAGGATGTTATTGTTCTTCATTGTAGCGAATACGTCAAGAATAACTAACTTTAATGCAAGAATAAACATTGTGCCTAATGCCGTTAACTCATCGGGATGTGGCAACGTCACCAATTTGGAAGCGCAGCCAGGACTAAAGCTTTAAAAACCTTTCTGAAACCTTTTTTTTTCCTTTCTGGAACTTTCGCCAAGTGAGTTAACTGCCATACATTTCAACACAAATTGTATGGATACGTATCTAAACATCGACGTCGCCATGGCATCCCGGTGAGTTAGCGGCCTAAATATCCAAAACTCGGATAAATTATCAATGTTTATAACGGCTATACGAATTCAATAGTTTTACGACTAGAGTTAGATCACTCTAACTAAACTTACCTTATTGATTGCATCAATATAAGCTCCTTTATCCAACAAAAGCTCCACCACGTTGGCGTAACCGGCTCTGGCAGCAAGCGCAAGGGACGCGTCACCCGTTGTATCGGTGGTTTGCACTCTTGCACCGATAGAAATCGCGAACATGGCAACGTCGTATGAACCACGAGCGCACGCGCATTGTAGAAGATCATTCTGTTTCTGATAAAGTTTGATAGATGTTAGATATTCGTTTGGGTTTTCGAAATACGTGTTCATTTAGCGGTCTTCAGTGACAGAAATGAATGTTTCACCGGGATTAGAACTCTAGAAGACCTATGTGCCTAAAAACAGTACCTAAGAAAACAATTCTAAACGCTTTGAAATCTATTATTTAAACGCTCAAGCGTTATATGAACGTAATATTTTATGTAATATTAGATAAGGATTATATTTTCAAGGATGAAATGCCTCATTAAATCGTCGAGAGACCGATTAAAATCAAAAAATGAAGTGCAGAAATAAATATTTATTGGCCATATAATTTATGTTCGATCTTATCTTTATGTCATAGGCATTGTTTTATGAATAAACTACAATCCTTTTAACTTTCTTTTTCATTACTGGTTTCCTATTTAGAAACCTTATTCTGTCATAAGAATAGGAGAAAAGAGGCACTCTTTTAAATAGTCTCTTTTGTCTTTTTCTATCGAATTGTATTTACCCTGAGTTGAAGAGAGACAGTAGGTACATTACGTAAAACGGTGCTATTAAACTGATATAGTTTTTATGAATGAAAAGTTAATAATAATTATTATTAATAAATTATTATAACTAATAAAGAATAATGTCGCAAAAACTAAAAAAATATTAATATTTAATGCCTGTTATTACAATTTAAAATTACTAGGGTATTATAAAACCTTATTGGTAGCTGCCAGACAAGCCCCAGCTTGAACTAGAACTTGCACAGCATCCAAGTGTCCATGCCACGCTGCCATTAACAATGGTCGCATGCCAAACTGCGAATCAACAACCATAGATTATAGGTCGGTTATCGAAAGCTGGCGGGTTCACAGTACTCACACTAATGCAATTTCTCTCTGTTTGTCTCAACTGTTTTTATTAAGATGCTTAAAATAATTAAAAACATTGTGCACCATTTCACGAGATTGCCCTGGTAATGTTTGAAAAAAGATCAACATGTATAGTAGAGATCAACATAAACAGTAGCAAAAGCAAAACAATAACTGTCTCTTTTATACTCATAAGCTTGACCGAGCGCGAGAGAGACGGACAGTCTTTAATGATGTATTTGTGATTGTATTTCAGTTTGACATCACGCCTCGCGCTTATTCACAGACACTACACAAGCACAAAGTGTAAATGTGTTGAAGCCGTCAGCTTTAAATAACATACATACACTATTTTTAACTTTAATTATTCATATAAAAAACCAAAGAATTCTACTAGGAGATAATATTCGATAAAGGTATCTCTTTATTTTTGGAGTCGTAATCATAACTAGAATGATACAAACACTAAACAGAAATACATAATTTAAATAATAAAGGTTAATTAAGGGAATTTTCAAATATTAATTGCTTTTCTACAACCGGAGAAGAGAGAAGGTACACAGACTAACTTCGTTCTATAAAAAATAAATAAATCAGTGGCGCTACCTTTTTAGGTCTGGGCCTCAGATTTCTGTACTGTTTCATGATCATTTGTCAATCTAATAGGCCCGACACATGCCGTCGACATTTTGGGTCTAAGACAAGCCGGTTTCCTCACGGTGTTTTTCCTTCACCGTTCGAGCGAATGTTAAATGCGCACATACAAAGAAAGTCTATTGGTACACAGCCGGGGATCGAACCTACAACCACAGTGGTCGCACGCTGAAGCCATTAAATCCAACATGACTCTGTGATCCTGTCAAATTCGTTCTATATTCGCCAATATTGACGGCCCCAATCCTTATTCTACGTAAAATTTACCGATTATTCAATATGGCCGCAATATCAATAAGCACGGAATATTCAATATTACCTTGTCAACAGCCTCAATATCGCAGTTGGCGTTGATCAGTAATTTGATTATCTCCACATTGCCTCTACTCGCTGCCCAGTGTATCGGGGCCCGCCCATACTGAAACATAATTATAGTATTGATTCTGTAACGCTTTAAGAAAACTTCTGGTTGACCTATTATCAATGAGAAATAGAAAATCGAAACATTAAAGTCAAGCCACTCTTGGTAAATAGGCCTTTAGGTACACTATTAAATAGTAAAAATTCGTTAAAAAAAGTTATTGCCATATATTGTGCTTTTTACCCCATTTTGTAGCATAATATCAATATATAATGGTATCTGTTTCGTGATTATTTGATTTTCTGGAAGACAAGTAGGAGATCAGTCTTCTGTGCCTGACACACGCCATCGATATACATACATATTCTGGGGCGCGGTGAGCCGGTTTGATCACGATGTTTTCCTTCACTGTTCGAGCGAATGTCAAATGCGCAAATAAACAGAAAATCCATTGGTGCACAACTAGGGTTCGAACCTACGACCTCAGGGATGTAAGTCGCACGATGATGCCACTTGGCCAACACTGCCTAGCATATATTTGTATTTGAAATAAAACTAAACATTTAAAAACGGAGGGCAATCGCTTGCGCTTACCAGATCACAATTACCCTAAGACTCCCGAGTGCGTTGCCGGCATTTTAGAAACCGGTACGCTTCATGAAAGACTCAAGGAGGTTCGGAAATTCGACGGGAAGCTGTATCCGCTTACACAAAAAACCTAACCCATCTAAAATATATTCCTCCTGACTTAATCACATGCTTCTATAAAAAACCCAGCTACCAAAACATTATTTCAATCTCTGAATACTTCATGCGTGTTCTTGAGAGTTAGATACTATCTGGAATGGTAAATACAACCCGGAGTCAGGGGTGATAAAAAATTCAAGCACGGCTGGTTGAGCTTACATTTTGGATGAAGGTCGAATCTTGTGTCACGTTTCCGAACGAACGCAATTTTCAGATGAACTTCGAAAAAGTTATATTAAAAACAGAACAAATTTTCACAACCTTACATTAATTTGTGGGGGTTACAACAAGCGCTAGTACATATCTATCTATCTATATGTAACTATCTATCTATATTTTGTTATATAGAACAGGGGGTGAACGGGCAGGAAGCTCATCTGATTTTAAGTGATACCGCCCGCTCATGGACACTATGCCCGAGGTCTCGCGAGTGCGTTGCTGGCCTTAGAATTTTGAAAAAAAAATGCTATTTGAAGTTACAGTGCTGGCGCTGATATATAAATTATGACCGTCAGTATCATATTAATTCAAAAGATTTGTTTTAAACTAAATTTTGTCCTTGGTCACTTGTTTTTTTTTGTAAACTTTTAATCCTTAAATATTTAACATACTTATATATTTTCAAACACAGTTGATTAAAATACAAGTACTCAATAAATAGTGACAATGCGATACATTCCCCTTAGAAAAAATAAATAAATTGGGGCTGAAATTTGATATAATAATAATATAAAAAAACATTTTGTTTTTAAAATAGAAGTCATTAGAAGTCATCCTAACGGAACGCATTCTTTAAAATGGGAAATTATGGTGGAAAATATCTCTGCTTGAAAAATTCTACGGAGCTGGTAAATCAAGACTTGTAAGTAACAATTGGGGTCCCCCATATTCTTCAAGTTCTCCGAGTTCTTCGAGTTCAAGCGAGGTTCATCAGTGGTAACTGAACAATTGACTAAAAAGTGGAAAATATGATCTTGCCGTATCGTCGTTTGTTTTAAAGTAGAAATGAAGATATCTATAGAGTGTGCATAATAATATAGACAATAGGCCTGGATTTAGAGGTTTGTAGGCTTCTGGACAACAAAGTCCCAAATTATTTAAAATTATTTTCCAAATAATATAAATAATTTTTAACAGTCGAGTATTTTAATAAATAATTTATTGTGAAACCAAGTAGATTATTTTAGTATTTAACAAACATATAAAATTATAAATACAGATCAATGATTTCTGTCAATATTTAAGAACAATATAATCATGTTTGTACAAAGGTAAAGGTAAAACAACGAAAAAAAAATATCAAAAGAAAAGTTGTTTACTAGTGTTTACTAGTCGGAATTTAAAACATTTTTTTCCGATGTCTCTATTGTGGGGGCCCCTATTTTGTGCAGGCACCGGGGCTGTGGCCCTCCCCTAAATGCAAAAAAGTGTCAGCGCGCCTTAATGCTTTTTGACCCGCAGCAACCAACCAGATAGAGAATTTTACTCATATGGCCGGGATAGAAAAGAAACAATCCATGATTTGGATGAGACCGTCATCTCCACCTCCGAAGAATTTTGAGGCGATTCCATCTGTTTTTTGATTTTGGGTTATTTTTCTGGGAAAGGCAAGGGGTGGTAAATATTGAGCCACTATTACGGGGAGTTTGTATGCAGTACAAACAGTGTTGCGTGATGAAATACGCAAACAGCGTCGCAAACTCGCAAAAGTTTTGTAACACCAATATTCCACACAAGGCCAGAGTTGCAATGACTGCCATCCAAACAGAAGAACCATTGGAACATCCTCCATATTCACCGGACCTAGCCCCAAGCGATTTCTACCATTTCTTCTATAAAAGGAACAACACGGGGGCTACAATTTCGAAGATGATGACGTAGTAGTCGCTGCGGTACACGGTTTTTAAGAGATGAGGAAAAATATATTTTGCTTGAAAAAGCTTTGGAAAAAATTAATAATAAATACAATTTTATTTAATAAAAGATAATTGCTTTATACTCATTATAAATTTTTATTAAACACCCCTAAGTATTATTCCA
Source organism: Pieris macdunnoughi (assembly GCA_905332375.1). Classification (NCBI taxonomy): domain Eukaryota; kingdom Metazoa; phylum Arthropoda; class Insecta; order Lepidoptera; family Pieridae; genus Pieris; species Pieris macdunnoughi. The sequence continues at coordinate 6,094,332 of CAJOBZ010000009.1, forward strand.
TTTAACCACAATATTTTTTTTGTAAATTGTCATTGATTGTGATATAAATTACTGAATTCATTTTATTTATCTGTTAAATAAAAATGTAATTAAGAACTCCTTTATATTTGGAAACCATCGTAATAGCGATGATTAAATTTTATTATTTATTGCGATTTTACGTTTCGACGCCGCAACGCAGTACCTTTCCATCCTGATAAAACATGATCTCAAAATAGCACTTACATTATTCCTACAGTTGACATCTGCGGGTCTCTGCAAAGCCTCTCTAACAGCAGCTGGCTCATTCTTGATGACGGCTTCATGAAGCAACAGGTCGTTCTGTTGTACCCGAGACCGGCTTTCGCACATCTGTTAAGCAAAGTTAATGTTGGACACACTCTTAACAGGAATAATACGTTACGTAGTTATCGTAACAGAATAGTGACGCAAAATGTATGGAATACTTATGCAGTGCTCCGTTGGTGTATTTAAAAGAAAACTGTAGAACATTCAAATAGAATTCGTGTCGTCAAAAACATTAATAGTGGATGTCGAATTCAACTAAATTTTTACTCAAATCATAAATCAAAATTGAGAAACAATTCAATTGGTAGCGTTTGAGTTATTAGTAACATTGAATTTGCTTTTATTTTATCTGTTTTTCATTAAATCAACGAATTAGATTGATTCTTTGAATGAATTTAGTTTGAGACTACTTCGAATCATTTCTGTTTGTAAAATAAAAAGATTCATTATAATGAGCTTATAAATTCCACAGTCACTATTTAAGTCAAAAGAAATGTTCAGTATTTACTTTTACATTATTTTTATTTTTTCTAGACCTGGTGTCAATGTTAGAAAGCACATGAGCAAATATTATCGTTTTAACTTGCCACGACTGCATGGACAGCCATCGAGATATTTCACAACCAATTCGTCGTAGGGTCCGTGATGAGATGTGATTTTAATTTTATAGGAGCAAATTTTAAAATACGTCTTGGACAATTGATTTAGATAAGTGTTTAATGTTCTTCCATAGCTTAACACTACACGAATTAATACAATATGTAAATTTAGTTTCGATTGAAATAAATGGTTATCCAAAAGCTTTGCATTTTTCTTAAAAACAATTTCGTAATACGTGAAGAACAAGAATTTCATTTTTATGATTATGATTTTTATTCAGAATGTCTGATTCGTTTAGGGTTACCCAATATTATTGTTCTCCATCGGCGTCAGAATATTGAATAATCAAAGCCTTATTAAATTTTTGAGTGTATTGATAAAGGTTCTTGGAATTGTATAAATTGAAAATGAAATTTAAAGAAAATAATTTTATTGATATGTATTTAAATAAATTTTATTTAATTATAAGTACCTATTTAAAAAAAACTTGATACCACCTTATAAGAAAGATGTACAATGATCTGAGACAGTGCACTAAGATTTCTTGTGTCGTGGGCAGCTAGACGCGAAGCACAAAAAACAATTTTGGATTAATTAAAATACCACAGAAGAAATTCGCTCATAGCCAGATTGCAAATATCCGCAGAATTTTTTTTAACTAAAAACATAAATAATATTTTTATTCAGATCAGAGCTATGTAAAAATCGCAAATAAATCCGTTTAGTACTTTAGAGTATCGTTTCTCAACCATTTTTACGTCGCGACCCGAAGAGACAAGAAGCCAAAAAGTAAAACAGTCTTGTGACTCCGTCACTGTAAAATCATAATATGTAATACTAGCTGGTTCCCACGAATTGTCTGCGTAGGATTAGTATTTCGAGTAGCTTATATTAGCGTGGCGTAGAAAAGAACTAACATTATGTCTTTAAAATTATCACATAAATAATTTTGGTTCGTATTTGAAAAATAAAACAGCCTGACAATATTGAGATGTTTCAGTTGCACTATAATAACGTAACAATATTGTCAACACAAGAAATACGGTAACTAAGCACTGCAGAGCCCCAATGATAGGGATAAAGTAGTATGCTCCTATAAACTAAGGAAACACGTGAGCAAGCCACATAGAGCTGACCATGTGACTATAGATATATACTGTGGGCTTTTTTGTAGGACTATTTAAGATAAACATTTCCATCATACGTTACATATATGTAACTCTAGCGGTTTTGGCAACGCACGCCAAAATAGCTCGCTGATGGTATATTATTTCCTACTTACTTGACATTTTGGACAATATCTTAATAAATTGTAGCCTATGTGTTATTCTGATGTATGAGCTATATTATTGTAAAGTTTCATAAAATCCATTGAGTAGTTTTTACGTGAAAGAGTAACAAACATCCATCCATACTTACAAACTTTCGCGTAGATAATATTAGTAGGATGAACATAGCGCGCTATTTTTAATGAATCTTCTGTACCTATATGTAGTTTGTATTTATTATTTTTCAAAGGACCGACCTCCTGTAAAAAAAACTCGACCTCTCGCTTGAGAAACGATGCTTTAGGCCGTTTCTCCACTGCTCCGGTCCGGCAAACGTTAATTACCGATCCGATTTAGAAACTCACAACAGTACTTACGTACTTCTCCACTACTCCGGCATCCGGTTTTTAACGGTCCGATAACTTGCTAGATCGGAACGCGGTGTTTTATCGGTCCAAGTATCCAAGAGGTTATAAATTATTATTCACAGGTTTATTTATAGTTTCTTTAATTTGAATGAATCTGGATAACCTAGACCAAACCAAATTATGTTGCTATTTATATTTTTATACCATAGTATTAGTGAACTATTTATTAAGTAGATTATAATATTTTAAGATAGACAATATAAAAAAGTAATTAACTTGCCATGGCAATAAAATATTTAGAATTTAGAACGTTGTATTAATAAAATAAAGTATATGGGTTTTAGTTAATATAAGTGTGGCATGATAAATATACAAGTATCGATTATTGTCGGATCGGATATAGTGGAGAAGCGCAATCCGGCCTTCCGATATTTTTCTCATGACTCATTCCGGTATCCGACGCCGGACCGGAGCAGTGGAGAAAGGGCCTTACAGTATAAGTACATACAGACAAAGACTAAAAGAAGTTTAAAAGTTATACTCTTATCGTATTCACTCCAATAATTATTCGATAAATTTATTACATACTAACACACATACATTTAGTACATACGCTCTAATGGCTTTATTGAGCAAAGCCTTCAGAAGCTTCCGACTTCCGGTACGGCTGTTTGAAGGTAATGAAATTAAGCGTCCCCTCCATAATTAAATAAGTGAGGAACACGTAGGTATATGTAGAAAAAATGTTTTACAATGTATTTTCCAAATATACATTAAACTTTCTATTATTTTATAATGCTTAGTTCACACGCGCGCGTTCAACTCTACATTCAACGTGCACATTTACATTCACAAGCGTGTAAACGGTACGCCCGAGCCCGTGAACGCGCCTGTGAACGTGAATGCCGCGAATCGGGCAAGTGTCGGTTTTTTGGCAAAGTTCAAAGGATGAATGTGCGGGCGCCCGGTGACTGTTTACACGCGCGCAGGCAGTCAGTCTCTCCCGCGCTTTCGCGACGAGTGGATCTTCATTCAACGTTGCTAAGAAAGTCGCTACGATCGGAGATTACAACATGGCGGAATATAATAATTTTGTTTCTTTTTCCAATAAAAATAAGTTAAGCCAAAGGATATGGCAGCAACAACACCGAGATCCTCGCTGCTCGCCATTCTGGCACTGACTGACACGACGGCGTGCGTGTGAACAGCTTGAATGTCCGCCGGCCCGGGACGGGCTGCATGCCGCGCAGCCCGCCAGGCAGCTCGCCTGGCTGCACGGCGCGCGTGTGACCGTAGCATTAAACTTTTGGTCCATCTATATCCAACATAAAATCATAATCACTTTCGACTACTTAGAGCTGTATCGTGGTTTGTACCATTTAGTACTTTGATATTTCTGTGATTTAAAAATCGTCATATCGTCATGCTATAGAACACTATTATATATTCTTCTTGTAGTTGTCATTAATACAGATTAAACAAGATATTTCTAATTTCTTTTTTTTTTCAATTAAATTTGTAATCAATTATTATTATAACAGAATAAACATTACTTATTCAGAGCTTGATATATTCGGTAGTAGGCTGATCAGTTTAAAAAAAGCATTGTTAAGTGTCTATCTGATATCTAATCCAAAATCTTTAAGCAAACAATTTCTTGTAAATCTAAAATTGGAAGTTAATATTTTAATTGTATTTTGTTGTTTATTATTATTATTATTTTGTCACATTTATCTTTACCATAATTGTCATGAATTTTAGAAAAAATAGCCTGTAACATACACTGTATATATGTGGCGAACTTTAATAAATAAATTGATATTGCTTAATTCAAAGTATTTAAAATAGAACCTTAATTAATCTATCAAGAGGGTTTGGTGACCGGATGTGGTTTAAGAGCTAATATTTAGAGAGTGTATAAACTTTAAATCTTTAAATAATTTAGCAAACCTAAGATTATTATTTCAAAATGTGTTTGGTTGAGTATTATAAGCAATAAATTTATTTAATGGTGTATATTTATCCGTGCTCATACTTCGGTGTGGGAGGACTGCTTTCCTAAGTATAGCCGTAACAACCCGTCTTTCTTCAGTGTATTACCAACGGATCCTATGCTTCTTTGGACATATAGCACGAAGAGATCCTGATAACTTCGAGAAGCTTGTGGTGACCGGTAGAGGGAAAGGCACGAATACAGGGGACAATGGCGGAAGCTATGCAACACCAACACTACCTTCAGTAATAAAGAACGCGACTAAAGGGAAAAACCCAAAGCTATTAAACTTTAAAAAACTCAAAGCCTTTTCGTAAGTTACATGAGCTAGCATGAACTAAAATTGTAGATACATTGTGTAATATTTTCACACTGGTTTAATAGCTTTTCACACAATTTACTAAAAGGTTGGAAGCTGAAATTGAAGTTTAAATTTACAAAAGAGGAACTGTGTTTATTTTAAGAATTATTTATACGTTATGGCAATTGATTTAACCATCTAAACATATCATTTGTGTTATGTAACCTATTAAATACATTTAATTAAAGGAATAGTCTATGAGCTGAAATACCCACGATCGATAATATAAGTATCTTATTCAAATGTGATATAATATTTATTAGATATACTTGTGTATAATCCAAGTAATCAACTGATCAGCAAAATGTACTGGAACAAAGCGACCGCAACAATAATACATCGGAGAGCTTTGTAGAGAATCGCTAGGAATGACAATAATTAATTAGTACTGCGTATTGTGAAGGTTTCTATTTTCAATATATTTTGTTTGAATATTTGTTATTTTGTATTGAAGAGGTTTCAGAAACTTTGTTTTATAGAAAAAGTTTAACCTTAAATTCACTATGAATTCGTGGAAACTTTAATATTACGAGTTTTGTATTTTATTCTGATAAAGCAATATGATTTTGCTAAAGGATTGAGAAAGTCGCCAAAAATTAAATAATTTATTATTGTCTTCATAGATAAGAGTTGTAAGAGCTTGTCTACAGACATAAAATTACTATCATCTAGCTACTTTATAGGCCGAACTTAAAGAAACATCAAATAGAAAAATAAAGCTCCTATTTAATCTTATATTAAATTCCAGAAATTTTTCATCGTTATTGATACATGAATGTTCATTTGGAGATTATTATTCAATTACCCACGCAGTTGCAAAACAAAGCGAAACACAGCATCTGTTAACGCTCAAAACAACAGCTATTTTTCTATGATCGTCAGTCGGATCCATGGTTATGTTGTGTTATCAAACAAAGGGGACAAAGGGATCACGTTTCACGGTACTTTGTACCAGGAGAGTACAATCCGACAGGAGGCACATTAATGTATTTACCCTCGGGTCGGGTTATCGGCTGGGGTTGAAACCTTGGCCTCCTTTTATTCGTGTTTACTTTCAAAACCGCGAAAGTACCCAGCTTTGTAACCCGTAACTATGAATGATAGGAGTAATTAATAATATTTTACGTTCAATTTATCTTCAAAGTCAAATCAATCATTAATTTTATTATTGTCTTTAAAAGCGTTGTCGTGTTCAAGAACGCACCCGTCTGAGAAGAACAAGGCTTTCTGCCTTTCAGTTCCGTTTCATTTTTTTTATTAAGAGAACATTGTACCTCATGCGTTAACGAGTAGCTTTGTTTTCGTAATAATATAAATGTTTGAATGAGAACACATCACCCGGAATCATTCCTGAAAAGTGTTGAACAGAATGATGCTTACAAAGCCTTGAGCTTACAACCGCTATTGAAATATACAGATAACTCGCACTCTATTTAGGTAGTTTTTTAAAAAAGGTTGCGTGGGTGGGTCATTTTTATGAAACATCACTTTGTACTACTTATAATCCCTTTAAAGCTTTATTTTATCATAGTCCTGCTTTTAAGCAAATAACCTTTGACATTTTGTCCGATATAATATATAACTACAAAAAATACAAAGAATTAGTCTAGCAATTCAAAGGGGGAACGCTGCCAGTATCTTCGGAACCTTGCCTAAAGGGACTCCTTTTAATGATATATTTTAGTTTATGTTAAGTTTAGTTATTTATTTCAATGTATATTATTTTATTATTTTATAAGTGATATTTTAATAGTAAAGTTTTGCAATTATACTATTAATCAAAGTATGAAAAAAAATATATAATATATAACTTAGAATGTTATTTAAAACAATTTAAACGTTTTCAAATTAACGACCTTTTTAAATTAATTCTACGGGGCAAGAGATGCAATTTACTCTACAATATGAGAGTGATATATCGTCTAATGAACTCTACAGTGGCGGCAGATAAAGTTAAAAACGTCGTAAAGTTTGCAAATACGACGTGTCGAGCAATAAAGCATGGTTGAGCCTTCGGGATTACTTTAAGTATTACAAAGAATTCTTTATATTTTAATGTTATTCAAAGTGTAATAATTCTGGAATTTCTTGGAAATACGGGTTTACAATTTTATTATCCGTGCGATCAAACTGATGATGAAAAAAAATTCAATCTTTTTCCAACTCTGTTAGGTGAACGAGTGATGCGAACCAATCTCTTATGTAAACACGGAAAATTGCGACTCACGGGATTGCCTGTAAAATGTATTTAATATTCGCGTGGAAATTTAGTCCAACGGATCTGTTTCTACGATGTAGAGTGGATTTTTAAAAATGAATGACGATGAATATAATATTATACACTCTAGTTAAGTATAATTGTTAACTAGAGTAACTCTTCAATGTTATGAGAAGAGATCTTACCATTAGTAGAATAATTTTCCCCACAACAAAGTGTTGGTTATGATATATATTAAGTCGTGAATCATTTAACATTTAACAACAATATTTTCTTATCAGAAAACATGAATACAGGTACACTAAAAGATAAATCTTCAAATAATGATACGGTACGTAGTGCTTGTCTAGACAGATAGACAGGATTGTATCTTGTATGTTAAAATGAAGCCTATTATTTTCCAACGTCACGACAAAAATCGCCTTAACAATATGAAAACAGCATTTAGAACACAGTGTTTTATTGGTTTACCTTTGATTGTTGAGAGCATAGTTAATTAGTTAGGTACCATTAAAGTATTAGTGTTAATGTTCACTTACCTTGAAAAGTGGTTTTCCACAGTTAGGCTCAAATATACTCAGAAGTATTTAATTCGTAGCAGTGCTAGGGCGGGCGGCGTAGCACTCGTCCGCGCTACGGCATAGTCCGCGACACATTGAGATTTGAATCGTAGCGACCTGTAGCTACGGGATTCTGCACACATGCGCTGAGCATAACTTAATATTTAATAGAAATAGCTTGAGCACTGCTGATATTTCTTTGTATTTTATAGTTGTTCTATAACAATTGGCTTTTGTTGACAACGATCCACTCGAGATTATTATTTTAGCTAGAACTAACTAGAGCTAAGTGAACAGCTTTTGATATGGATATTATGTGATATTATTACCTAAATACTTAATATTTTTTTCTCCTTTTCTGTATAAAGTCGGTTTTATTCTTGTAAGTATTTGCTTTATTAAATAACGTCTAAGGATACATAGACTTGACTAATGGCATTAAAGCCTACACGGCATAATGTTGATTCATTTCATGTCAGCTTTTACGACACTATGATTTGAAGTTTATTCGTTACTGATTTAAATAGTACGGTTAATAAAATTTTTTCTTATGTTAAAGTAGTGTTTAAAAAGAACGTTTTTTTTAAATAATAACATAACATAAGTCCGTCTATTTCGTTTGTATAACTCTGAGTATTTTCATTGCAACATAGTTTAATGAAAAGTGTATTATGAAACAAACATTACGAGAATTGGCGTCTGTTCGTATGCGATAATTGTAAATGACAAATGACCTGATGATGTGACCAGTATTGGGGAGAATGTGGCAATGCTTGCTTCACCGTCTTCACTACGATGAATATGGTTTGCATGACGACATATATTTATGATGTAGCTGTAAAAACCCATATTTATTCGTAAAATTACAATGGTATAGTAGCTTGTTTTGACATCCCTATTTAGATTGTTATGTATAAATATTTAATAGAGTCGGCGTTGTTTGTATCGTGCTCCCAGCTTTGTTGACGATCTAGTTATATAATCCCGTGTGTCACCACCATAGGATAATTATATTTTATATAAACAAAAAACCATTGCAACATAGTAGTACAAAGATCCTTTATATTTCAATAGCCGAAATGCTGTTACATGATTTACGAACCACACTTACATGATTTACGAACCACTCTTAGTTCTTACTAAGTAACGTTTCCTTGTAGAGCGTGAGAACAATGTGTCAGCACAACGGTCACGTAGGCCTTTAAGAATAGGATATAAATATAATAGAATACTTGTAATATTTAGTATTAAACGGACCTCAAATCGGACCGGTTGTATTCATTTTAACTTTAAGTTTTTAAAAAACCCTTATTTCGCGGACCCACTACTTGACTGGCGCTGAGGACAGGATAGTCGCTCTAGCTGCACGTACTTCTCAATTATCGGTTCGAGCATCAAATTCTGCTTACCTAAAAAGGGGAAACTACGTCGCGATTGCTAAAAACGGCTATTCAAAAGAACAAATAAATTTGTCAAGAACGCAAATCCAAAAGCGTTAAGGGTATTTTGTGCGAGTGTTGAGGCAGCGATGTACTGGTAAGTCACCTTTTCACCTTTCAAATCCAGCCCTCTCCACTTTTCTTTTGTTATTTTGAGATCGACATCTCTCATCTTAACGATAGTTTTAAGACTTTGTTAGAGTTAAATTGATATAAACGTAAATTGTAATAAGTTAATTTAAAGAAACATAGAAGTAAGTAGGTTAGTGCATGAAATTCTGCAACCCCTAAAGTAAGTATAAGTTTAGATTCACATCAAATTCTGTGAGCTAAAATTATTGAGTAATTGTGTAATTATTTAATCAAATAATTCCTGAAAGAATACATAAAACCCAAAAGATATATTTTATATATTTCGGAAATACGGAACATCGCAAACAATTCAGCATCATGGTAATTAGGCTTTTTAAAGGTGGATCAATTCAATTTTATGAGTGTACGGAAAGAATAGTTTTTATTGACGATGAAAATGAACAGAAAGCCGTTATTCTGAAATTTCATCTCGGAAAAACCTGTCACAGAGGTATTCAAGAAACTTTTACTCGCATCAGGCGACACTTCTTTTGGAATAACATGAAAGAAACTATATCAGCAGTAATTAATTCTTGTGAAGCCTGTAAACATATGAAATATGACCGAAAGCCTTTGAAACCATATTTACAGTTAACTCAAAAGCAACATGCCCCATTCCAGGAATAATTTATAGATATATTTAGTATCGAAGGAAAAACATACCTCACCTTAGTTTACGCTTTTAGCAAACTAAGACAGGCAATTGAAATTACTATCAAAGGCACACCTGACGTTATCCGCGCACTAATAAAATACTTTTCATTTTACGGCATACCTAAGAAAATAAGCTGCGACTCTGGTACTGAATTCAACAACGATCTATTGAAAGAAATGATGTCACTCTATAAAATCCAAATACATATCGACACACCTAGGAACCCTAATTCAATGGGAATAGTTAAACGTTTTCATTCCACCTTAATTGAAATTTACAGACTGACAAAATACGAACAACAATGTACCGACGCCGCATCTATTATATCACTCATCATGGCATATAATAATGCGATTCATACTGTAACAACTTTAACACCGTTTGAAGTAGTGTTTGGCCATGTAGATTCTGAAAACGCATTCAATATAGACTTCGAGAAACGATACTTGCAAAAATTAATTAAAGATCACGCCAAAAGAATAAAAGTTTTATACAAAATCATATCTGATAAAATGTTAACGTTTAAGGAAAACTCTAGAGAAAAACGCGGTGGCAAATCCGACGTCCCGTTACCAGAAGGGAAAACAATTTTCACAAAATTAATAAACACTCGTAGAAGTAAGTACAAACCTTGTTTTGAAAAGGCCATAGTTACAGGAAAACCTGAAAGAAACACCATCCCTATTAAAATTAGAGGTAAACACAAAAAGGTACCAATTAAAAACATAAAACGACCTCCAAAGGTGGTGCTTAGTGATCACGATGACACTCACGAGCCCCAGCTGGGGCCTTCAACTTCAAAAGGTTGAAAACAATTCAGGGATCCGTAAGACAGGGAACATCCTTCATCAAACAGGATAACTGGCTTATTTTTTAAGGTATTAGATTTGAATGGCCTACTAATGGAATTAGAATATAACAATAGGAAATATAGTAATTTTAGTAAGATAGTAAGTGATGATAAGCCTTAGTTAAAAGAATTTTTAGGAATTAGGGAACAAGTAGAGTATTTGCAAAGAATAACTACTGAAAAGATTAGGCAAATAATCCCTTCACACCGAGTACGAAGAGGAATATTGAACCCTCTAGGCTCTATTATTAAAATTATAACTGGAAACTTAGATCAGGAAGATGCTCAACGATATGAACAGTTAATAAATCAATTAGGTAATCAACAAAATTTCCACAAACAAGCGTTTAACAGTTGTTTTCAAAATGTTAGATGGACTCATTAATTCATCAGAAATATTACACAATAACTCAAAAATTATGGACGAAAGACTAAAACGTGTAGAAAAAAAAATGTTAAAAGACATAAGTACTAAAGAAAATAATGCAGTATACTCTACATATGTTTTAAGTTTATATAATCTTTTTGTAAGTAATTTTAGAACGCTTTATATAAAAAATAAGCGAATTAGAAATTGCTTTGGCTTTCACCAAAACCAATGTTTTACACATTTATTACAGATTTTAATTTATATATCACAGTCAGAAAATCTTATGTATCCACCCACTTGGGATAATTTAGTTAAATTAGAAGATACGATTAATGTTAAATCATACATGATAGACAGGAAAATAACTTTTGTATTAGAGGTAGCTTTAATAACCAATTCAACTTATAGTTATAATAAAATGTATCCCTTACCTATCTTTCATGACCCTAAAAACCTAACCTTAATAATCATTCCTAAATATCCCTATATCCTGGTGAAAGGTGTAACATACTTACCGCTTATACAGCCTTGCAAACAAGTCTCTGAGGAAAATTTATTATCTCTGCACACAAGAAAACAGGGGCACCGTATCCTGAAACGACATGCATTGAGGAGCTGATGACCTTCAAGGAAAACCCATCCAACTGTGACCAGAATACAGTAATTATAGAAGAGATTAACCCTGCGATCTCAACATCAATGACATCCAATTACATCATCAGCGTTCATATACAGAAAATATGTCATCAGAACGTATCCCATCCATTAAGCTGCTGGAGTTACAGTCAACAGTGAACTCTAAGGAAAATCAGAATCCAGTAAACTTACAAGGAATGGAGCTCAGTGACCGGCAACACATGTCTTACATGCTGTAACAACTTAACAGAGATAGTGATAGTGAAATGGGCAATTCAGTGAAAGTGAAAAGCATTAGTTTAGGCACTCTTTTATTGTATTTTGCTAATTGTTGTGTTTTTTATAAAAAATAAGATTATTAATATGTTGCAGTGGCGAAATAATCAGAATTTGCATGTGCAATCCCCTGATAATTTCGCTCTTAAGGAGGGAGGAGTTATATAATCCCGTGTGTCACCACCATAGGATAATTATATTTTATATAAACAAAAAACCATTGCAACATAGTAGTACAAAGATCCTTTATATTTCAATAGCCGAAATGCTGTTACATGATTTACGAACCACACTTACATGATTTACGAACCACTCTTAGTTCTTACTAAGTAACGTTTCCTTGTAGAGCGTGAGAACAATGTGTCAGCACAACGGTCACGTAGGCCTTTAAGAATAGGATATAAATATAATAGAATACTTGTAATATTTAGTATTAAACGGACCTCAAATCGGACCGGTTGTATTCATTTTAACTTTAAGTTTTTAAAAAACCCTTATTTCGCGGACCCACTACTTGACTATCTCTATTTGACTTTTCAAACTTGGTTTACCTTCTTGCTGTGTTATTTGACAATATTTACACATTTAGTATTAAACACGAATTGTATGTTTCTATTTAAAACAGTCATATTATTTACTTTAACGTGTAAAATGAAACGTCAGCTGGTTAATAACTTTCAATAAGCATATTGTTTTTTTTTTAATTTATCTGGCGGGCCGATGGCTGGCCAGGCCTCATACTCGTGAACGGGTGCTATTTGTGGTGACTGGTCGGACTTGAATTCGTGTATGATGGTGATGGTGATGTTAGTTTTTTCGACTTTGTATTTGCGTGTTGTTCCTACGAGAATGTAAGTGTGTGCTAGGAGCACCATGCCTCCTGATGATGGAGGACAAATCTTTGTTTTTAATTTATTTTATAATTATTAATTACTTAAGATGTGGAACATGGTGTTATTGTTGCAGCTCCTTTAAAAACATTGTTTAAAACAAAGACCTTGGCTATTAAAAAGAGTGGCGGAGAGTTTATTGCCAGTTCTTCTCTTCCAGTAAATGTAAAATTAGAAGCATTTCATATATATTTATTTTATGACGTTCATAAGTGTACATTTTGTTTCCTATATGAATAAATGATTTTTGAATTTGCATTTGAATTTATCCACCTATCTCAGTGTGGAACCTACACCCAGACGCTACTGATAACGGGTCATGGGTTTCAGGTTCTATACCCAGCTAAATAATTATTAAATAATTGGAAGGCGCTGAGGCCGACTGATAAGAAAAACTATTGCCAGTGCCATAATGTTTCTGCTACCCATTTGGGCGTATTACTGTAATGTACATATTTAAATTCAATGAAAAGTAATTACTGAAGTAGTATTACCTATATTAATTACCTTGGTATATATACCCTATAATTATTCTACTTTGAGACTGAAGAACATCTCCCATTATCTTATATATATATATAATTCTTCTGTGAGTGTGTATGTCACTGAACTTCTCTCAAACGACTGGACCGATTTTGATGAAATTTATTGTGTGTGTTCAAGGGGATCTGGGAATGGTTTAGATTCACAAATCAGCCCGGCAGATGGCACTGCAGTCGGTACTTTCATACTTTGCTTAATATCCTAATCGCTTTAAATATCATGCAGGACAACGTCTGTGGGGTCCACTAGTAATTTATAAATAAAGACATTTTCACTTTGATCCTATATTCGGTTAGCAAAATGCTTTTACAGTTCATTGAACAGAGTATTTGTACTGAAGTACACCAAGACGTACTGTTAAATAATACTTGCTAACGCCACTAAACGCCATTTATGGCAGAGAATTTTTCTAACAAGCTTGAGCAGTGTTGGCCTAGTAGCTTCAGCGTGCGACTCTCATACCTGAGGTCGTAGGTTCGATCCCTGGCTGTGTACCAATGGACTCTCTTTCTATATGCGCATTTAACATTTGCTCGAACGGTGAAAACATCGTGAGGAAACCGACATGTTGGGGTCTAAACCCAAAAAGTCGACGGCGTGTGATATAATATTTACGGCATCTATGACTGAATGCAAACTGTGATAGTTTGCAACAGATGTTTTGTTTGATTTCTGAGCAATTAATTCGGTGATCGACATTCATGATTTTTGTTTGCTGAGTTGATCTTAAGACCAAAACTCGCGACCCACGTATTCGTAAAAACTCTTCCATTTTTGTTATTCTCTAAGTAAATAAGACTTTTATTTACATTTTCCCGAAGGATAGGCAGGGAGCACGGATGCAGCGGGAGAGATATGTCAGGACTTGTCACGGTCAGGACATATCTCTCCCGTTTTATCCCATTTTACGATAATCACCATGCATGCTATGGTTATGGGTGTTTTTAACTTGTCCCGTCTCTAGTACCTCCTGGATTTTGTCCAGGTATATCCGACAAGGCCTTTCTAAGATTAATGATTTTAATTCGTCCATTAGCAATTCCGTCCTCTCAGTCTTTTAATCAAAATGATTATTTAACCTTGACGGACTTTAGAAAGACAAAATGTATTTATATGAGAGAAATGAAATTTACGAAGTGTAAAAAGACTTATTTAGTGTAAAGGGGCCATTAATAAAAACTTTTATTATTCTTATCTAGGTTATACTAAAATGCTTTTTTACATTTAAAAATAAAATAAATCATATTAAAAATGTTTATTATATCACATTCATACCCTTGATAAAATGTTGCTTTCTTAAAAAAGACTAGAATTCAGTTTCCAACTTTGTTTCAAATAAAGGTACAACTTAAGTAATAAACAGATAATTTTGTAAAAGATTGTAAACAGGAATTTGTAAAGATTATATCACAGACCAACTATCATAATCTTATTTTACTTTTGAGCAATTTTTATATATTATAATATTATGCAACTACAGTCAAAACCGTTTATAACGACATCGTTTACAACGACCTATCGGTTATTACAACCAGATTGTATGGTCCCGTCCGAATCCCTAGTAAACTATTCAGTAAACAAACCGCTTATAACAACATCGGATACAGCGACATATCGCTTACAACGACGAAATTTTATCGATATTCATCGGCTATAACGACCAACCGCTTCTTGTCTCAGCAAAACAAAACAATACAAACGATTTTAAATCTTATTTATAAGCATTGAATGAATATTAGGCATATTATTACCTACGCACTTTCTCCCGCCTCATCCGAACCTCTTCCCGGCCATTTGACCTTGCATACTTTACACATGTTTAGTTCGCTAATTGACTACGTGAGTAACAGTTTGATTTAAAAGTTTTGTTTCTTTTTTGACCCCTTTACATATTATAATATTAACATACCATATTATAACCCATACCTACCTATTATAGATAGATAACTATGATAATATAACTATGTACATACATATGTACTGTACTTGTGTATATGACATTGCTGATATAACGACTATCGGATATAACGTCGGCAACTATACGGTCCCTTCAATGTCGTTATAAACGGTTTTGACTGCAATAATATAATTTTAATTTAAACAGCTCAAATATATGGTCAAATATGGTCTTTTTTCCAACTTCGCTTTTGTTCCCTTTGCAGTAGAGACTCTTGTGCCGTGCGGTTCGAGTGCACAGGCGCTAATTAAAGAGCGACCGGTGACCCCAGAGCTAGTGCTTTCCTCGCTCAACGAATAAGTATCGCAATACAGCGAGTAAATGCTGCCAGCGTTAAAGGTACACTGCCACAGGGGCCAAACTTTTTAAATTTGTTTTAATTTTCTTTTTATTAATATTGTAATTACTGTATATTTGACTGTTATGATTACTAATAAAATGTTTTTAATTAAAATGTAATGTAACTTTAAATTGATTTTAAGTGTCCAATTTCACGCATATTTTTAATAATATTTTATGTATTAAAAAAGTATTTACTAAAATAACCATCGAAAAAGGTTTTACATTTAAAAAACATAAACAATGTAAACCACATATAAAATAACCTAATATTGGAAACCATTTTTTACTAATAGTATAAGATCCCGCTATACAACGACCTTCACCGACATTCTTATTTAATGAAACTTATTTTATATTTAATTTAATATGTCAATAAATATAATCCATATGGGTTGCCTAGCAAATTTCAGTCCAGAGTATGTTTAATTAATATTTAAAAAAAAAATTTTTTTTTATAATTAGCATGTAGTAAATTTTTTGAACTTTTTTCAATCAATATTTTTAATCAGGGTAGTATTATATATGTATCACTATAACCTTCTTTTATACTAAAGATGTATATATACTTTAGTGTCACATAAAAAATATACACATAAATAAGTAATTGATTAAAAACAACCTAACTTTTGCATATTCTATGGGCTTCATACTTTCGATTGGTATAGAATTTATCTAATAATCATACCGGTGAAATGTTTAAAAAAATATTTTTTTTTTAAATTAATTAAAAATACTCTGGACTGAAATTTGCTAGGCAACCCATATGGATTATATTTATTGACATATTAAATTATATATAAAATAAGTTTCATTAAATAAGCATCTCGGTGAAGGTCGTTGTATAGCGGGATCTTAGACCATAAATGCAAACTTTTAGCTTAATCCATAAATTCGTGACTTTTATTTTTATTATTTAATTATTTTTTTGACCATACTAGTATAAAAGGACTCGTTAATTTCATTTGCATTTCTTACTTCTTGAATAAAAGTTATAACATTTTTTAATGTATGCAAATTAAACGAAAACATTCCCCGTCCTAAAGCAATATAAAATAACAATTATTGCTTCTCTATATTTCTCTATACATAATAAGTAGGTAACAGTGAAATTATGGTCATTTGTTTTCTTCAATTGCAAGAAGATTGGCCGATCATATGAAAAAGATACTTATCGGGAATCGAACTATTAATCACGCAGACTCGTTCATTAAATGATTTCTTATTGAAGGCTAACTTGTATAAATTTCTAATTTCTCTCAACTATAAAAAATGGTCTGATTTAACGGCTGAACCATTAAAATACCCGTAAAATCTTAATAAACGACTCTGAGTAAGAGGGTAAAGGATATTAATCAAGTTCGTCACCAACAATTAGACGATAAATCCTATTCTTTAATAACAAATCCCAATTGTTTCATTTCTTTGTCAAAATGTTCGTCTCTGTACTTCTTTATCTTCTGCAACCATTTGCGAGCTGATACGTGGCTCCTACAGGTGCCCCCATACCTTGGAGGCAAACACGCTGGGTCCAAGTGCTTATGGAGTGACTTCAAGTCATTCCCATGGAAATGTATTTTGTCCCACGCCCTTTGGGGTATGAATTTCTTGAACACGAAGAAGAATGTGTTCAGGAGCCAGTTGTAGTTGATGATGTGGCACGCGTTCAGTTTACTTGGTGTTGAGACCTGAAAATTAGGCTTTAGAAATGGCTGGCAAATGTTGTTTCACGCTAAAGAAGATTAAAACAGTACTAATGTTGCTATTAAAATTGTATGAATGAAGGGTGAAAAATATGGGTTGTAAGAATTATTTTATGCCAAATCATAAAAAAAACTTAGGGGAATTAATGGTTTACGACCTATCGAATATACACAAACATAATAATCGGCTGTTTCGTGGTTCGGTTACAATTACTGTGACACGAGAATTTTTCATATAGATTTTACAGATTACAGAAATATTTGTATTTATTTGTAAATAAACTCAAAATTTAAAGGGCCGATTTCATTCACATTGGCAAACTACATAATCTCTATTTATTCTTCTAGAAAACTTTACTAAATATAATACAATCTATGTATATAAAACGTTACGTTGGTTTGGGTACGCTTAAAAACTCAAAAAGTTCTGCACCGATCGAGCTGAAATTTTAGCATGATATATAATCTGCAAGGATTGTTTTTATCTATTTTATTTTTATATTAATGTTTTCCATGAGTATTGCAAAATTCAACTTATATGAAATGTTTTCATTGTTTTGCTTCTCATTTCTCAACCAATCAATCACAATTTGCCACAGCGAAGCGTGGCAGGGAACAGCTAGTATTACATAGTTTTAAATCAAAGCGGGTAAAAAAAAATAGACTTTTTTAAAACAAGGTGTCCACTTTTTCGTGCCCGCCTATTAAAATTATTATTGCTTCCTTGGAAATCAAGCCGTTTAGGTATATAATGTGGGCTTAAACCACTAAGTCACGAAGGCGGTAAATCTATGGAATTATTCTGGTCTTCCCGTTGATTACCATCTTATCAGAGACAAGTAACTATAAAATCGAAGCAGAATGGTTAGATTTATTTAAAATAAAAGTTTAGAAAGCTCGAGGAACGAATAAACCAACATAAAGGGCTTAGATGAGAAATAAATAGGAATAATAACAATTTTTATTAAATTTTCAGTTATAAAACTTGTTAACGAAGTTACTTATCTAGAATTGATTTAAATTAGTTCACTTAAATGCACATTTCTTTAGGGAATTAATAATTTAGCTTATTGAAATTATTTTCTAATCATAGGTAATTTATTGGCGAAATTACCGCTGTAAATGTTATATTTTAATACAAAAAATTGTAAGCCTAAAATTATCTAGGATAAGATGTTTAGTGTCAAAGACATATTTGAGTTTGATATACGGTTTTCATACGACCGCATTCTATACTCGATCTATAATTATTTCCCATCTAAATTTTCGCAAATTTCAAAATTCGATCTGTCGAATTCATAGATATTTTACAAAAACGATCCATTGATCGGTTATTGAAAAGTATTTTATTATAAATGGATTGAAATATAAATCTCTAGTAGGTAAAATTGGATTGGGATTGAGTATAGAAAGCGGCCGCTAGTTCACGCTAGGTCTCGACTCTGGAAACCATTTGAATGAGTTTTATAATTGTTAGGAAATCCATTCTGGCCCCTTGCACCGGAAAAACTTATTAAAGTGTAACGGGAAGTATGAGAGTCATTCCGGAAGGTGCAGTGGACTTCTACCTACCGAAACCCAACGGCTCTATCTCTTCGCTATGGACGGAATATAGGGTAACAGTTTACCTTTATCGGTCCCCCCAAGTGTGCGCTGTCTGCCATGAGCGTCTTCTGCGCTTGACCAGCTTACGCCCCTTACAATACCTCGATGAACTAGTAAATTTCATACTCACTCCCATAATATTGACAATTTGATACGCAATTGTAGGTGTCAGAGCGGACACTTGTCGTAGTGACAGGCCTTCCAGATCTACAAGCACAGTGCCCCCAAACACCTGGAGCTTCGGTTGTCGTATGCCGATCTCCAACATAACAACACCAAGACGGACTAGATCTTCAACAGGATACTCTGAGGGGTCCCATTTACCTGAAATAAAAATAGCTCATTTGTAGATAAACGTAGAATAATTGTTTTTATCGTAAGATGTTTTCAGGTTTATTTATAATATAATCTATGGATTAATAGAGCTAAAAGCAGTAGCGTTAATATACCATGGGGCCCTATCAGTAAAAATCGTCACGTTTAATTTTAATAAACTTCGAGATTTTCAGCGTACTGAATTACATGTTGTATATGTCCCACTGATGGCCATAGGCCACCTCTCTTAGGCGAGAGGGAATGGTATGTAGTCCCCCCGCTAGCCCAATGCATATTGGAGACTTCACATTCATCCATAGAACATAATATCTCTTGGGTAGGGCGCCCGTGGCATTTTGCCAGCCCTGCCACCCTATTGTTACGCCACTGGCTAAAAGTCATGTTGGATTGAATGAACACGGAGTTGTGAATGAAAGTCGAAAGACAAGGTGACAGCGTATTTCATTCGATTGTTATTGGCCAATATCCAATCACAGACACGCGACACGAATCTTTTGGCCAATCACAACCAAACGCAACGCGACGTCATTTGTCACTCATACAGTTTAATATCCAGTTTATATCATTACAGCATTTTAATATGTGTATGTGATTGGCTATCTATCTATATATATATATAATATAGCAGACAGTGTCGGATATAAAGATAGATTATCAACATACCAAAGCGCATGATCGAAAGTCTCCCTACATCTGGACGGTCGTACATACAGCCTTCGTAGGCTTCACCGGCTTTGACGAGTCCCCACAGGTCGACATCTTGGTACAAGTGTGAGCATTGTTCCCGGAATGCACAATATCTGACTAGCTGGAAACAAAAGTGATTGTGGATTTCAATGAAAACATCTCTACATCTTAAATTGTATTATATTATATTTAACATACAGTGTATAAGATGTGTAGCGCCGGACGTTCTAAAAGTCTGTTCTCGAAGTGTGTTTCATATCAAAAACCGATAACTTCAAATAAAGCTCAGATGCTATACATTTATTATTTATTATTATGTATGTACAAATAAATGATAAAAACAACATTTTAAAGAAATGGCCTTCATTTTATTTCCTCATCGACAATATAGTAAATAAAAAGTAATTTTTTCATTACTTTATTATAAAACAACAATAATAAAGCTCATGCGTATTTCAATAAGTAATTAAAAGGTATGATTACTAATATTTATTTAATAAAATATTTAAAGCTAAAAAATACAAATTTTGTAAAATTTATACTTAAGTAGTTGAAAAAATATGTATATTAATTTGTATGTATGTACAAATAAATGATAAAAACAACATTTTAAAGAAATGGCCTTCATTGTATTTCCTTATCGACAATATAGTAAATAAGAAGGGATTTTTTATTACTTAATATTTACGTAAAAGTAATAAATGTTATTAGTAAAAGCAAAAAAATGTTTTTCCTTTGTTTCAGCATTTATGACAAGACTAGGTATTAATGTATAAATTATACCGCAAAATGAGTGCAACATTTAGATAAAAATCAATAGATAACATGGGGTTGCGGTTATTTATTAATAACCGCAAACTTATCAATTAAATAGTTCAACATTAACCACAATAGATACAGGATTTCTGTTTCCTGCCTTTATGATACTTTTCGCGATAACTTCCGAAACCGCACGTATCCGCGGCTAATATTAATAAAATATGTTTCTCTTGAATATACAAAACAAAAAACAAATATAAAGCACCAGGAAACTTCGGCAACTCCCAAAAGTCTCAACGAAGAAAAACTGTCTTATTTCCCCTCAGTGTTACTCTATATCTAATATATAAAATTCTCGTGTCACAATGTTCGTTCCCATACTCCTCCGAAACGGCTCGACCGATTCTTATGAAATTTTTTATGCATATTCAGTAAGTCTGAGAATCGGTTACTATCTATCTTTCAAACCCCTAAATGTTAAGGGTGGACCACCCTTAAATTATTATTTCTTAGACAATTTTTTTTTATTGTTTTATGATACAGCATAGTACAAAAATACATACAACGCTTAATTTTCACCCCTCTAAAATCAACCTCTATTTGTTATTATAGTAGATAGTTATTTTTATTGAACTAAAAAATGTTTCCTAGAAATAATATACATGCCAAAACAACGTTTGCCGGGTCAGCTAGTTTTTTTTATATAAATATCCTACAATCCTAAAACCTGTATTCTAAAAATGTAACTATATAACTATTATTCACTTTATAACTATTCCAACAAGATTTTGAAAGAAATTAATTTTGAAAGATTGAAGCGAACAGATCAGAAAAAAAAACATTCTTTGACATACTTACTTTTCGGAATTAAAAAAAAATATTCCAAATGAAAATAATTATATTATAGTTCGACTCTTATACTATATATTTTGTTATTGACACACTTATATAATAAACTGTCAATAACAACATTAGTAAAAGCGACTTTTGATATGCCGCGGCCGTTGTGATTTTCCATAGTACTGATGGAGTATTCAGTGGAGCTTTTTTTTATGTAAGAGGAGGCAATCGGGCAGGAGGTTCATCTGATGTTAAGTGATACCGTCGCCCATGGACTCACACTATGTTATTTGTAATGTTAAAAGGAATCAATCAAAATTAAATACAGTACGATAATTATTCGTGTCTTTTGTGCTCGCACTTTACCATGACGCCCACTAAACCTGCTAATGAGGAAATCAATATCGATGGAGTGACGGTATTTGTACTAAATATATTTATATAATAAATCAGTAAATTCCGCGTTTAATTTATTTAAGTATACAAAAGCGATTAGTAGAAAATTTTCTTTTATAGTATATAGACGATAAATTATAAACGCCATTATGTTTTAAATATATATCAATGGAAGTCCTAATTTTAAAAAAAGCCAAGACGAGAACGCAGAGTTATTGGTCTTGCGCTGAATTTCGTTCCATGGAAGTTTAAATGGTTGCCTGGAAGAGATCGCTCGCCTGCGATAAGGCCGCCGGTTGCCCTCCTTTTTATTTAAAATATCAGTAAATGATAAGATTTAAATGATAATAATTCAAGAGTTATACAATAACGCTTGTGCACCAGGTGAGATTGAAGGCTAATTGAGACTTCAAAAGTCTAGACCACTATATCATGGCCGTGTCGTCCATGAGAACATACTAATTATATTCAAACTCAAACTCAAACTCAAAATATCTTTATTCAAGTAGGTAACCAAGTACACTTTTGAATCGTCAAGTTAAATTAATCGTAAATTTACATTTACTACCAGTTCGCAAGTCAAGGGCGTAGAGCGGGTAAGAAGAACTGGCAAGAAACTTTCCGCCACTCTTTTTAATCGCCAAGTATTGTCATACAAATTGTTTGAACTGGAGCAATTCAATCCCAAGGATTAGGATCATTTAAGTAGTCCTCAAATTTATAAAAGCTTTGTTGATTAATTTTCGTTTAACGAGGGCTTTGAATTTATTTAGTGATAATTCTCTAATTTCGCTTGGGAGCTTGTTGTAAAAACGAATACAATTTCCATATAAGGAGTGGTTTATCTTTTGGAGCCTGGTTGGTCGTACACTCAAATTAGTTCTATTTCGCGTATTATACTGGTGAAAGTCACCATTTGTTTTAAAATCGTTTATATTTTTTTGGACATACAACAAGGCTTCAAGAATATATTGACCAGATAGTGTCATAATATTTAATTCCTTAAACTTATTCCGTACCGACTCCCTCGGAGAAACACAACAAATACCCCGAACAGCCCGCTTCTGCAGCACAAATATGGATTGAACCTCTGCAGCAGCACCCCACAGTAAAATGCCGTACGACATAACGCTATGAAAGTAGCTATGGTACACAATTTTAGCCGTGTCCTCATCAGTAAACTGTCGGATTTTCTTTACTGCATATGCTGCAGAGCTCAGCCTATTCGAAAGAGTCTCTATGTGTGGGCCCCATTGGAGTTTACTATCTATTGTTATGCCTAGAAAAACAGTTTTGTCAACAAAGTTTAGTTCACTGTCCTTAATTTTCAGGTTACCAATATCTCGCTTTACGCTAGTAGTTGTAAATCTAATACATTTTGTTTTATTCTCATTAAGCAATAAGTTATTTACATTAAACCAGTTAACTATACGAGAGATAGAATTGTTTACATCGTCCAATAATATGTTATTCCTATTCACTTTAAATAGAAGTGAAGTGTCATCAGCAAACAATACCATCTCATGAACTTCGTATTGTACAAGATAGTGCCCGCTACTTCGTCTGCGCAGAATTAAAATAATATGTGTCTAAATAATGTACTAGAAGCGATAAAAGTTTCATTTAGGAATCAATTTATTACTACCAAATGTGCATTTGAAATAAAAGTATCAATTTTTATTGTAGTTATGTTTCACTATTTTGGCTATAATGGCTTACATATAAGATATATACTGTGGCGGGCTTTTTTTAGGACTATTTATGATAAACATTTCCATCATACATTACATAGCCTATATGTTGTTCTGATGTATAAGCTATATTCTTGTAAAGTTTCATTAAAATCCATTTAGTAGTTTTTCCGAGAAAGAGTAACAAACATACTTACAAACTTTCGCGTTTATAATATTAGTATGATTGCAAAACTAGCGTGATATTATTGCCACATTTTTTGTAAAATAAATTACGTTTCGAAAAGTTATGAATATCATTAAATAAATAAATGTACGACGATTAATTTTGGTTATTAATTTCATCACTATTTCGAAATAAATATTGACGATACCTTGATGGTTCAAAAAATTTAAATACGTTACTAAAATTACATTATCCACTCAATAACAAAACTGTTTTCAGGTCGTTACTTAAATTTAGAAACAAAGCGAATGACGCCGCCCCCTAGAGCCCTTATATGTAGTAAGATGCAGCTGTTATTATAAGGGTGTGACCAAATATAGCGCGGCATTCGAGCGCTCTCAGTTTGTCCAAGTCCCGCGTGCTTTGTTGTGTGCAGGTGCATTCACATTAGGGATGATCGATATTAGAAAAACATCGATATTGCCATCAATATACCTTTTAATCGATTTCATTGTTTATAAAGAGTAGCGCGGAAGTGTGAGAGAGAAATATCTTGAGAGAAATAATCGTAGAGCAACAATGATGTTTTTGCTTTCAACATCAATGCTCATCGAACATTGATGATCATCGAGCATCCCTAATTCGCATTGAGCATTCGTTGTTCTACGAATGCCGCTTATCGCTGCCGCGAACCTATCCCCCGGCCGCCATCTTGGAAAAAGGGGAGAAAAAACGTTTTATATCTCCTAAACTGTCCATCGTACAAAAAATTTGTAAAGACTTATTTCGTAGGAAATTGCATTGACTACAATTATGGAACCCCACAAACTTGAGGTTAAGCTTATATTGACCCCCCTTATAAGTCCCATAAATAAAATTGCGTCCTCTATCAAATGTTCAGTTTGACCCTCAAATTGTAACATCTTATGGACTTATTCATATATGGCTGATTGTGCGGATTATTTAGTTGGTCGATCTATTCGTACCACAATTTTGGCAAATAAACGATTTATTATTATTAAAAAGCGTCTATACACAGGTTTGAACGCAACAATTTAGAGTAAAAAAACACTATAATCTTTTTACGAACAACATTTGTTAAACATTATAATTTACCACACACGCCGTCGACCTTTTGGATCTAAGGCAAGCCGGTTTCCTCACGGCTTCACCGTTCGAGCGAATGTTAAATGCGCACATAGAAAAAAAGTCCATTGGTGTACAGCTGGAGATTGAACCTACGACCTCAAGGATGAGAGTCGCACGCTGAAGCCATCAGGCTAGGCACTGCTGCTGAATATGTACTAACCAATCAAAAAAGCTCAATAAAATAGAGCTGCCATATACTTCACTAAGGGGGAGTGTTCACGGGTTCTAAGACTATATCACTAATTATGTGGGTTTTCAAATAATAATTTAATACGTACGGTTAACAACAAAGATTGTCATGGTTATATACACATTAAGTATGATTCACGTAACATTATAATGTATTACCCATATACATACTGCATAATTATAGTAGGTCAAGAGTTCAATAACTCTACCTACTTAAGATAAATCTGTAATTAGTCTTTATATAAGCAATTTATATATATATATATATAAATATTAAATTAATATAAGCCATAATAACTTTATATAGCCTGGTTGTAGCCTATAGAAGATGTGTACATAAAAATTTAGTTAAGAAAATGTTTGAAAATCTTAAAACACTTACAAGTTTATGCGCCCTTGGTATGATGAAGTCCCTGGCGCGAAGAAACCTTAACAAGTACTCGTCGTCTGTCCGAAGAGGCTCGCATTCCCCGCGATCTGAAATGAGTTTACAGAAATTTATGGGTCTTCTTTATATTGAAACTTGCTCCTTTTTAAAATAGATACCTAGTCAAGTCATTTTGTTGTATGTAATGTTTAATATCAATGTTTTTCAATTTGTTTATATTTTTTGGCCAAATAAAAATTATAATGAAATCGTAAATTCGTTTTTCGATGTCTATTTTAACTATATAACTATAAGTTTTACTTAACAATTGGCCAATCGTTGCCAGTGCAATGAACAATGACATCCCAAAAAATGTAGTTTTTTTTGTTGTTGTGGGGAACATTTAATTTTGTATGACAACACTATACTTACTGAGCGAATGAATGGCAAACGAGCTAGAGGCTCTAATCATCTGAGCGAATGAAATCCATTTTGGCAATTGGCCATCTTTATTTGTTATTTGCGCTTTGAAGTTTGAAGTGTCAAATTCATTTCGAAGTTTGAACTTTGAAGTGTAATATAAATAACACGATTACGATATAAATAAAGTTGTTTTTCTGTGTTTTAATACGGTTTACAGTTTAAAGTTTAAACCTTCAACGATACTAAAATATATAAATAACGATGTCCGCAAACAGCCAACGGTCAAGCAAGTAAGTACAAACATATTTTCGTGTTATTTATTCCGGGTCATCTTGTGTTTTGGAATATAAAGTAAAACATTTATGTTTTGTTAAAGAGACCGTACCTTACCTTCGTTGAAACAAAAACAAATAAGAGAGCATGATTTGTCCAATTATGCTAAGGAAGAGCATCACAAACATTTGCTTTACAAAGAAGAGGCCCACCAAAAATCCATGCTGCACAAACAGGAGGCGCACCAAAAAGCGATGCAGCAGATGGAAGAAAGGCACAATAAATATATGGAGCAGCAAGAAGAGTTGCATCAAATTGAGGTGGAATGCAAGAAGAAACAATTAGAAAATATTAAATTGCTACTTTAGGGTTTAAATTATGTAATGTTTTTTTAACAAAAATAGTTTGTATTTAAGTTATAATTAAGTAAACAGTTTATTAATCAAGTCTCATGTTTTATTTATTAATTCTTGTAATAAAGTAGGTAGATGCTAAACACATATCTAATAGAAAGCCCTAAAGGATATCATAGGTCCCTAACTAATGTGTAGTTGTAGTTCATTACAAGTATGTGCCTACTTACAATTATAAGTTAATATTATAGGCAATAAAATACATAATGAATTAGAGTTATTATTTATTAATATACTTCATTATTTACTGCAGTGGTTCTGTAGCTAGTAATGAAACAAAAAAGGTTTGTATGAGCTGCTGTCTGTACTCTTGTTCATTGGCAGTCTCCGGGTAAGCTAGATGCTCTTCCGGAAGGTGAACTGTGGAATTTCCATTGTCTTTTGGCAGATATTCCCTCTTTTCTATGCAATATTGCAGTGCTAACAATGATAGGGTGTACATTTTTTAAAGCCACCCTTAATTGTGAGCCTATGCAGGGAAACCTTCTTTACCACACTTCAAATACATACATAGAGTGGGTGTTTTATGATCATTCCCAATTTCAGTAACAATCCAGAGCACTGTTTCCTTCGATAGACGGTAACGGTGACAAAAATCTACATCATCCCAGATTTTTTACGGCGGGCGGCGTTGCCTAAATATTTTTGGTCTTTTCACATACATATCTCTAATAAATAAAATTCTCGTGTCACATTGTTCGTTCCCATACTCCTCCGAAACGGCTCGACCGATTCTTATGATTTTTTTAATGCATATTCTGTAAGTCTGAGAATCAGCTACTATCTATCTTTCAAACCCCTAAGTGGTAAGGGGTGTCCACACTAAATTTTTATTTTTTATTATGTGGCATTAAAAAATACATACAAATTTTCACCCCTTAATGATTAACCCCTATTTTTTATAATACTAGATAGTTTATTTATTTATACTTCATTGCCATAATACACATAATTATACATATAAAAAAACTAAAAGTAAGTAGGTTACATAAGTTATTAGGCAACGGGCGGCCTTATCGCTAACAAGCGATTTATTCCAGGCAACCCACAAGCGATTTATTCCATAAATTTAAAGACTGAGCTCGTCTGATATGAATAGGTACTGGGAATTCCATAGCAGGATACTTTGCACGGTGAAGGAGGAGTGATAGAACTCAGTTTTATGAGAGTTTCAAGAATTAGATTGTCTATGGAACGCAAATCAAAACTACCGCCAGAGAGGAACATAAAATTTTGCTTTAAGTAACTAGGGGTTTTAGGATTAAAAAGAACATTATAGAGAAGTTGTAAAATGTGCATCTTACGCCGCAATCGAATGGGTAGCCAATTAAGCTTTCTTCGGAACTCCGAAATATGGTCAAATTTACGAAGTCCAAATATGAATCTGATGCAAACATTTTGTAAGCGCTCTAACTTATCAAGCTGCAACTCAGTTAAATCTGGATAACACACATCTGCATAATCAAGAATAGAAAGTAAAAGAGAATGAACAAGAGAAATTTTAGTAGTTATTTTTATTTAACTAAAAAATGTTTCCTAGAAATAATATACATGGCAAAACAACGTTTTTTTTTTATAGAACTGGGGGCAAACGGGCAGGATGCTCACCTTATGATAGTTAACTTTTTTGACTAATGGTTTGATATTAGACCATTAGTTACTCTAACCACAGGTCAAAAAATGCATTTTGCTTATATTTAACTAATAGTTACGATATTTAACCATTAGTTGAGTTAACTACGGATCAAAAAACCCTTAGCCCTTAGTTTGCCTGTGGATTATTGTAATTTTGTCGTGGATTATTGTAATTTAGTCGTTATGTCAATAACAATTTTTTTCTACGTTAAATTGGGAAAACGGATTCAAGGATTATTCAAGTTTCAGCAAGATTTAAAATATTTTTTGGACATATAATTTAAATTGTTTTGCAGATTTTTTGTCTATTGTGATAAAAATACGTTGCAATTTTGGACGTGTAAATAGGTTTTTAACTGCGATCGCAACAGTATGACGCAATACTATAAAGAGATGATCTGCACAACAGTTCGCTGCTCTGTGGACGAAATAACGATAACAATAAATTTTAAATTTATCGTTTTAAATGTGTAATTTAATAAATCTATCTCTCATAAATTACGTAATCAAGGATTGGTCATGCGCCATGTTCTTTATTTACCATTTAAATCTTTATATTTATTTACGTTAAAAAAATTAATGTATGTGAAATAATTCCATATCATACTTAATTTTAATTACAGTATCATAATGGTGACGCTTAAAAGGCAAGTTGGCAACCCTGTTACTATTTCATCAACGAGAAAAAATTATGGCTGAGATTTCTCAATGTTAGCAAAAATTGTTAGACACAAAAATAATGTCTAAATTATACACACTTTCTATGTTCTATGATTCTATGTAATGTTTTTCTTTTGAAGAAGCGACTCCACTGCCTGTTCCAGCGATACTGTATATCATCAACCTGAGACCAAAACGCAGTCAAAACACAAAATTCAATTCTCGCGAAATGCTTAGTTATTGGAAAGTCGTAATTGCGCAAAAATCGGTTTTAAGACTTTCTTAACTTAATGATCCTGGCTTCTATACAATCTATGTGATGTGTATCTTCTTTTAAGAATACTCTCCCGAGGTGTGCATATTATACGTTAACGTAATAAAAAATATTTCAAAGAAACCTTACCAAAAATCATTCTTCTAAGCTCAGTGATTGCTGCGTCCCTGGTGTCTGGATGCTCGTTGCATATTTCCGGAGCCATTTCTAGAAGCTCAGGATCCTCTCTGGTATTCAATTCGGCCTCAAAGGCAATTTCCAAATAATGCTCATACATTGTGGACCCCATCTTGCTGCAAGAAAACAATAAATTTAATTTATATACGATTACCAAAAAATAAACCCAAATAAGTTCGTAAAAAATATTGAAATTAGATTTTAAAAATTCAAGTTTTAAACCACAACACGAACGCCATACGCACACACAATGTCATTATTTGAAATAAAGTGAAGTTTACTGTTACGTTGAGGTCAAAATTCTCAGAGAGACAATGTTTTCAAATCGGTTATCCGCCTACTGTTCGGTCAATTTTTGTCTCGTCGGGAATCGAAACTAAAACTCTTCTGTATTTCTAATATATCTTAAGCCGTGGTGCAGGTAGCCTTTAATTTTATTTACAAGAAAATATGTTAATTTTAATAATTAAAAATTATTTTTTTATGTAAATGTATTTATATCAGTTACATCGTTATTGCTACCTTGAACTCTCGTAACGTTGCAACTATGTATGTATGCTTACTAACATCAGGCTTCGATCGGGCAAGTTACTTAATTATGAACAACCTCACACCATCAGATTTCCTGTATAGTAGATTTTCCGGGATAGTAATGTAATTGCAACCCAAACGACGTGGGTTCGGAGCTCGCCGTTGTATTAATTAGTTATTTCTAAGCAAGTATGGGAAATTAACACTCAGGAAAGCAAAAAAGCCACGTGCCCTATTGCTACAGGACTTTATGAGAAATACTGAAATAGTTACGAAGTTAGAAGTACAATTAATTGCAAACAGAGGCAACGATGCGATAAACAACTTTGTTTTTGTAAAATAGATGGGATAATAAGGAAAGCGGTGTCCAAGTCAAATATAAACCTCTTGTTATTCTCTGTGACCCGTGTGGTATCCGCGAGCAGAATCTTAGTAACCTAAACAGATTATGCAAAAAATAATTAATTATATAGATTATATAGATAATTATTGCCCATTGTTTGCGTGAACTGTAAGACTAAGCAAAACTATTTTTATGTAATCATTGTTACGTTTACATCAACAATAATCGCTGTGATGATGAAAATGAAATATTAGAAACATAAAAATCATTTATGAACTTATATTTTTATGTAAAGCACCAGAGCGAATCCTTCGTGGATTAAAATAATAACGTGGAAATGTGTAACTGTAATATTTCCTTTAAGAAATCATACATAAGTGCCTAACATCTGAAATAAAATGAGTGCATTATAAATGATTTTTAAACAAAGCAATCCTAACAATGACATCATATTAGCTGTTTTAGTAGTAATGTAGACAGTAGGAAGTATACAATTACTAGTGCGCATTAGGTGACAATGTAAATTTTTAAGATCTTATGTACTCGGATAAATAAAATCTTTTTATTAATGGAATAAATTGTATATCCTATCTCACCATGCCTCCTGCTGATAGAGGACAAATTCTACGCCCTTGATTTGAGAACTGGCAGTAAATGTAAAATTAGAAGCATTTAATGTATATTTCTATTTTGACGTTCATAAGTGTACATTGTGTACCTATATGAATAAATGATTTTTGACTTTGACTTTGTAATCATGCCGTTATTTCTTTCTTACAGGGGTGGATGTGACTATACACGAATATACAACTTGCGAATTGTAATCAATGGTAAAAGGGAATAACATGGCGTAACACAATTTAATAATAACATGGTGACTTGATTTGATCAATTTAAATAAAGAATGAAACATTTGCAGATTTTAATCATTCATAATATGGAGTTGATAACCTTGTACCCTAAAAGGGAGCGTAAGTCTAGAACATTATATAACAGAGAGCATTGAAGGCTGACTAGTATGCCTATCACGTAACTTTAACTATTAAATTCCAGTAAATATTATATCACTAAATAACATATTTAATTCAATAATATGACTAAAAGTATGTCCTTTAATATGTATAAAGAATATAAAATGTATCCAAGACACAGATCTTTAGTCTTTACATATTTATAGGTTTTATAAGCAAGGAGGAGACACCGCCCTGCGTAACACGCTCGGACCGAATCCGGGACCTCACACACACTGGGATCTCACGGGGTGTTATACCTATTAAGCCACTTTTGGTTAAAAATTTCTAACTGTTATCTCTCTACCTAATTCTGCGATCCTAGTGCGTGTTTATATAACTTTTTTTTTACTCTTTAGCTTTAGTATGGTATTCTGGAAAAGGCCGCTTTAAGGTGATAAGGCCACGCCGATTAATATTTGTGTTTATTGCGTTTCTTCTACAAAGTAAAAATATATATTAAAATCACTCAAAAATAACCATGGCGACGATGAGGTCATGTCTGTCTAATAACAGGAAAACCTTACAGTCAACAACTTAACAAATATTGTCCGTTATAATATTCAAATCAAATATTTTACCTGTGTATCTTGATTCGAGACAAATTTAAGGTCAAGGTATCCTGAATTTATAAGACGCATCCGATATCTTAGCATCTAAAAATACTATCGCAATAATTTCTTATCGGTATGTCGATTTCGGCCGTATCTGTGTGAGAGCTATCCATTTTTCGGTCGTTCAATTGTAGTTGTGATTTGTTTATATTGTCCTAGTACTATTTTTATTTACATCAAAGATTTACATTTAATTTTTTTTTTAATATTAATTAATTTATACAATATTTGATAGTCCTTCAAAATGTTGTCTATGCTGTGAATGGTCGCAGTCAACCGGTTTAAGGAACCGTGAAGGTATCGACTGATGTCAAGGTTGGTTACAAACCATGTAACCCTCTATAAACTTTGAATTGAACGATCATTGGATATTAATAATTCACAAATAGAGCAAACGTTAAATATTTGTTTCTCACGTTTTATCTGTATTTAAAACCCCTCACCCCAAGTCAGAATATTGACTAAAGTAGCTTTGGATTTTCGTTGTGTATAATATGTTCAGAAAAACCAAATTCGAGGAGTATTTTTCTTACTTGAAATTGTGACACTGCCACGCAAGTATGTCAGTCGATTACTACAAGAACCTATAATAACGAATATCAAAAGACATACAATATACCCCTAGTACATATAATTCCTTCTTATATAGGCCTTAAAGTAAATGAAAGATAGAATGGCCTTCTTTGTTTAGCTACAAAAACTGCAATAAGAAAACAAGCAAGCAGCAAATCTTGAACGTATTTTAAAAATATTCATTTTTTAAATTATGAATACTGTAGGAATTCCATTGTAGTTAAGACGGTAGTCGATAAAAAATATTAAATTATAATTGATTTTGAAATGTTATTTTGGCAATTAAAATTATAATAAATAAATAAAACTTAGTGCGACATTTACTGAGAATTACCTTACAATTCTTTGCAGTAATTTGAGGGTACTTAATTTCTTCACCGTTAAAATTACAAGCTTTTAAATCGATTATAATAATTTTTCGTGATCTGGGTTTGTGTTATGTTGAACTAAGTGTAATAAGTACATACATACATACACACAATCACTCCTAATATTTTATAACGATATTTTTAATAAAAATACGTATATACAAAACCATTCATCCCGTGCACTGCTTGTTAACTAATCCTACTTCGCTCACTAAATATCTGCACTTTTTCTAAGTTACATTACAATTCACAGACTTAAAACTGGGAAATTATAAATTTATGTTTGAAAATATTTTAATATTTGTTCGCGACGCATCCGCGCTGACCAAAGAAAAACTAAGCGACTACCACTGATTATCACAATCTAAAATTAAACATTTGTTGTCCTGCTCACATCGTTAAGCAAAATGTGAGAAGGAAATATTTATGTAATTAATATAATAAATGGTTAAAGTGTATCATTATGTTATCAAGAAGTCACTGTTCTAAATGTTTTTGTTCTAAACATATTAGCGTTTTTGTTTTATTTATGTCGTTATTATTGCGGTCCTGGTATATTTTACGAATTTTCTTGAGTAACTAAATAAAGACGTACGTATCAGTAAACGTCATCCAATGCATATATCTTTATTATTAGTTTCTCACAAACATAATATAACAGTCATCATTAAAATTCACCAAAGCCTTTTATGACTGAAATCAATCAAAATATCCATCACGATTCGGTACTACCAGTAGTCATCCTTCGTTTTATTGCATCCTGGTCATTCACATCAGTGTTTTTTTTTATACAGTGTTAATTTCATATATTTTATTTAATATTAATTCTCGTATTTAGTGAATAAAATCGATAGATAGATATAATTTATATATATTTATTATTCACTCAAGAAACTTAAATTAATTTTTTTAATTACCTTATAACGTTTATGATAAATAATACTAACAACACGCGGCCAAATCCAAATTTGAAGTTTTTTTAACTTATTGCTATAAGTAATGCAAATACCACTGGTAAAACTAAACACTTGACAATATTCAATCAACGCACGTGTGTTGTCATTAACAATGATTAGCACACTGCGCACACCGTGCTTATCTTATAAGTCTTGTTGGACGAACCAGATACCTTTATCATACAAGGTCTATAGCAGGTCGTGCAGCATTAATGGCCCTTGCATTGTATAATTCCCGCTACAACCAAAGGTTAGTGACACTAAAACAAGCCTTCCGCCTACTTCAACAGGGAACGAAAGCTTAGTCTGAGATTTTATGTGATCTTTGGGGATTATTACTACAATTTAAAACTTATCAAAACTTACACGGTCGCAGAACTTGAACCCAGCTCAGTTTCTTTACTTTTTCATCATAGACTTTATAAACATATCAATCAAATCATGGACAATAACTGTGATTTTCTTTCATATATGATTAGAAAAAGATACTGAATTATCTATGTAAACTCCTCTGAAAAGGCTTGACCGATTTTTATGAATCGATTTATCTATGATAAGTATGGCCCACCCCAAAGATGTTTTTATCATTTGGCTGTCAAACCCAACACATATCTTTTAATAGCAATAATCTCTATCTCTAATATATAAAATTCTCGTGTCACAATGTTCGTTCCCATATCCCTCCAAAACCGATTCTTATGAATTTTTTTATGCATATTCAGTACGTCTGAGAATGGGCTACTATATATATTTCAAACCCCTAAGTGATAATGGGTGTCCACCCCAATAATTTTATTTTTGTTTTTATTTTTTTATGATACAAGATACAGAAATACCTACATACAACCCTTAATTTTCACCCCTCTACGATCAACCCCTATTTTTTATTATAGTAGATAGTTATTTTTATTGAACTAAAAAAATGTTTCCTAGAAATAATATACATGGCAAAACGACGTTTGCCGGGTCAGCTAGTAGTACTGTAAAAATTTATATAATATGTCAAAACAATTATTGCCGGGTCAGCTTAAAAGCAGAGTAAATCTTGATTACCGTGACTTTTGAATTTGGAGTATAGGGTCATGCAAAGAATCCGTGCAAAGTTCAAGACAGGCAAAAGGTAATCGTTATAATTTTTTTTTATGCAAAATTACACCGTAATTTTTAGGAAAATATTAAAGAATCGCAAGTATTATTAGTATTTATCAATTAAGATTGAGTGATCAGATTATTAAAAATGTTTTTAATTTCATAATCAGGATAATGTAAGTAAACAAAAAAATATATAATATAGGTACACTGGTACATTTAATGTGTATATTATACAATGTACTAATTGTTTAAATGATTTCATAAATTAAGATAAATATTACTAAGACCTAAAGCTTTACAAGTTTCTTAGAATAAAAATAATGAAAGTATAAAATGAATTATTTCCGCCTCATCATTTTATTTTCAATAGTTTCGGCCGACATTTTGAATATGTTTAAACATGCATTCATGACGTATTATACAAAATATTTTTTAATAATTATTGTATTTATAAATAAAAAACAACCTCATATTAAATTAATTTTAAAAGCAAAGCTATACTTCATTAGTTTTATTGGAAATAGGACTTTAAAATATACGTTTAAAAATGCGGCACACGGCTTGTATGAATTTTTAATTAATTTAACTACAAAAAAGTCCTTACCAATTGTTTAATAAAATTAAACAACTTTTTAGCTAGTTATATATCATATGTCGTATGTCATACTAAATATTTTATTATAAATTATGAAACTATTACAGTTTTTATATGTTTAATATAACTTATGTTAAACGTGTATAATAAACATTTAATATTTTGACATTATGCATCCAAGGTTGCATTACGTAAATTGGAGTAAACTCTTTATATTTCTGAAATGTCAACAACCAATATTAAAACCTTATCTTTATAAAGATGTCATCGCTTGATGAAAGTTAATTGTATTTGTTGTCCTTTAGTAACCTTTAAGACAAGTAAGTAGTACAGTTGAAATAAAGTATATAATATAATATATATATATGATATCCCAAATGATATTGCTATTATGCATAGGCAACAAGACAAAACCAGGATAACATAAATTGTGGACTACGGGTAATAAACGTCTAGATTTGAAAGGACATTGACCTTGGAAAAATTTGTTTATTACCAAAAATTTAGACCACATCAATAATATACGAATGTCATCGTTGTGACGCCTCAATTCATTATCTTAATATATATATTTCTTGTGTGCGTGTGTATGTGACTGAACTTCTCTCAAACGACTGGACCGATTTTGATGAAATTTTTTGTGTGTGTTCAAGGGGATCTGGGAATGGTTTAGATTCACAAATCAGCCCGGCAGATGGCACTGCAGTCGGTACTTTCATACTTTGCTTAATATCCTAATCGCTTTAAATATCATGCAGGACAACGTCTGTGGGGTCCACTAGTTATTGTATAATTCCCTTGAAACTAATACTGATAAATAGCTTTTTTGTAACAGATTTAAATACCAAACTTTGAAAATTAATATTTGTTAAAATTTTTACACGCCTACTTGACAGTTGACATTGACAGAGTATTAATAAACAATTTTACAGAGTAGTGCACGTTTGTAATATTTATTATCTCTTTCTGACTCTCTGTATAACATTTGTACAAACCATCACTGAGTTATAGACTAAAAATAAAGTCAATTATTTTTTGTAACAACTTTCCGTTTCTTTATAATTTTCAATGTCGATTAGGCAATATGAGCCAAATTGCAACATATCCGATTAATACATAAAAATATACGTGGGAACAATCAATTTTTTGACATGGTTAACCGAATTATGCAACTGCAAATAAAGCGTTTTCAAGAAGATTCGTACCGTTACGGCGGAACAGAATCGTAAAATCAAACGACACGTAATCTCAGTCAATATAAATGCTTTTAATTAAAAGATTTAACATTTCAAATTAATTTGAAACTATATCTAAAGTAACTTTGAGTTCATAGCAATATAGTTTTCGACTTAGACTTCTGTTAATTTATTAATTAAAAAATCACTTTCTGAAACTTAAAAATTATTAGATTTTCGTGAACATACCCCTTCATTTTGCTTATATATCACCAACAATTACTTTTTTTCCTTAAATTATTTATAAATTATTCATATACCGCCGAAAGTTATCCTGGCGCCATCAACTAAAACTTAAAAGCGACTGCCATCTGTTGTCACGGCCCGTCGTTCACCTTGGTATGGGCTTCATTGCCTTACTATTTCTAGTCTCCTGGTAGCATGAAACACTTTGGGGCACATCAGCCCGCTTGACGCTTGAGCAATTTTTTGCGGCGTTGAGTGGAAACGAATAGTTAGTAAGTAAGTAAGTATAAATAAATAAGAAACAGAGATATAAAAAAAATAGGTAGGTAAAAAGTCTCCACTATCAAACAACTAATATTAAAATGTATCTCTTTGAATGTATAATATAAGTTCCCTAAATATTTTCGGAAACAAAAAACTACATTTTAATTGTCTATCCTGTATGAATAGGCCAAAATCGATTAAATACGGAACAATATTTAACTTAAACATAACTAAAAACACGAGAAAAATACTAACATAGGTCCGTAAATGTTTATCAAAACCTCCTACTGAGGTACCTACTTTTTCCATATTCATCTACCTAGTTTGTTGCCAACTCACTCGTTACACAATGAACAGGCAACTTCTTTGTTCTATTGTTTATTAAAATGATTATATGGTCTACCCACGGTATACCTATTTATTAGATATCGATTGTAAAGGGAAAATTATTTCACATCATGAATTAATAAATCCTATAGTTTAATTACAGAGCAATATGCATTACGTAAACATTGCTCGACTTTTTCTAGAAGTTTTTTTTTCCGCCATAGTAAATATAAAAGTTTTTGATTTTTATATTTTTAAATACAAACAGGAAACACAGTTATTGTGAAGAAAAACAATTAAGGTAAAAAAAACTGTTGTGCCAAAAAATACACTACTATTAAGTATTAAAAAAACCATTACAACAAAAGTTGTCAGATTTTTCTATTGTACATGACGGAGAGGGGGGAATAAATTAAAGACGTCGAGTCACGACGTAACGAGGAACGAGTGGATTATACGTGGAGAAGAAGGAAGGTAGAAACTCAGAGGTTTTAACTGAAAATGTCGTTTGTCGTCGCAGAAAGGCAGAGCCAGGGACCGAGTGTTAACAAAACAGCTGAGAGAACCTAAAAACCGATTGAGAGAGAGTGAGAATAATTTATGCAAAATAATTTATTGAAATCTCAAATGACGAATTGTAAATTATAATGCCACGTGTTTTTATTAACAAAGAAATAAATTTAAAAAATTAAATTTATTATTTGTATTAAATTTCGCCACTTTTAATGACAATTAAAATCATTAAATTCCTAACATATCTTCCTTTTTCCCTCCCTCTAAGTCTCGGAAATCTAAAGTTTTAGATTTTTTTAGATATGAACAAGAGTTAAAAATTAAAATTATTTTAAAAATAAGAAAGTCAAAGAAATTTCACTTCTGAGATGTGTACTTTGTACGCACGCTTACGCTTACTTACGATTACTTTATGTAATCTCGCTGCAGGCCTAAGGTCCCTCCATGACAGCTCAGCTCGGGCTGTTTTGCGAGCGCAGCTCGGCCGGGATGATCTTTTTCCGCGACTAGCGCAAGGGCGTCGCCTGAATTGGACCTCGGCTTGTGCCGTCGCGGAGTGTTCAATGGCCTGAAGGGCAGGACGGAGCTCCTTTTTGTCAGGAGGTCGAGGGCCACAGCAACCAGTACCTATATAGCCACCCAAATTTGGAATAGATAAGTTTCGTTTACTCGTTCCACGACCTAACCCGAATCTACTACAGAGTCAAACGGCAGTCGTAGAAACGATTGATCAAATGATTACTTTAATATTAATTGTCTTTAAAAGTTTCAACGGTTAAAAGTGATAACAAACTACCATTAATAATAATGATGACTATGGAATTAAAATCAACAGTTAACTATTGACTTACAAATAGTCGTTAATTTGCAGATCTGTATTTGCATCTCGCCACGCCTAAAATTTCGTGATAGGTATATACGATAACACGGATAGAACCAATCATTGTATAATTATGTCATATGTGGAAACACAAAGATTTTTTTATTTAATTAAATTGGTACGCTCTTTTTTTAAAAGACCCTAAGTAGACTAACTAAAAGTATTGGAAAACTATTATACATTATTCAATTAAAATTATTTTTTATAAAATTACCAGAAAACCTTGTGCTATCATGAATCTTTTCTAAGTACGTTGTTAGACGACAGTTGACCCCCATACGTTTCATAGTTAGGTCGCTCTCTGGTGGAGAGTCGAGAAGACTATTTAGCTGCGCCAGCAAGCCGGGAATGGGAGCTTGTTGACGCTGGACAGTGCGAGTCGTATACACAGCAATAAGATCTCCAGCAGCGGTGATAATTGTCCGGAACTTACAATCTCATAATCTCTGCGAGCATGCTTTTCTTTTATAGCAAACAACATTATCCTGTAAACTAACGGTACGCCCAAAAATTCATCGCAGCCCATGGACACCCATTTAGGTACCTATACTCTTTTTTGAAACAATTGGACGTCGCATCTCCCAGGGAAGACGGGAGTCGATTCCACACTTCAATAGTTCGGAAAATAAAATGTCTTATGAAGCGGAACGTGGAAGACTTCCAGCCATCAAGGTGATGCGTATGAAATTTTGAATTAATACACGCTTTCCGGCTTTATTCGTTACCATCAAAACCAAATTTGATAACCTATAATCATAAAGACATCTTCTGAATTTACTGTCTTGAAACATAATTTAATTACTACAAATTACAGATTACAAACAATATTCTTTAACAGTTTTATAATTTATACGGACGCTCTATTATTTCTAAACATTGGCGTATTAGAACCAATTTACTGTTCAGCGAAATATAAAGGTTTATGCAATTCCCAGTTACCGCTACTATTTACAAAACAGAAATACGTTCTTAGTTAAATTACTACTTAGGGCACGCACAGTCTTTGAACAACAAAGCAATATTTAAAATCAAATGACATTTTGTGGAATTGTATTTCGTCATTAAGTTGTACGCTAGTACACTGTTATTGTGTGAGTAACTAGACCAATTTGAAAGGAAATGCCGATTTCGAGTTCACTTTAATAGCAGTCTATTTTGGATTTTGATACAGAATCGTCATGGAAATGAATAAGGTATGTGAAATGTCAAATTGTTTAAAAACACAAAGTTCGTGTATTCCTTAAAAAAGAAAGCTTACAATTTAACTAATCACTTAAAAAATATACTCTCAACATTAAATAACGATCAATTATTTTTTTTAAAATGGTTAAAACATTATACCTAACTAACTATAAGGCTAAGTCGTCTAGCAAATTAAAAAAAACAATTTTTTATCAGTATCTTTCCTTTGCCTTCAAAAATAAAATAATACCAATCAATTAATTATTTAAATATTTTCTTCACATTTCCTTAATCACCAAACACTTCATTAACCATCATAGTCATTCAGTCAGTCATTGTTTTATAACTAAAAAGTCAAATAAACTGCTATGGCAACTTAATTTTCAGATTTTGCGCGAAATTCTCTTTAAAGCTGAACTAGAACGCCACATTGTTTCTGAATGCGAAGACCAGGCGCGCATACTTTGTGGAGAGAACCCAGACAAGCGGTTGCATGTTATCGAACAACTGAGGGATTTAATATTAGGTATTCACGACCATACGTTCATCTTCCTTCAATCGTTACAGACCTAGTGGAAATGACATTTCATGTCGATTTCTGCGGAAATTCTTCCTATTAAAATAAAATTCACAGAAAGAAATAATTATAATAACGATGATTGTCAAACATTCAAAATTTTGAATGACATCGATCTTCAGTAGGGTTCAGTTTTGTTTTCAATAATACATATACACTAGTGGAGCCCACAGACGTTGTCCTGCATGATATTTAAAGCGATTAGGATATTAAGCAAAGTATGAAAGTACCGACTGCAGTGCCATCTGCCGGGCTGATTTGTGAATCTAAACCATTCCCAGATCTCCTTGAACACACACAAAAAATTTCATCAAAATCGGTCCAGTCGTTTGAGAGAAGTCTCAGTCACACGCACACAAGAAATATATATATTAAGATATTTTAAATTCTTAACCATAAATGTGGATAATATTATCATAGTGTAAGCGTAGTTAGTAGCGATTAATTATTGTTAAGTTTTATAAATAACTAAAACATGAAATATAATAATATGAACCTATTGCATAGGAACCAAAGTATTTTGATTAAATAATTATGCTCATCGGTTAATAATTGTTTTAATTTTCTACACTAACAATTCATGAATTCAGGACATGATTGGTAAACAGTAATTATCTGCAAATGTATTCGTGACTTGTAGTCGATCAATGGAATTTATGAAAATAAAAAATAATGAAAATTAAATGGTTTTGTAAATTGCTACAGTTTTTATAGATTCAATCCTACTACAGTTAAAGTAAAACATTAAAAGGAATGCTTAGTATTAACGAACGAAACCGTTGATAATTTCAGAACGAGGTGAATGTTACCCGCCTAGACTGGACGACGCGTTTTTACTGAGGTTTCTACGTGCGCGCAACTGTATACCCGCTCGCGCGCACCGCCTGGTATGTTATGATCGCCTGGTATTTTCGGAACTTTTGTTGTGTAATAACGACACATCTCCAACTCTAGGGACCAGTAAAGAGATGGCGCTGTATCACAATTACAAGAGAAACTTAATTTAATTGAAATAGATCGAACAATTAGAATTTAAATCATTGATTAATAAAAAAATATAACTCTTTTTTAGCGGTTAGGAATGGACGTTAAGGATGTTTTAATTGGTAATTTTTTATATAAATTGTTTACTCATTGAGACATTGGACATTACGATCTAGCCTAATTTAAATCTACCCTAAATGACTACTAATTGCATACCTATATCAGAAAAAAGTTACAATAATACCTTGCTGTTTTTAGCTGGCCCGGTACTGTAAATTCCGGGAACAGAACCCACACCTTTGGCGCGATGTCTATTGGTATGGCATAGCTAGACTCGGGAACATCTTTGAAGGAGTCCTATTCGACAGACCGGATGTGGGCAGACTGATCATTGGAAGACTTGGTATTATATGGAGTGACTGAATAAAAATATAAAGAATATTTTTGCCAGATTTGTATATTTACATAATAATTCACAGTATTTAAATGACATTCTCAATAATTAACAATAATTTCAAGTACTTAATACTTATTGTCTTTGATTAACATAACTTTTATTCATTTAATAAAACACTATTTTGACCGGATTGAAGTTATGTATTATTATAAATTTACAACTATTTAAAATTATGTTAAATAGTTGTAAATTTATAATAAAACATAACTTCAATCCGGTATTATTATAAATTTACAACTATTTAAAATTATGTTAAATAGTTGTAAATTTATAATAAAACATAACTTCAATCCGGTCAAAATAGTGTTTTATTAAGTACTTAATACTTATTGAATAGCTGCTAAATCATACGGGATCCATGATATCAAATGGGAAATAACCTCTAACAGTTTATGGGATACAGGTCAATGGGACCCAGACGTCTTTGCTGCTGATGAGCTAGTGCGAGGCTGCCTTCTCCTTCTAGAGGTGGGAATCTTGCAGCCGAAGCTCCAAGTCTTGGGTGGGACAGCACTCGTGGACTGCCAAGGGATGACTTTGAAGCACATGCGTCATCTTACTCCATCGATTGCTTTACAAGCGATGAATGTTATGGGGGTTAGTTTAAGGAGTGAAGTATGAAGTCGGCAATTATTATTTGATATTGACTTAAATAGCCATCTTATCGTAATAATTAGATTCACTCTCGCCAACGTCCATACCACGTTGAATACACCGGTTCTCGTTCGATCACCGAAATTAAGCAACGTCGGGCGAGGTCAGTACTTGGATGGGGTGACCGACTGGGAAACACCTCGTGATGTTGGCTTTTTTGTTTTAACTTTTTACTCAATTATAAAAACGCAACGTCGGGCTAGGTCAGTACTTGGATGGGTGACCGCCTGGAAACACCTCGTGATGTTGGCTTTTTTGTTTTAACTTTTAACAATCTTATGTCATAATTTAATTAATTAAATTTATCAATATGGACAGTTTACAATGTACTTAGATTACAATACAAGAGTTTTTAGGAGTAACGTGGTTACTACATAAAGAGATATATATATATTTATATATTACATTATTTAAAAAAAATTAAAACGATGTTTTCTAACTTTCACAGTTTGCATTCCCGCTACAGCAACGTAGCGTACACATAGTAAATTGCTCCCGTGTCATAGAAAATTTGTTCTACCTCTTTAAACGTCTGGCGCCCGCGGACGATCTCTGGAAGAGGGTCTACTTTCACGGATATGATTACTCCTCGTTACACCGGTGAATACATACATATACATACACACACAGTGACCTAGCTAATCAGATCGATTATACTTTAGAAGAAGTAAAACCCTTCTTTCCCACTGGCGAATAATTAAAAAAAAACGACACAATGCGTTTCGAAACGTCGAAATGGTTATGGATCCATACAAATGTGTGTTAATTTTATAGGAAGTACTTATCTCTGATACAGAAATGATGTTGCCAAATAGAAAAGCTACATTATGCCTGAGTGGGATAAGGTATATTCTGTTCCTTAAAAAAGTTACTAGCTAAAATATATTCAAGATCTTGTAAAAAAATAACATATCTAATAATATAATTAATTACTACATAAACTTAGTAATTATATTCATTTATTTTACTGGCGTAAAGCCTTAATCTATTTACTTACAGATACCTAGACCAGGAATGTCTTCCAGAAAGATACGGAGGACACCGCGAAGCAGTATCACTAGGTGAATGGCTTACTGCCATCAACCAATATAGAAAAGAAGACTTTGACAAGGACATGAGCAGTATTGGCTATGCAGTTTAGATTATTGAACAGTTTTATTATAATGATATTTTTATAAACTGGAATGATAAAAAAAAGCAAAAATGCCAACATCACGAGGTGTTCCCAGGCGGTCACCCATCCAAGTACTGACCTCGCCCGACGTTGCTTAACTTCGGTGATCGGACGAGAACCGGTGTATTCAACGTGGTATGGACGTTGGCAACATATATGTTAAAAATTCTCTTTATTATATTAAAAAAATACAGGTATCTAAAATTATGCTTTACAGTTTACTGATTAATAAAAATGTGTTTATTAAAATCGTTTATTTGTTTCTATAAGAACATGGACCTCTATATTTGTCAGAGTATACACAAGGTTTCTCTTGGAATCCAACTATATGTGCCTTAATAGCTTTTCTTTCGTTAGTCATGGATTCGATTCCCGGCGAAACTTAATTTTTTTCATACAAGCTAATTAATAATAAATAAAATTACCTTTTTTCCGGCACAAATGTATCCATTTCTCATGAATGGCGACTAATGACTTAACAATTAGGCCTGAACATCTT
Organism: Pieris macdunnoughi; assembly: GCA_905332375.1. Lineage (NCBI taxonomy): Eukaryota > Metazoa > Arthropoda > Insecta > Lepidoptera > Pieridae > Pieris > Pieris macdunnoughi. Next base: position 6,138,832 of record CAJOBZ010000009.1, read on the forward strand.
TTTCACTTTGAAGAGGCTTGACTGAACAGACCGAGTGGACCAAGTAGACGGCCTCGTGTTTTGTCGAATGGTGAATCCAAATTTCTGAAATGAAAATAGGGATATACAACACAAATACACATACAGGGCTAACTAACGTTCTGTCTTTTTTTATCATAGCGTAAACACAATTTGACAGAAAGAGCCGAATTGACTTTGTTAAGTCTAAGTAAGGCGGACTTATTTTTATGAATAAGGCGATCAATATTTTAAATAATACTGAGTATTAAAGGGACAAAATATAGTTGGTTTGACAGTAAATATTAAGGTGTAATACGAACGTTCTCGGGTTCAAATCCCAACATTTTATATGGCAATTAAATTTCTTCTTGGAAGAAAAAGTTTTTTTTGATAAGTCTATCGTAAATAAATGATAATAGTGTACATACTTTTACAATATTTAAAACATCCCCTTTGACCCAGAAACCTTATAATAACATTGCTCACATATCTTTAAAACTAATTAGAAGTAGGCCGGCGCAGCCGAATCTTTTCACAAAAAATTGATTTGATTTCGAATCTTAGAAAATTTACAGCTTAGGTTTTTTAAATGTATTTGGATGTAATACTTCTTTTGGCGAATTAGGGAAAAATTATGAGTAAATTTAAACGATGCGCGCGAACACCGTCACATAAAACCGACACCCTGATGGTAGCATAGTCATCATTTTAAAATAAAAAATGTCCATTTTTTTAATTATGTAGAAATATTTTTTTGTGACATTTAAATAAACTTTATTTATCTAAATAATGCGTTATAATAAAACTTTCAATGTATTAAATACCTTTTTTTTATTGTTAATGTCATTTTTTCTACAAACGTAGAATAACGAAGTATAACTTCTAACGCATGTACATAAGTACACACACATGTTGTTTTTATTATCCTATATCTTAGCTACCAATCGAACCCCATACCCCATACCCCCCAACCCCACGGGTAAAGGCCTCTTCCAGCTTTTTCCAACTAGCTCTGTTCATGGCTTTCTTTCTCCATTAGCTTCCTGCTACCGTCTCTATTTCTTCTATCCTCTTTTGGGGAGCCCTCTTCTCCTTCTTCCTCTTGGTCCTTTCCATACAGTTGTCTTTAAGGTCCACCTATTGTCTGTGTATCTTGCTATATGCCCCGCCCATTGCCACTTCTGTTTTAGGGCATCTATCACTTTTCCTTGTCGCCTTTTATTTTATGTATTTTGATTATTTTATGTAGGTTTCTTTCCATTTCTTTCTGGCGTGCTCCTAGAATGGTTTTTATTTTTATGTTGTATGTCCAATTTAGATTAATAATAAATCTATGAAATTACGCGGCAATACACATTTCGGTAGAAGCGCCATCTTTTGTAGTGTAGGACAAATTAAAGAAGTTCTAAAAGAACGTGTATGCATAAAATTATACAAGAAAATATGGCATCACAAATTTTACACACATACACATCAATTATATTAGAACATAAGCAAGCCAGCAAGGGAAAAAATAAAAAAAGTAACTAAAAAAGTTATAATACCAAAAACTAAAAAGTAAAATTATAATAATAATTAAAACGAAATAAAAACTTACACCTCATTAAGAGCATGATAAACAAAGTTACGGTAAGTTGGAAGACTGTTGTAAAATATATCAATATTTTAATCAATGTTAATAATCAAATTGTAAGAGCGAGATAGCCTTTTCACTGGACCATTAAAAGTAGCAGATTAGAGAGCCGTAGATACGACTTTTTAGTTCTAGTAAGTCTAGGATTACAAAGAAAGGAAAATTTTGTTATATATAATTCATACTAATTTAATATGAATAACATAATACCGTTTCGAAACTGATTAGCTGATTCGCACTTTCTTTGACAGGCTAGTCAGGTTTCTTCAATATTGGGCTTTTGAACTATACTAAAATTAGAAGTTAACTTTTATCTTAGTTACTGTCGATTTCCAATTTCTGTTCTATAAAAAAAACAAAAATGCCAACATCACGAGGTGTTCCCAGGCGGTCACCCATCCAAGTACTGACCTCGCCCGACGTTGCTTAACTTCGGTGATCGGACGAGAACCGGTGTATTCAACGTGGTATGGACGTTGGCGACAGGTGAACTAAAAATTCTCTTTAAAATATTTGTGATACCCGAATGGTTTGTAAGGGTACCGGTCAACACTGACTGGTATGGTAAGCTTAAGACTAAAATCACGTGTTCATGGAAAAAAACATTCTCCTCTCGATCAAAAATACTATATTGTATATATTATAATCTAAACAAACCAAAGGACGTGAAATCATCTTGCCATGAAAAAATATATATGTACACTATATTTTTTGAAATAGTTCAACGCCTACGAAAAATCTCACTTAAAACGCTACCTACGGTCTTAAGCTCAATTTACGCCGTTCCTGGGTTCAAATTTCGAATAACTACTATTTGGAAGTCACCACAGTCCTTACTCTGTCTCTTCCAAAAGTAATCCCAATTTCACTGATGAGTGTTTGTTAAAATTTAGAGAAATACATAAAAAATTGCATACAATAAGATCGAGACGGGTATTGTTTCCCTATTGGAAATTACAGAGGCACTGCTATTAAGAGATTGCACCTGAATAACGCTGAAAGCCTTTTCCATTATAGTTGAGATGATCAGTCGAAGTTTCATCACAGGAGAGATTTAGCTTTTCTTTAGAATTGTCCCTAACCACCACACTACCATTCTTATCGAGCCCTTGTAAGTTACACTCATTGTTATTGAACGTGATTCGGATTAGAGGTTTATAATTAACAAAGTCTGTGACTTTTGGAAAAGAATTTTGTTTTCTTATAGGAACATTGAGAAACGTCCAAGTCGCAAAGATTCTGTACTACAAATCAAGTTGCGTATGTAGTCCTCTATATTTTCCGTCTCAGTGGCTTGGTCCACTTTTTCATTGGGCTCAAAAACATCGTCCATGCTTGTACTGTAATGGTACAATATTTATTATTTCAATACTGAATATTAAAAGGGCTACAAAAGGGGAAAATTAAAGGCCAAAAATAAAATTTTGTCAAGGTAGTGAAGGCGATAATATTTTCACAAAATAATTTTCTCAAAATACAATATATATATAATAGTTTAAAATATTGAAAAAAAAAAACAAAAAGCCAACATCACGAGGTGTTCCCAGGCGGTCACCCATCCAAGTACTGACCTCGCCCGACGTTGCTTAACTTCGGTGATCGGACGAGAACCGGTGTATTCAACGTGGTATGGACGTTGGCAACAGCTTTATTAAAAATTCTCTTTATAATATTTGAGGCATAAAAATTTATTCATTTGAATAAATATACACTTCATATATATAATTTGTTCTTATAAACATTATATACGCTTACGTAGGCCATACACACTACGGTCTACCGGAGAGGTCCACCTGTGCAGGTATGCCTGCGCAGGTAGACCGGAATGAATGATTCGATCTTGGGGTAGCCTGTGCAGGTTCAAAAACCTGCCACAGGCGATCCGGTCTCAAGATCGAAAATCGATTCATTCAGAGTATGTTCTAGTCATTTATATAAATAGTTGTGATTACAGTTATTCAATATAAGTATGTATGTATTTTAAATTTCAAAGTAAAGACTGAATATAATTGCGTCATAAGTTCTAGAAACTAAACTTGTAAGGTTTAAATAGAGCCTTTGAAGTGAACTGTGTAAATAAGAGAACGTGTTTAACATTTAATTCTTATTTACTTACATAAATAGTTGCTGATCTACAGTTACTAAATACTTGTTCAGTAATTAAATACAATAATAAAATAATGTATAAAAAAAATTTTTATTCTATAAAAGCAACATTTTGATTTGTGAACGAAATCGACACATTATAATTTTAAAAACTACCTAAAAAACAGTGGGCAATTGAATCAAATTTCAATCTGTTTTGTTATATATTTTAATAGATAAGTTAGCGATCAGCCGTCTTTGCCTGACAAGCAATGCCGGTTTCTTTACGAGAACAGCACCAAAGTTTTTTGCGCACAAAAATTCCATTGGTTCAAAGTTTGAGGCACGCTCAAGCAACCGAGTTCACTGCTCGATAATTTTGTAAAAAAGAACGATTTTGTTTAAATAGACAAACAAACAAAGGGCAAACGGGCAGGTAGCTCATCTAATATTACGAGCTACCGCCGCCAATAGATACTCTAAATGACAGAGGGCTCGCTAGTGCGTTGGTGGCCCTTGAAATTGCACATTTGATTATACAAAAACCCCTTAATGATAAATTACAATCGACCTAGATTTGTGTGCAACGTAACCTTGAAGTATATTTTGTCACATTTAATCGTAAAATTCCACGCGATAAGGACAAAATGAAATACATTATATATTATATAATGCGTTTATTTATTTATTTCGTAATCTAAAAATATAGCGAAAGATGGAATACATAATATTTACCTACAAAAAGGTTCAAACATTTACAAAAGGGAACACAACAAAAAATATTGAATACATTTAATTGTGTTTTTTTTTTTTTTTAAGGTGTATGTGGGGTGTGCTCATGATTGATAATGCAGGTGATTTTGCGCTATGGATATTCTTAATACTACTACCTTTTAATCATATTCCGCGATAGCTTAAAGAAGTCAAGGCTTAAATACTTAAGTCGTGAAACAAAACGAAAATATGACACAGTCGAGAACCATAGATTATAACTAGCTTTCGCTATAAGCTTTGTTTGAACAGATATAGCTAGTTGTAATAATCTCTTTGGTTAACAGAGCTTTCACCATTTTTATTTGCTGGGTTCAATGACCTTGACATGTAGGTCAATACTTCTATACGGGTTTTATTATTTTTAGATGTAATAAGTATCTAGAATGATTAAGGTCTAATACTTCAGTGGATAGCTGGTTCCACATTGTGGTGGTGCGCGGCAAAAACTGCCTTAAAAAACGCTCAGTTGCTCACATCTGATGATGAAAGTCAGTTGCAGTTATTAAGCCGAACAACAACTCTGAACACTCTCCGTGGTAAATACGGTAGAAGATGCAGAGAGACCCCACATCTCTACTCAACGCCAAGCTTATAACAAAGTGTATTTAAAAAAAATCCAACATAAAATCTAGCCGTTCAATATATTATAAGGACTGTTTTATTGCCAAATCAAAACATGTCATACAATCAAAATGTTTCTTTTAATGATTTTAGCTGTCCTTACTTTTAGAATATTATATATAAACAATACATTAGTATGTTTCTTATAATAATACTAGTAATATGCGTAACGTGAGGTCACAATTGTTTTGCGTTACGCACTGAGTATCGAGATATAAAGTATAAACTATAAACAGTAAACACTTCGTTCCGCCATCATCTGAGACGCACGCTTCAAAACGAGTTTTTAATTTTAAAATAGAACCTCTTTGCATGGAATACGTTATACGAGTGAATGTTTGTGGTCATTCAACTGTTTATAGTCTTTCAATAATTAGTTTTTTGAACCTTTAATCGTGCGACATATACTTTTATGTGTGTTGATGAGTGTTGTGTTACCGGAAAGGCGTTGTTTGAAATTTGAATTTCTAAGGTACGTATTGAAAATTATTTTAGAAAAATAATTTTGTTCCTTCAAGCTTATGTTGTCCTGGTAAGATGGTAGACGCCAAAATATTCTTTAGACTATTAATTATATTATCTAATATACATTAATTAATGTGTAACTGTAATAATATATAACTGTTATCACTTACTTATCAGGATATTCAATCTTATCAAAAGTAATTATTTATCACGATCAAAAGTAAAGAGGCCTAGTAACGTTTTAACTTTGACAGTTGACTTGACTGCACCAGAGGTCCAGTCAAGTCAAAGTTGGTACAGGGGAGTTTGGGATTACATTACATATATGGAAAAATCCAATCATTAACGTAAGAAGAGGTTAGAAATCGCGACCTCTAAATCGAGAAAGATGCATTATCTTTAAATCCAAATATTTTTTAATATATCGATATATCAGTGATGTGTGTAATATTTCACAATTTATCTCGGACCTCGTCTGTCTAGTACAAGAAAACATATTTCTTTAGTTCTAGGCATTGCAACAGATAAGTACTAATTATAGTATTATCTAACACAAGTACTTCCTGTTGCTTTTCCGCGTGTTACATTTTACATGACTTTCTCAAAGGTATGGAAATTGATTTCAAATTTTCCACGGCTTGATTCGCGTGGGAATATTGCTATTCAATTCGTAGGATATTCATTACTTGAACTCAAATTCAATAGATATATTTGTTATATTGTTAGATACTAATAGGAAAAATTGCTATATTTTTATAGATGTGTGGAAATATTTATAGATATTCCCTGCGTGGCATAGGTGTTTTGTTTGACTGTGGTTAATACGTATATTTCCATGGAAACGTAAGTCGCGCCAGCAACTACAACAAACTTCAGACAAAGTTTTTATGAATTTAAAAAGATTATGACGGTGAAGACTTACAACCTGAATAACTTGTATTTTTTGTCATTAAATTTAATATATTATGTATAGTGAATACTGTATGTAATAGTTAATATTTAAGTAAACCAGCACTGAAGATGCCCCTGAAATGCTGTGTACAGGTGTTGGACTTCAGGTTTACAAATGTTGTTTAGTTTGTAGTAACATTATGTATTCACTCAATCTGTTGTCTGTTTCTGTACCGAACATGTAAAAATAAATTAAAAATAAATAAAAAGCAAAAATTTCCGTAGAATTAACCAAATTTTTAACTTTTTGTAAAATTATAACAAAACAAACGAAACTTATTAACTGTACAAAAACAATTATATGCATAACGCATATTAAAATAAAATAGATTTTCATACGGTCTAAATATTTGTATTACAGTTATTGTATTGTATGTGTAGAGGCGTCTGAAGTTTGTTGTAGTAATCAACATAATAGGCCTCGACTTGTTTAAGCTATCGCAGAATATGCTTAAATGAAGTATTACGAATATTACCTTGTATAGAGTATTGATTTTTTGTTTCATTGTATGGTTCGATACAGAACTAATTGGCCTAACACAATGGTGTATTACACACACATGCCAATTGTAATGACTCAATGATACATGATACTTTTAAATGTATAAAGCATGCATTTTAAAACTATATTTGATACAGTTGATTATGAATTAATAATTATTTCGGTTCGTGCGGCCATCTGAATCCATTTTTCTTTGTTAGAAGCGATGCATTTTCCTGATGTATCTTGATGGGTCCTCTTTTGTTGGCTGTTGATGTAACTTGGTCTGGTGTTTACATAATTAAAATAACGAGAAAAAAGAATCTTCCAATATCAATAAATTGTCTGAAAAGAAAGTTGTTCGGCTAAAAAGGAAAGTCAAAGACAATTAAACTAAACTGCTACTTGTACGTACGTCTAAATAGTACACAAGATCAAGAAATATACGATAAAAGCTAATTCTTTTTTAATTTTTATCTTTAACCACTTTCTTAAAAACTAAATTTTCACTAGCGATTCAAAACTTTATACATTCACTTACAATCTTAAACAACATCTTCTCAACCTGTCCTATACTGAAAAGGAAAGTATTTTTTTTTTTTTATAATCCTGTGCAAGTACGATCGATATTATAATGCACTTTATTTTATATTGTACTAGCGAACCCGACAGACGTTGTCCTGCATGATATTTCAAGCGATTAGGGTCTTAAACAAAGTATGAAATGAAAGACAATGTTTTGGGAAACGAACCCAGATCGTTTGGTTACACGCCAACAGCTCTACCAGTTCAGCCATTCGAGGGTCGTACCTGAAAAACCAATAAATATGTAAACCTAGATACCGACTGCAGCGCCATCTGCCGGGCTGATTTGTGAATTCAAACCATCCAGAGCGCCACCCAAACGCATACAAAAAATCATTCAAATCGGTTCAGCCGTTTAAGAGGAGGTCAGTGACATACACACGTACAGTAGAATTATATATATTATGTAAAGATATATATTTAGAGTCCTACGCAATAGCATTGAAACTAGTTTCAGGGACGGGATGGGTCCCAGAATAGAATTGTATAAAGTAAAAATATTATGTTGCGGAATACCTGTGGAAGTACTTTGTTTGGTCACCCCCGCATTGTGACGGATCGCCAGTTTGGTTTTCTATTTAATATATTTGTATGGGTTCTATATGCCTGAAAGGCTTATAGAATTAACATATATTGTATGAATTAACATTGAACACACAACTAATAAGCATTATACACGAATTTATTATTATTAATAAAAGAATAAAACAAAAATCTGACGATGAAATATAAAGTGGTTAAAATTTTTTTGTCAACTGACGCATCGACTGTCATAACAGAAAGGGAATTAACTACTTAAAACTAAAAATTCAAATGGTAATTGGTAGACGTACTAATTAAACAGACACAAAAATATATTCGCCGTATGTCACTAATTTAACAAGGGATAATATATAATAGATATATCTTTAATAAAACCTAACCATACCAATCAAATATACAGTATTTACAATTTTCTTAACCTACATACGAATAGTAAAATTGAAAATATAATTATATTTGCATATACCATAGCCGCTATATCTTACATCGAATTGCATAAACAGCCAATCGTTTCGTAAACATTTAAATAGTGATTATATTTAGTAACAGAGATAAGACTTGCACGTAAATTATAGTCAATTATGATGATATATTTTCTTATTTATTTGCTGCTCCATATAGGCCAAAGCAACCAACGATGGTTCAGAAATAACTGACTAACTAATAACGCTTTTAAAGGTACTCGGAAGTACCCAATCAGAAAAATACCATCAACAGCTTACCCTAGTAAAATATTATATTAATATTTGTATTTGTGTGTGCGTGAGTTTACTTAATAAAGTTCAAAAGTCAAAAATCATTTATTCATATAACACAATGTTCACTTATGAACGACAAAAAGAAATACATATGAAATGCTTCTAATTTTATATTTACTGCCAGTTCTCAAATCAAGGGCGTAGAGCGTGCAAGAAGAACTGGCAAGAAACTCTCTGCCACTCTTTCTTTCTTTTTCTGAGTCCTTTAAGAGCGTACCTATTCCTAAAAGGCCGGCAACACACGAGCCTTCATTCAACATAAGGCCTACCACAATTCATTTTTATTTCGACCAGGGACTTACAACTATCTGTACGTATCAGCCCCCGACCAGCTAAGTGTATGTCGATTTTAAATGCTAGTTAAGAATGTGTGCTACTTGCAATTTTTAAATTTCTCCATCGCACAGCAATTTCTGTTTCATTTTCCATTGATGTGATTCCAAACTAATGTTTTATTAATGAGTTTTTAATCGCGTAGATTCGCTACGCAAGCCGAGATTGCATTTTAGTTTTTGTATTATATTATTATAAAGAGCAGTGTTGGCCTAGTGCTTCGGCGTGGGGCTCTCATCCCTCAGTCGTAGGTTCGATCCCCGGCTGTGCACCAATGGACTTTTATTCTATGTGCGCATTTAATATTCGCTCGAACGGTGAAGGAAAACATGACGAAACCGGCTTGCTTGACCTAAAAAAGTCGATGGCATGTGTCAGGCACAGGAAGCTCATCACCTATTTGCCTATTGGATTGACAATAATCATGAAACAGATACATAAATCTGACCTAAAAAAGTTGTAGCGCCACCAACTTCTTCAACCTCGTCAGGCTATCGATCGTAGGTATATATATACTATACCTATACATACTATATGTTACCTATATATACTATATGTTACCCTTGCAGGTTTCCGTTATTTATATTAATGACAAATTACAATATTTATTAAAATCAAAACTAAATTAATTCTTTGAAACGCGTTGACCTTATTTTAAATCGTTTATTTTGGTTTTTATCACATTTATCATATCGTGACATATTAACAGTTATAATAATTTTGAAACTATACTTGTTATTAAATACATTGCCTTCACTTAGAACTGGAACATTACGATCTAGCCTAACTTAAGACTAACCTAATTTACTAAAAAGAATATTTAACATAAAGAGTCCAACACAACGTACAGTCTCTATTAAGGGACACTTTGTTTTTGTCTTCTATTTTTTTACTTAAGACTACGACTAGACGAAACAATACTAGGTTTTAAAAATATATAAATCTAAATACTTATTTTAAAACACTTATTTTTTAAAACAAATATCGCAAATTAATTAGAAGTAGCCTGTCTAGCACTAGTCCCAGGCCATTTTATCAACTAGATAATCGTTAACTTTATAGAAAGCCTTTTTACACAGCTTTTCTTTAATACATTTCTTAAATTTATTAACAGGCAGAGATAAAAGAGCCTCTGGGATTTTATTAAAGAAGAGTATCCCTTTTACCAAAAAAGAATTACATACTAACTTTACGGGGAAATTGCAGCCTGCGTTTGTTCCGAGTATTAACATTGTGCGTATGTTCTATTCTATTAAACTTATCACTATTTTTGTAAATATTATACATAATATTTTCAAATATATTGCGAGGGAAAGGTAAGTATATTAATTTCCTTGAATTTATCTCTAAGAGATTCCCTACATTTTAAATTATAGATTGATAGACTACTCCAATTAATTTCTAAAAATCCTTCCATATTGTATAATATATATTTTCATCATAAAATGTTTCTAGTTAAGGCTCTTTACAATAAATTTATTGATATAGCTTGTATACAAAGATATTATAATAGTACTCAAGTAGTTATTATAAAAGTACGTCTTTAAAAAGTAAAGGGACCACTTTCTTATGCCTTTCACTATCACCGCTCCATAATAAACGTGCCGAAAACGGTCAAAGAACCGTTAGTAACAAGGTGTTCTTTATTTAAACGTTAGTTTGAAGGTGTGAAAATTTTTAATTGTCGATGTCAGCCTTGCGATTCTGTAACTCACTTTTCGAACTCACACAGCGGTTTCGATGGCGGTCGCTCTCAAATCAGTCGTGAAGCAGTCATTTTATGGATTTGGCATTCTGATAAACAATCAACTACAAGCTCCCACCTTATCAGAATGCCAAATCATAAAATGACTGCTTCACGACTGATTTGAGAGCGACCGCCGATGCGAAAACCGCTGGGTGAGTTCGAAAAGTGATTAAGAATCGCAAGGAGGTTGGCATTACTTAGGGTATCACAGACTACAGAGTCGAGTATGACCATATGTTCAATATGGTCAATAAAATGACCCTCTGTGATTAATTATGCTTCAAGTAGAATATGTCAAAGATGTGACTGTAACATACTGTAGAATGAAAACAAAAGCATTAAACTGCAAAATATACGTGGTCAGCCTTTAGAACGAAATAGCTAGGTCAAGTCTTTAGTTAGACTTTTTACACGGTTATGCGTCAAAATCTTAATGTAACGCATAAAACTTGTTAGTTTTAGTTTAAAACGGATTATAAATGGTCATTTATCTGTTTAATATTTAATTCAGTTAAAAACTAATTAAAACCTTAACGATTTTTTAGCTTTTTACGCATGGAACAGCAATTATTTAATTCCTACTGCAATGCTATTCTACTGATACAGGAATTTAATTAATTATTTAAGAAACTCGATGTTATATTTAAATATACGGGGTTATCATTATCGTCACATCAGCGACCCTTGGTACTTTTAATAGCGATACTGACAGTGATCCCAATAAAGAGTTCATCAGTATGGAGATAACAATATCTAAGATGCAGAAACGTCGGGTCCGCACTGAATAAAAAATGACTTAAATTTTTCAATTCGACATATATTTTTTGCATTGTAAAATGCAGCTTAACAACAAACAGCTTCAGTCTCTTTTTTGTCTGACCGGCCTTATTTTCTTATATTTGAAGTCCATGTTATCATAGTAAGTTGGATAGTAAATACTAGGATAGAATAACCGCCTAAGAGTTTAAATCGATTAAACAATTCCTTTCTATTTTTATTTTACTCACAGATGCATTGATCTCCGAGGCTTTGGCTTCATACAAACCTAAGTATGCCGTTCATCGACATCGCATTCGCAGCTGAGATCAGCAGGTTTGAAGACCCGGAGTTTGAGGAGGTAGCTCGACGGAACTGCAATGAGGATCCTTACAAAAGACAGTCGCAAATCGAAGAGCTTAGGAGTATGGTCTATGGTAAGTTGTTTTTTTTTATAGAACAGGGGGCAAACTGGCAGGAGGCTCATCTGATCTTAAGTGATACCGCCATGGACACTTTCAATGCCATAGGGCTCGCTAGTGCGTTTCCCGCCTTTTAAAAAACATTTGTCACAAACTCTAAGTCCCGTATCAGTAAAGTATGCTCCGGGCAACTTAGTGAACCTTCTACGCCTTGCCGACAATAATAAGTTAGGAATCGAGCCCAACCTTCCAACCAATATATATACATATATTACATATATGTTCTTATATTTATTAAATTAAAATTTACACAAAATATACAGTATTTACAATTTTCTTAACCTATAAAGTAATAATAAAAATAATTAAAGAAGAAAGAAGAAAATCAAAACAAATTTAAAAAGTTTGGTCCCTGTGGCACCAAACTTGTGTACCTTTAACGCTGGCAGCATTTCCTCGCTGTATTGCGAGACTTATTCTTTGAGCCAGGAAAGTATTACATATATTAGGTCCTTACATATGAAATTGGCGTATTTCGTACTGGCCACTTTAATCACGATGTTCTCCTCTTCGGTAAGGAATTCCAAATTCAAATTTGTACAGCTATTTACTCATGTATTTGTGGTTCGATGACCGTCATTCATTTGTTTTTTTCTGTTTGCGTCACTCATTTTACCAAATGGAAAACTTAAGTATCGCATTATTTACGAGTACGAGTTCCGCCGTGGCACTAGTGCTGCGGAAACGACTCGAAGGGTGAATGATGTGTATGGCGGTCATGTTGCAAAAGAAAACACAGTTCGTTTTTGGTTCCAACGTTTTCGTTCTGGAATTAGACCTGCAGATCAAGCCCCGTGGACGGCCTGAGACCCAAGTGGATAATGAAGTATTGAAGGCTATTGTGGAAGCGGATCCATCGCAAACCACGTCCGAGTTAGCTGCAGGCCGCGGTGTTAGTTATAAAACTGTTTTAATTCACTTGAAGCAAATTGGGAAGATTAAAAAGCTTGAAAGATGGGTACCTCACGAATTGACTGAAGCAAATCGGCAAACGCGCGTCGACTGCTGCGTTACATTACTGAACCGGCACAATAATGAAGGTATATTATACCGAATCATTACCTGTGATGAAAAATGGATTCTTTACGATAATCGGAAGCGCTCAGCGCAATGGTTGGATCTTGGCCAGCCAGCCAAATCCTGCCCCAAGCGAAAATTAACCCCAAAAAAGATACTTGTAAGCGTTTGGTGGACTAGTGCCAGTATTGTTCATTACAGTTTTCTCAAATCTGGCCAGACTATTACGGCTGATGTCTATTGTCAGCAATTGCAAACCATGATGGAAAAGCTAGCGGCTAAACAACCTAGGCTGGTCTATCGCTCAACGCCACTGCTACTTCACGACAACGCTAGACCACACACTGCACAACAGACGGCTACCAAATTAGAAGAGCTTCAATTGGAATGTCTAAGACATCCTCCGTACTCCCCGGACCTTGCTCCAACAAATTACCATTTTTTTCGAAATTTGGACAACTTCTTGCAAGGGAAAAAATTTAACTCTGACGGGGCAGTCCAAATCGCCTTCACAGATTTTATTGATTCCCGTCCGACTGGTTTTTTTAGTAAAGGGATCAATGACAAAAGTGCATAGAAAACAATGGTTCATACTTTGATTAATTAAATATATTATATTTAAAAATATTTGACTTTTTGTTCCTCCCATACAAAACGCCAATTTCATATGTAAGGACCTAATATATATTTGGGATACGCGACATGTAACCACACTTTTTTATAATTTTAGAGCGAGGCATGTGTAATCCTCGCCGAATGGATGACGCCTACCTTCTTCGCTTCCTTGTTGGATAGGAGATTTATACCGGCTAGCTTGACGCATAAAGTTTAAATCTATTAAATAATTTGTTTAATAATTATGTAACTACTAAGAAATCATATAATTCCTCAATGATCTACAAAATTTTGTTAAATATTTGAATGATGCGTAATCATCGACATCTATTGCGCCTTAGTTAGCAGGTTTCAAGACCCGGATTTGAGGAGGAGCACGGACCTGCAATGAGTCCTTAAAAAAGACAGTCGCAAATCGAAGAGCTTAGGGAGTATGGTCTTTCCGTAAGATCTCTTTTTATGGAACACGGGAAACTAGTTCCGGAGGTCATCTGATCTTAAGTGATACCGCAAAGGACACTATCAATGCATAGGCCTGTGTCAGTTCTGTCCACCTTTTAGAAAACATTTGTCACAAAGTTAAGTCCCTAATCAAATGTTATGCTCCGGGCAACTTAGTAAAACTCCATCTTTCATGAACAACAGCACGGTCACTAAAAGGCGTTGGAATCAAGACGAACCGGTGTCTCCCAACCAAATATACATTTAACGCTTGGGAGGAAGCACAAGATGCCATTTGTTCTTATATTTATTAAATTAAAATTGCTACAAAACATGAGACTCTTCTGCTAAATTTCTTAATCACTATAAGAGTAATAATAAAAATCTGGACTTACAGAACATACTTGAAAATCAGAACAAGTTTAAAAAGTTTAGGTCAACTGGGCATAAACTTGTTAGGGTACTTAAATTACAATGGGCGTTTCCTCGCTGTATTGCGAGACTTTCCATTCTTTTAGCCATACAAAATGATTTACACTATATTAGGTCCTTAATAAACCGAAGATGGCGTTATTTGCGGACTGGCACATTAATTGATTTTCTCCTCTTCGGTAGAATCGACGGTCACATAATTGTACGACGCGAATTACTCATTCTTTTGTGGTTCAATGACGTCATTCATTTGTTTATTAAACAGTTTGGCACTCATTTTGCAAATGGAAAACTTAAGTATCGCATTATTTACGATTTACGAGTTCCGCCAAATGTTACACTAGTAAGCAATGCGGCATAAACGTCTCGAATGAAGTGAAAATTGGATGGCGGTCATGTATTAAACAAAACACGGTTCTTTCTAGGTATCCAACGTTTTCGTTCTGAGAAGTTACATGGGGACCTGCATATCACTCCCCGTGGACGGCCTGAGCCCAAGTGGTTAATGCGGTTAGAAAGATAAGGATATTGTGGAACCGGATGCATCGCAAACTCGCGTTTGGTCTATTTTAGCTGCAGGCCGCGGTCTTACGGCATTAAAACTGTTTTGATTCAGGCTGCTGAACATAGAATCCATTTTAAGTTTAAAGAGAAGCGGTCGGAGCCATTTATGAATTGACTGAAGCAAATCGTTGCAAACGCGCTCGACTGCTGCGTTACATTACTGACGCAGTACCGTGCACAATTCATTTATGAAAGTATATGTATGTACCGAATCAATCCTATGATGAAAAATGGATTCTTTAGTAAAATCGGAAGTGCTCAGACATAATGGTTAGTACTTGGCCATCAAGCCAAATCCTGACCTCTTTCAGATTAGCCCCAAAAAATATTTGTAAGGTTCTGTGTGGAATAGTGACAGTAAAGTTCCTTGTGACAGTTTTTAAAATCTGAATGAACTAAAATTTACGGATGTTTTATTGTAAGTCACTTTGTAAACAAGCATATTAAAAAGGCTAGCTGCTTATATTCAAGATAGGAATGGTCTGTCGCAACATCGCTCACTGCTACTTCACGACAATCGCTATGACCACACACTGCACAACCTGACGGCACCAAATTAGAAGAGCTTCATTTGTAGTCTAAGACATCCTCCGTTTACTTCCCGGACCTTGCTCAACAATATTATCATTTTTTTTTTTAATTTGTACAACTTCTTGCAAAGTAAAAATTTTTTTTGCTCCAAATCCCTTCACAGATTTTGTTGTTCCCGTCGACTTTTTTTTATACTCAATGACAAAATCATAGGGTTCATATTTGATTAATAAATATATCTATATTTAAAAATATTTGAGTTTTTTTCCTCCCAGTACATAACGCCAATTTCATATATAATTACCTAATAAATATTTGGGATACGCGACATGTAACCACACTTTTTTATAATTTTAGAGCGAGGCATGTGTAATCCTCGCCGAATGGATGACGCCTACCTTCTTCGCTTCCTTCGGTGTAGGAGATTTATACCGGCGCTTGCGCATAAATTGGTAATGTATAAATAAATCTGTTTAATAATAATGCTAACTACTAAGAAATCATATAATTCCTCAATGATATACAAAATTTTATTTTAAATATTTGAATGATGCGATTGATTCATACGATTATTTCTCAAGAAATTTTTGTACCCTACACGTTATACATACCTAGTCATTATAAAATGCGTTATTTCAAGATTTACCAGATTTAAATGGATTGATGATGATCATGATTCGATTCTCCGTAAAACAACAATTATTTCAAGAGACGTCTATGCCACCAGACCTGTTTTTCAAGAAACAGACGCAAAAATGTATTTACCCATACGGAGGCTACGGGATGTCAAAACGACAAAAGACTTATTATACTGTGTCGACAAAAGCTAAACAGTGAACATGCGGTGTGTAAAGTGGCACCAGGCATTAACCGTATCAGACCTTGACTCCCTTTCCATTTCTAATAAAATTGTTTCCATTATTCAACACTATACGGTTAAAGAGACTGGATATATTATCTCGTCGTTGGCGTTTCAGTCTCTCCTCCATGTATACAAAATGTTCTTAAGAGCCAAAACATTTCTTGTTCATTGATCGTTTTTATAGTCAAGTCGGTGGTTTGTGTCTTGCCAGTTAATACAAACTCATCATCTGTTTCTTTTCATCACAGCATAAACCCAATTTGATAGAAAGAGAGATAGAATTTATTTGCAATCGCCACATTTTGGATTTTTTTTTCAAATATCATTCAATCAATGATATTTCAGGGAAAGTGTATGTACAGTAATGTAACTACTGTAGTGAATTTAAAGTGTTGTTTTACGCTATTACACATTTTTGTAGTACAATGGACAAGGTTCCATAATCACCATCGTTACAGCGGGGTTCGCAAATTGCATGGTTACGAATTGAGAAATATAATTTAGCAGCTTTCATATTTTTGGAATACGTGCGTTATCATGGCCGTTGAAGCAAGACTTACAAATTACAACATTACTGTTATTTTTGGTAATCGAAATAAACAACATTTTATTTTACAGAAACTCTGATTTTATAATATAACTGGCCTATAAGTTGCAATAAGCTTATTTAATATTATTTTAAATGGAGCTTCATTGGACTGCGTACAATTTAAGAGATTTCCTTATATCCGTGGTTCACAGATGGTCCGATATGAAGACTTTAGACGTAAAAACGCATACTTGTATGACTGCAGTGCATTCGGCTTGCAGAAAGTGAAGAATGTGTATGCAGGCACATTACCCGATAGTCCTGAAAATGGCCGCATCACGCTTATGAGGTTCGGTGAGTTTAAGCTGTCGGACGAAATATTTTCTTAAAATTACTTTAAGAATTAAATTTATTTTTATTTGAAATTACTTTAAGAATTAAATTCAAAAGATAAACAACTAACTGTAGTTAAATAAATTTAGTTAATATCAAGAGATAACTAACCGTTTTTTTATATTAACAAAAAGGTATTTCTACCAGGGCGCTGGGACAGCGAGGAGATACCAATAGAAGACGTAGTGCGATGTGCACTAATCATGGATGAAATAGCAGCCATGCAGCCCAGGCTACAGATCCTCGGAGTCACTATTATTGTGGACCTCGAGGGTTTAGGGGTTCGGCATGTTAGTAAGCTGACGAGGACAGTGGCTGGACAGATTGTAGCTTTAATGGGGGTGTGTAATTATAATATTTAATTGAATAAACAATTACATTCAAAAGTAGATGAAAAATCGTAATTTTGTAATTTAATTTGTTTTGTCGCATTTATTATTATTTGTAAGTTACGTGGTCAGTATAAGGTCTTAAAAGGACCACTCCAGTAGGACATTATGAGGCAGTCATTTTTCTGGGGAATTGGCTATGGTCAATTTCTCATTATGGGCAAAGACAAGCACAAAAACTGGGGTCCCACAGTAGGCCGGAAAATAATAAACGGCTCAAATATAAGAATCTCTCTCCAACTTTGATTTTGATCCCTTTGGAGTAGAGGCCCTTGGACCGTAGGGTTCAAGTGCACAGGCGCTTATTAAAGATTCAAGTTGGCGCCTGGTTGATAGTACCGGTGAGCTGGTGCGTTCCTCGCTCAATGACTTAGGGTGAGATCGAATAGTGCGCACTTGGACTTTGCTCA
The DNA here is from genome assembly GCA_905332375.1 of Pieris macdunnoughi. NCBI lineage: Eukaryota > Metazoa > Arthropoda > Insecta > Lepidoptera > Pieridae > Pieris > Pieris macdunnoughi. The sequence goes on from CAJOBZ010000009.1 coordinate 6,157,229, forward strand.
GACTTAAATTACAAAAACTTTGCTTAGGGACCTAACGTTTAAACGTGTTTTATTTTCTTATTTATAGACATTTTAATTATAGAAGTAAGAAGCCCTATCTAAGACGGAAATGTCAAAATACAAATTGATGTTTCATTTCATGCAATACTTTGTTTATTATCTTTTAAAAAAGTTACGATAACAAATATTTAAAAATCTAAAACCGTACACATATATTTTTCAATTTATTGTTATTTATGTATTCATTATTTTATTATTGCAATAACTAGAAATTCCACGAGTAACTTTAGAAAATGTATTAATTATTTAAAGATGACAATAATTTTATTACTTTGAACGGATCGCAATGTTTTGGTTAGGTTATAGTTTGAATCGTTTCACTATAATATGCCAATTGCCAGGGGCTGCCAGGTGACATACAAAATCACACCAGTTATTTTTAAGATTTCTAAAAATGGGTTTGAACAATTACATAAATAATATAAATAAACAACAATAAATACCATAATAATGTGTAATTATTTTATTTCATGCATTTCATTGGTATTTATCAAGATCATTTATAATTTCTTTGAATTCAAATTATTTTTCCCAAAGTCTATGGAACTCCGATACAAATGGCAACACCGTTCATTAAAAACCGACAAAAATAAAAAGTCCAGTAAAAGATATGATGGTAAAAAATTTTGGGCCATTATTTTTTTTATTTATATCAAAGTTTTTGGTAAGTCGTCGATTTGTGGACTTGAGAATAAGCTAAGCAACACTAGGGAGAGATTCGTAGTTTGCTCTATAAATACCGACTGTGTCTTAGCTCGATAGTTAAGTCAGAGCAAAGTCTAAGTGCGCACTATAGATCTCCCCTTAGTATCGCAATACGCAATGCTGCCAGCGTTAAATGTACACTGCCACAGGGACCAAACTTTTAAAACGTGTTTTATTTTTCTTTTTATTAATTTTTAATTATAGAAGTGAAACTTATTTAGGCGGATGAGGGTAAAATTTTTACGGAACGTCACGAAGATGAGCAGCGCATTTATCGAAACGGGAGAGAACGATTGAAACCAATTGAGAGAGAAAGTGAGAAGGGCGAATTACATTGTAGTTTTTTTTTTTAAATCCAAATTTCGTAAAGAGAATTTATGAAATATTAGTATTATATTTCATGCAAAATAATTTATTGAAATCTCAAATGACGAATTGTAAATTAAAATGCCACGTGTTATATTATCGAAGAAATAAATTAAAAAAATATATATAATTTGTATTAATTTTCGACACTAAATATTTTAATAACAATTAAATTCCTAACATATCTTAATTTTTCCCTCTGTCTAAGTCTCGGAATACTAAAGTTTAGGATTTGTATAAATATGAACAAGAGTTAAAAATTAGTTTGCCAAAGAAGTTTCACTTCCGACGTGTACTTTGTACGCACGCACTTTTTTTTAATTATTATTACTACGTACCTACCTAGGTTAGGAAAATTATAAATACTGTATATTTGTGTTGCCTTCTTTTGTCATATAAAATTGAACTTTCCAGGTATCCTTCCCAATCAACATCCACGCGGTGCACGTGGTGAATTACAATTGGTTTATCAGCACTTTCTTCAGCCTCTTCAAGCAGTTTATACCAACTGCAGCGTGGGCCCGCCTCCACTTCCACGGCTACGACATGACCTCCCTCCACAAGCATATAGACCCTGAATACCTCCCACCAGAATATGGTGGACAGTGCCAGTACGTCATTAGTACTGAGGAGTGGTTGCGGAAGATCGATATATTTAAAGATGATTTCATGGTGCAAGAACTTAGAGAACTGGGGTTTATGGTTGAAAGTGATAAATGTAAATGGTTTGATGAATGGTAATAAATATTAAGTATGGTTTATTGATTTTTATTTCTGTACAAATAGCGTGAGTGTGAAGTAGGATATACAAGGATGGTGAAGTCGAGTTGGGTAGGACATACCTGGACCGAATCCAGGAGGTACTAGAGGTGGGATAAATTAATAGTACCCACAACCGACGAGCATACCACGTCATGAAAGTGGATGAAACTAGAGAGATATATTAGGACCGTAGCAAGTGGTTCGTGATCTCTGCCCACCCCTTTGAGAAAAAGAAGTGATAATATAAATAATAAAATAAATTATTCTTTGATGGACTTTTAGCTAGTACTTTCTTTCTTATTATAGTACTGTATACCCGGGGCCGTTCAAGTATTACGTAAACAGATTTACTGCAATTTACCCCCCCCCTTCTTGTCAGCAAAAAGTAAGCAAAGCTCGCCCAAAATAATAGTGCATAAACATATTAATTTTTTGTAGGAATCATTTTTTTTAGCCATAAAAAATTTTTGGTTATTTTTGGGGGAAAAGTAAAAAATTACTATTGACGTAATCACGAAATAAGAAAATCAAAGCCCCCCCCCCCCCAAAACACCACAACACCCCCCCCCCCCCCCCCCAAAAAAAAAAAAACCAAAAACAACCCCCTTTTTTTCTCCCCCCCCCCCCCCCCCCCCCCCCCCCTTCCCCTTTAATTTTTTAAAAAGGTACCCCCCCACACAAAGCAAAAAAATCGCCATAGTGGTAGAATAGTGACGGATCTGACAAATAGTAAACTTTACAGCACGGCAGCCATTTCAAAAAAAATGTGAGCCATCACGGGACGCCTGGCAGATGTGAAACATCGACATTATTTTGTAAAAGTAATATGCAGAAAAGAACAGATTGTGATAGGAACTAAATATGTATGTCATAATGATAAAAAAATATTACGATTTTTTTCCAGATAACGATGACTATTTATTGAATAAACATTTATTTTCATTAAATACAAAAATTTACGAATTTATTTCAAATCGTGACTACATTAATTCGTTTAATCAGTGACTTCGAAATACACAAAATAAAAAAAAAAAAAAAAAAAAAAAAAAAAAAAAAAGGGAGGGGAAGGGCCCCCCCGCAAAAAAAAAGGGGAAAAAAAAAAAAAAAAAAAAAATAAAAATAATAACATTAAATTACACAGTTTCCTAGAAACATGCTTCTATGAGCGTACCTATCAAATCCGTCACTTTACCGACTGATTAATTTGAAATTTTAAAAAAACACATGGATTTTTTGTAATGTAGCCGTAATATTAAGTCAATGTAGTATCCAAATATGATAAAAAGTGGATTTTGGATTTTTTTCGAATCCGACATTGTTCTACGATCATGACGAAATGTAGGGTTTAGGTCTATAACGAAAAAATTTCAACATTATTAAAGCAATTCTTCTCTCAAATCTTAGCGTTAAATTCATTCAATTCTGTGTTGTAAAGATACATTGTGTTCGCCAAGACCAGGGTTCGACCCTGAACCTAACTTGTATTGTTAAAAATAACTAATGATTCATAAAGCGATAATTTAATGCAAATATGTAATTAATAATTATCAATTAGCCGTTTGGCTTTGTGTTATTCTTTGTTCTTGAATTTTTGCGTTGTATTTTTGTAAATAAAGAAACCATATTGGCTTGTACATTTAATCTGATTTAGGTTTGATAATTATAGTGTCATTCATATATACAGATAAAATAATATTTTAACTAGTTAGAGAAATATCGACTATGATAATTTCTATACAGTTCCTCGTCCATATAACCGGTTCCGTAATCTTCTGCAGACTTCTGTAGCCCTGGTGTTTCGTTTGAATCGATTACGTCAAAAATTTTAGCAATTTGTATGTATTTTCTTGGTCCCCTTTTCATATGATGGGGCATCTCCTCGGTGCCGTGTATGATGAGGCGAACTGGTCCCACATTACCCACGTTATTTTCATTTGTCTGTAAACAAAAATTCATCTTTTCGCACATTTGTCTTACTTAATAAATAATAAATTCAAATAAAAAATTCAAAATCCCAGATAAAAAACGGAGATCTCAAGGTAACAAAGAACAGTTAGTTAGTTTGTAAAATCTTAATAAGCTGTTACCGAATCGTGAACGATAACCTTCCAGACCCCATTTGGATTTTCACCCCATGTTACGACAGAGGTCAAGGGCCAATTCACAAATCCTTTATAAGAGTTGTCCTTAGGTCGAGGGCTCAGTAATTGCACTTTGGTACCTGTGAAATGGTTTAAAAAAAGTTAAAATACTCTTACTGTCTCGCCCTAACCTAATTGAGTCGAGACAAGCACTTAGTATGGAATGTCGTTTATCAAATCTGTTTTGGGCATACTGGAGCTTGATGGCCGATTTACACGTATTAAGTTGACTAAAAATTTACTAAATAATAACTTAATTTTATGTAACTTAACCCGTGTAAACAGTGAATTTAGTAAGAAGTTGCAAGTTAAAATTTAGTTGCAACTAAACAAGGTAGAATAAATTTTGTCTATTTTTCGGTTAAGTTGGTGGGGTGGTAATACTTGACAGTTTGGACAGGCAAAATTTAGTTAAATTTAAGTGAAAAGCATAAGTGGGGAGTCATTGAAAGCTATGCTTTTGCTTTGGGTGGAAGCTCAAAAACATATCCAAAACTCTTTGTCCGATATGCGTATACAACAATTAATGAACAGTAGTAGAACCCCTTCCCCAATGAATAATAGTAGCCGTTTTACTCCTTCGCCTTCTTCAAATACGTATTACGTTGAGTCCCCAGAACCTTCACAATCATGTATTGGAGCATACAATACAGTAAATCCCCAATAGGAAGAGAAAATCCTATAATATTTTGTTCTGTGGTCGTCATTTGAGGAATAAATGAGTTTAACTAATTATTTAGTATTTTTACGTGTAAAGGTTATTAAAAATTAAGTCACTTGAAATTTAGTTAAAATTTAGTTAAGATTGGCAACTTAATAGTGTAAATAGTTGAGACAAAATATTTTGCGCCAGGCGTAAGTGGGTCACTAACGCTAAACGCTAAACGAATTTGTATGGGAATGACAGCACACGCTTTGTCACGTGACCGTTTACATACAAATTTGTTTGGAGTTAGTGCGTTGTAGTGATTTTGTTTCAAGCCCCTAGCTAGAGTCATAGTTATGTTACTCTAAACTTATGTGATCCCAGTAACTTCCAATGTTACCGACAGCCAACCCTGATCTAAAAACCAAGGATAGGATGGATGGGCGCTACGGATATTGTGAGTACTAACTACATCGAACATACAAAAATGATGGGATCGGTATCGGCTGTCTGGAAGTAACAGAGTACATACAAATTACAGGCGCTGGTATAGAAAGTTCTATCTATATAGACAAAGATAGAGTTTTGATACGTGGACCGAACTAGTTTAGAAGGAAGGGGTAGGTAAGGGTAGCTGCCCCCCTTTATTATATTTATTGTACATGACTCAAGTAATGGGCAGCTACCCTGACTCCTAGACTCTACCTACCTCTTGACAGACAACGTATTAAGCAAGCTCTACCTTGCTTTATACAATATCTACTTCTACTGCCCCGTCTTGACAATTGACTGGCGACGCCCTTGATTCAAACATACTTACTACTCAGACTTCAAGACTAAATTAATAAAGTATTTTTCTTACCAATTGGAGAAATTAAATACACTTCTAAAGCCCCCCGTCTAGTGTATTGTATGTTAATAATCAGCTCAACATGTTCCAAATATTTCACGCTACATTCCACGGCTAACAATAATTCCATAGGTTTATTAGATGATATTTCACCATATGAGTGTCTGAAACAATTAAAACAAAGCAGACTAACTTTAGAACAAAGCAGACTTTAATTAATTCAAATATAATATTGTGCGGGGGGAGATATATAGGTAGAATTAAATAAATAATTAATTAATTAATTAATAAATAAATCGAGAATCCATGGTAAAGACGCCTCTGATGTAACAAACGTATAAAGTACTAGGACATCATACTTACGCAGAAGTTCGTTCATAAATTTGCTTTTTTGGCACTGTCGTCCAGTTCAAAGCTGTTGCTACAAGTGCGTCCGCATTCAGAAGACCAAACCCAAAACGAACATCAAAACGTAATCCAATTCTAAAAAAACATACTAACATGAATAAAATATATACATTTTTAATTATTCTAAAATATATTTGTGCTAACCCATTTGTTTGCCATCCATAATTCGAGGATAATGGAGCATATTCAGACGTCCAGACGATTATATGTTGAATGTCCCGCCATGTTAAGTTCAGACTGAAAAAATCATTTTTCTAAACAAATTCTTTCTCATAAATAGCTGGAAAACGCTATTTAAATATTACAACGTACTTCGCTTGCAGTGCCAAAGCTATAATTCCAGCTGCTAGTGGAGCAGCGGCCGATGTGCCGGTATGACCAAGTGTGCATGAATCGTTCGTATCTGTTGTTACCTACAAATTAAATATAACCATCTCGTTTTAACTTCAGCAACTTTACTCAGTTAAAGAAGGACAGAGTTATGAGGTGTATACGAACAACACTTGAAGGAGATAGATGTCATTTTTTGACTGATATTTTTGCTACCTCTTTCTTTTAGAGATATAAGCCTACATCGTTGGACGTCTGTTAAATAGCGTGCAAACTTAATGCAACAACAAATATTTTTTTTGTAATTTAAAATGAGAAGACTTACAATTTTCTGATCTTTATAGGCACCAGAAGAGTATGCAGTAGCAAGAGTTGATGAGCACGTCTCGCCATACCATGGAAACAATCCCTGTTGGGAGGTGCTGCCTATTGATATCGTGTAGATGCTTGAAGAATAACTAAAAAAAGTTAGATGCGGATATAAAATACTTAAAATTTATTTTGTCAGTACTACTACTATAGGAACTTACCCGTCACAATTGCAATTATCTTTGTGTCCGCCGCCATTTCCATTAGCCCATACATAAATATTTCCTTTTCCTCCCCGCCCACGCTCCACACCTCTTTTAAAAGCTTCAAGGGCAAGTTTACCAGGCCCCTCGACGGTCTTACCGTCATCATTGGGACCCCATGAAGCACTATAGATATCAACTTTATCCCAGGCAAATCCTTAAAAAAATAGTAGTCTGTAAATTTAAGATTTTGCATAATCTGTATTGAAACTCTATTTGGTAAATTGAGATAGAACGTAATTAAAAATCTTTAACTGAATTGAAACCACTGTGTACTTTATGTGTTCCTAATAAGGAATGACGTAATTAGTCAGTTGCTGTAGCGACGGTAAAAAAACTCATTTTTTCATTTTTGCTGATGTTTGTTATTAGGATACATTTTTAATAATTTATGAATTCCTAGTACAGTTTAAACTCTATATAACGACATATCAAGGACTGTGGCAAATAAATAAATAAATATTTATGGCGTTTGTTGGAAAGTTGTCGCTTAATAAATGGAAAGAAGAAAAACATCTCTCTATCTGTATAAGAAAAAGAAAAAGTTTATTTCAGACTAGTGTTCGTTATGTACATAAAAAATTATTCATATTTGAACGCTATTGCGTATGTCTGTTATTTTCGCCTGACGTATTTTGCTGCAGAAATGTATGATGTAGGTTTTTACTTATTTTATTCATATCTTGCGATATTGAGGCATCTTCGTGGTAAAGCACGTGCAAGCAATCCCAATTTGTAAACAAAAGAACGGATTTCTTAGAAAGATCGGTAGTTATGCGTATGATGCTGACAGTCGAGTTTATTACGGGCTAGGACAATAAAGCGAAGAAAGTACACAAGCTCCGCAGTTTAAATAATTTTCGGCAACTTAAAAGGTACTTTATATTAGGTCCTTACATATCGACGTAGAAACAATTTGCTTAATAGACAAAATACCTAAAGTGACTTTTTCCTGCCATTAGAATCAGAAAAAAGCCCATCGAATACCTGGGTCCTGTGTCTCTACGATGAAAAAAATTACATACGCCGTTGAAAACGCCCGTACTTATATTATTTTTAGCAAGATTAAATCTGTATGTAGACCAAAATCTAGTATTTCAGACATTTTGCACTTACAGCAAAAGAAAACGATTTTCTTTCAAATACTTCTTCCCATTTAAAAACTTAACGTACTTAAATTTAGGGCGTGTGATTTACATTCGTTTACTTACAGAAGTTTAGGAACCTACAGTTTTGGTTTTTTTACCATTTACGACATTTTATTTCAACCAACATTACATTACCAAATGACCCACTGCATTTCTAGATCTAATCATAATTATAAACTAATCTTACATCTTGAATTGCAATTGAAAGTACCAAATACATAAATTTACTGCATACAGCATATTTACCGCCTGTAAATTGATAATATTTCGCGTACATTTTTCTTCCTTATTACAGTTTTAAAGGTTTGTGATTTAAAAACTGTTTGCTGTAACTACCAAACACGTACTTATAGTAACTTTGGATAAAAAGTTTACATTGCAAATGGTACTGGAGTTAAATAAATATATGTTTCAAAAATGGTAGCAATATAGATATCAGACATATTAATTTTTTCCGAAATTAATAAAGTTTTTTGGCTCTGGTGAAAATTGAATATGTTATTACACAAATTTTTTGTGATTGGAATTGGCGTTTTGTATGGGAGGAACAAAAAGTCGAATATTTTTAAATATAATATATTTAATTAATCAGAGTATGAAACCATTGTTTTCTATGCACTTTTGCCATCTCATAGGTAGTTCATTGATCCCTTTACTAAAAAAAACAGTCGGACGGGAATCAATAAAATCTGTGGAGGCGATTTGGACTGCCCCATCAGAGTTAAATTTTTTCCCTTGCAAGAAGTTGTCCAAATTTCGAAAAAAATGGTAATCTGTTGGAGCAAGGTCCGGGGAGTACGGAGGATGTCTTAGACATTCCAATTGAAGCTCTTCTAATTTGGTAGCCGTCTGTTGTGCAGTGTGTGGTCTAGCGTTGACGTGAAGTAGCAGTGGCGTGGAGCGATTGACCAGCCTAGGTTGTTTAGCCGCTAGCTTTTCCATCATGGTTTGCAATTGCTGACAATAGACATCAGCCGTAATAGTCTGGCCAGATTTGAGAAAACTGTAATGAACAATACTGGCACTAGTCCACCAAACGCTTACAAGTAACTTTTTGGGGTTAATTTTCGCTGGGGGCAGGATTTGGCTGGCTGGCCAAGATCCAACCATTGCGCTGAGCGTTTCCGATTATCGTAAAGAATCCATTTTTCATCACAGGTAATGATTCGGTATAATATACCTTCATTATTGTGCCGGTTCAGTAATGTAACGCAGCAGTCGACGCGCGTTTGCCGATTTGCTTCAGTCAATTCGTGAGGTACCCATCTTTCAAGCTTTTTAACCTTCCCAATTTGCTTCAAGTGAATTAAAACAGTTTTATCACTAACACCGCAGCCTGCAGCTAACTCGGACGTGGTTTGCGATGGATCCGCTTCCACAATAGCCTTCAAATCTTCATTATCCACTTGGGTCTCAGGCCGTCCACGGGGCTTGATCTGCAGGTCTAATTCCAGACGAAAACGTTGGAACCAAAATCGAACTGTGTTTTCTTTTGCAACATGACCGCCATACACATCATTCACCCTTCGAGTCGTTTCCGCAGCACTAGTGCCACGGCGGAACTCGTACTCGTAAATAATGCGATACTTTAAGTTTTCCATTTTGTAAAATGAGTGACGCAAACAGAAAAAAACAGAAGAAAAAAACAAATGAATGACGGTCATCGAAGCACAAATACATGAGTAAAAAGCTGTACAAATTTGAATTTGGAATTCCTTACCAAAGAGGAGTACATCGTGATTAAAGTGGCCAGTACGAAATACGCCAATTTCATATGTAAGGACCTAATATTATTTAATCGTCGTTATTGAGGGTGGGTAATGCTATGTAGATTATAGAGTGTATCATTGTATGAAAGACAAGCTAAACCAACCAAAGCCGAGTGATTTCGATGGAGTTTCTACTGTGGTCGTGGTCACCACTTACTTGTAACCCCAACTAAAAAATCAAAACCATATGTATTTTGTTTTCGTGATTAATAATTTAAATAATCATAGAGAGACAAAGTGCAATTGAAGTTCCTAATTTATAAATTTACAAAGAAATCAATGCTGGTTTTTCAAGTTAGAAGAATTTATTTGCCGTGCATGAGGGAGAACAGGAAAAATAGCGCAATAAAATAAATTGTATTTTACTTTGGCCGCGCCCTCGCGATTCTTATGCTGTTACGTCATTATTCAGATGAATTACTAGGAACCTATAACTACAAGGAAATGAGAATTATATCTTTAATAACATTTTATACAATACAGCAGAGTGCAGACTAGTTTGTTTAGGCACTACTATTGATTTGAGCATTTTTGAGAAGAGCATTTTGAGAAGACAGGAAAAATGATTCCTTATGGAGAGGATCCGTAAAAGTTGTTTCTAAAATATAATTTTCAACAATGACCTAATGTTTCGCTTACCCAAGGCCTCTCCTTCAACACGGTCAGTTATTCGTCCATCGAGCATTCTGATTCCACCCACCTTCGCTCCCCAAGCCACGCCTACACCACATTTTTCGTTGTTAGCAGTCATTGCGATCTGTAAATAAATTAATTTTTCACAATTCTACAAAACCTCATATCAATAATAACTAATTTGTAGACGCTGATTGAAACTAAACAATTAATAAAATGGTTCCAATTAAAAGTTACTTCTCCAGCACATCTGGTTCCATGCGAGTTACTATTTTGCCGGTCCGGTCTTGGAAATGGATCGGAGTCGTGATCATTGCAGTCCCAGCTAATCTCTTTATCCTGAAAATCAGAAAAAATACTTAATTTGTGTGTTAGTCAGCCTTGACGTTCATAAGTGTACATTGTTGACCTTAATGAGTAAAAAAATTTTTTTTAATAATTTGGTTTGAAAATAGTGAAAGGGGTTACCGAATTTCAAACAAAACCTTTTCGAACCCTGAAGTTGACAATTTATTTGTATTATCAAAAAAATCTAAAAGTTGTAGGATAGGGAACAACTATTTTTTTGATGATTTAGATTTTCTTTCGAATGGTGTCAAAAATATTATTTAAAAATATAAAAAATCATCACGTCGATCTCGCCGCATCGTGAACGACGCATCGGCCGCGAAGTTACTAGGATACGAGAAGTATAAAAAAGGTCAGTCATGAAACCAGAAAACGTGTAGAGAATTTTTGAAGTGAAACTTCTTTATCGGCGTTGAAAAAAAAATTACGTCACGTGACGTCGTCACATTTTTCCGTTACGCGCCATCTTTTTCTTGTCCTGCGATTTCGGATCCAGTTTATTCCAAGTTTTGTTGTTTGTGAAGTTTGCCTACCTCTGAAAACTAACTTCAGGCTTAACGAAACGTACTGTTATATATTAGATAATTTTTTTCAAGCTATATTTAATTAATATTGCAGTATTATGTTTAGTTATATATATAAATTATGCCTTTAAATCATTATTATTTATGTTAAAAACCGTGTAAGTGCGTTCATAAAATGTATAAAATTTATATTAAAAACAAGAATATATCATAACGATAACAATGATAGTAATAATAATATGTCATAAAATATAATTATGTAATCTATATATATAAAAGAAAAATGGTCTTCGTTTGAGGCTCCTTCACACCTAAACCACTGATCGTATCGACATGAAACTACCACCATTCGATGCGAATTTTTTCCTAGATGGTTTATGGCTATTATTTATTAAATTCCAACGTTCCTTCATTTTTTTATTGCTGTTTTACTTTTATGAAAATTTATCCATACGGACTTCACCGCGGAAACATTCGGGGAGGCTTCCTAGAACCTCTAAACGTCAACATCTGTTAAAAACTCGATTTTCGAAATATTTCAATTTTCTTAGCGGGAAGTTAAAAAGAAGAATAATAAAAATATGAAAAAAAATAAAATAATGAAACATAAAATTTATTTTAATTCGTCCAGCAAAGCGGGCGCGAAACGGCTAGTAATGTATGTAATGAAATTCTGTAATAATCTTAGTAGTAATAAGGTAGAATGAAATAATTGTATTATTTGTATTCTATTTATTTATTCTATTCTATCTAGGTATGTCTATGATAATAAAAGCCTTTTTTTAAACTTTATCTAAGTTAACTTTATTTAACCAATTTCTGTAAAGTTGCATAATATAGTAGATCATTTTTCGTAAAATAAGGTCATAAAGAAGTTTTATTTCACTTCTTACGTGTGTGCACTAACTAGTACACGCATACATTTTTTTTACGTAAGTTATGGATGAGTTAAGAGCCCTTAATTTATCTTTTACATACTTACAAATCTAAAAATTTGTTATTGCATCATATTAACTAATTACGAATAAACACTTTTTTTATTTCTAGCCTCTTTAAATGCTTTTTCGATTGATGTCTTTTGTTTTGGTAGAATTTGAGTAAAAATTACCTCTTGTTTACAATAGCAGAAATATTACTCAATTTAAAAAAAACACATAACCCCGAGATTAAATTCCAAAAGTGCTTTTTAATGGCGAAAGCAAAAAAACATTTTTAGTGCCGCCGCCGACATTGGAAGTCGATAAATTTACTAAAAGTATAAGGATAACATAAGTCATAACGTGTAACATGTAAGTTGATATTATTGAACCACTTTTAACTACTAGCGCCATCTAGTAAGTAGTATTTAAGGTAAATAGAGAAATTAGAATAGGTATGTATATTTTATAATTTATAAATATTAGGGTAAATATTTTATCCAGTTTATTTATTGAATGAATGAATCATATAAGAGATTTTTTGAAGTTATACTTCTTTAGGCGCGTTATGAAAAATTTATGAGAGTGAAATTTTACGATGCGCGCGCACCGTGACACAAAATTTTCAGTATGGGCGCCGAGCGTGCGCGAGCGAGATGGGAATAAGACAATCTACAAGTCAAAAGAAATAGAATATGCGTGACGTTAGCAGCTATGCCAAGAATTTTAAATGACCATAATGACATTTGTAGTACCTTTTAAACAAATTAAGGAGTTTTAATTATTTTTTCAAAGAAATTTAGCAATGCTTTTTCACAAAGACAGTGATTGGAAAGTAACAATAGGTTACTTAGTTAAAAGGTTATGAAACATACCTAGTTATTTTCATTTTACAAGTGAGAATTTTATATGTGCGTCTGAATTATAATCAGAAGTGATTTAAATTGAATATTTAAATTTTAAATCAATACTAATTAATATTAGAAAATATTTGTGAAAAAACTGTGCTCATCAACCTTCCTAAGTGCTTCAATACAATTGAGGTTAACTATCCATACGTATGTATTATTAATAATGCCAAAGAAGTATAACTTCTTACGCGCGTACATAAGTACACGCACCCTTTTTTTTGATTATGAAATCAAATCGAGATTGATTGAGAAAAATGACGACTAAACTAACTTAAACTGTTTCAAATTCCAACGGCCAACCTCTCTCGCACTTCTTTTTTTTTGCAGTTACGCCAAAATCACCTCGAACTTCACTGTACTCACTAGGATAACATAACTTACAAGGCGAAGTTTAATTGTGGCGCCACATATTCGAATGTCTAGAGAAATAATAGAATTCAGAGATATACATATTATAATGATGGATAATTTATGTATGTATTAATTTTATGTTCAAGCAAAGTTTAAGTAATCTAACATTAACGAAACTCATTTTTTTCATGGACTGCGTTGCCATTATTATCAACTTATAATTGGAGGACATTTTACAAATGTGATAAGTATGATTTAAAATTTCATTTATTATAAAAAAAATCCTGGTCATAAACGGCATCTATGACGTAGTAGTGGGTGGGCGTGGTGACGCTTAATACGTGCGTTATTTGGGGTCGATTTCAGAAAAAATGTTTATTATTACTTCAGTTTTAATATAGTACCTATTTGCCTTCAAAGTTGATTTAGGAATATATCCGTTTCGAAATTAACGTTTATGTATAGGGGATGATCGTTACCCTTTTTACGCGGGGCACATTCATACAGTCAAAATAAAACTTGAACGAAACAAAGTACAGTCTTGTTTTTGTATGTGTGCATGAGTCGAGGTACCAACTATACATCAACAAAGTTTCGCGAAATTCGCACCGATGAGAGTGAAGTTACAGGCATGGACGTGTTTTCGCGCTCGGTAAGTAATTTTTTGATCAATGTTTTTGTCTCTTGTTACCGTAGATAAAATAAGTTTTCGTGTAGAGTATTCTATCTGTAACTAGCAACTATACTTAAGATACGTCTCCAATACTTAATTATTTATGACGTTTTCCTATTAATATTAAAATAAGTTATATTTTGTTGATATTCAGTTAGTGGGGTACTTTCGGACAGCACTAGATGGGGCACATTTGAACGAATTGTACAACTAAATTTGTATGAAAATATTTTGTCTACACGAACTGTCATTTTCATCATACAAATTAAGTTTTCGACTTGCTACATGCACTACTGTTAAGGCATCTTGACTAAACCCTCTGGTAGGTAGGAAAGATTGTGTTAGTGTGCTAATTGCTAATATTTGCCTTAACTTTGTCCTGTGTTGCTATCATTGCTATCGTCGATGTAAATATATATTAATACCTATTTTTATTATCTTTATTAAGGTTGATTTTGATGCTTGTGAACCAGATGCTTTGAATAATTTACCAATCCATCAAATAGTAGTTCATTCGTAGTCGGTTTTGACACCAGAAGCGTTTCGACCCTATCCGCATGTTTAAAAAAAATAACTAAACAGGAAAACCACAAATGATCTGCCACCCCGAAGTGCGCCGCCAAAGATTAAAAATTAATAATAACTATTAAATTTTGTTTTACTTAAGAAAAGCTATGTAATTTTTGTTCACTATAAGAAAAGTATTTTATTTTTCTTTAATAGAAGTTAAAGCTTTATTTTTGTGTTTTATTTCATTGCTAATAAATGAATTTTGATTTATATGTGTCGTTTTAATCGCACGTACGGACCTACCCCACAGCGTACGAAGGTGCCCCGTTGATGGGGCAGATTCGGTTAGTACCAGATTTAGTTTAAACTTTAAATCATAATTATGGTTGAAACATCAGATGAAATCATTTGTCATTTTTTAATATGAATCCTCTGGGATTAGAATATCTGTAGTTAGACTATAAATTTAAGCTATCAGATGATTGATTCATGGAAGAAGAAAAATAAAAAAAAAATGTGAAAAGGGGCCCTACGAAGGGTCCCGGGGGACCTGCCCTATATATTAAAAGGCCGTCAACGCACTCGCGAGCCCTCTGGATTGAGAGGTCCATGGGCGGCGGTGTCACGTGTGATAACTTCAGGTGAGCCTCCTGGGGGGCGCCTTTTCCCCCCTTTTTATAAAAAAAAAAATAAAAAATACTATATACATTTGTATATTATATATAATGTATCTTACGTAATTATCCCTAAGGTCTGTGTGGTTGTGCTCAATACCATCGTCAAGTATGGAGATGCGAACTCCTTGCCCGTTGAACCCCCTTGTATACACCGGCAGCACATTGAGATCCAAACGAGGGAGAATATCATTTGTTCGCGTATCTTGCTGCAATTCAATAAAATATATTTTTAGTAATGAGGTACAGATAAAAGTAGTAATAAAGAAAGAGAACGGAGCGCGTTTTTTGAAGTGAAACTTCTTTAGGGGCATGATAGACCACAAGCCCATGAACAAAAAATACCTGTGAAATGAACCAACGTGAATAACGCTTAGAAGGCTGTTACTATATCAGAAAATAACTCTGAGCACTATGCCGTCATTTCTGAGCGGTACATGTGAGTACGTGAGTGAATGGAATTTCTCAGGTACAAATGAGGAATTTCGACTATAAACGAAACGGATGAAACGCAATAATAATTAATAATCTTAGCGTCACGAAGATGTGCAGAGGTTTTAGTCGAAGAAAAGGGAGAGAGCGATTGAGACCGATTGAGAGAGAGTGAGAAGGACGAATTACCTTATAGAAATTCTATTTTTAAAATTAAAAAATATATAAGAATAATAATAAATAAGAATTTATGAAATAAATAAATTTGTATTTTATGCAAAATATCGAATAAATAAATAAATAAAATTTATAATTTGTATTAATTTTCGCCACTTTTAATATTTTAACGACAATTAAATTCATTAAATTCCTAACAATCCTTTTCCCCTCCCTCTAAGTCTCGGAAATCTAAAGTTTTAGATTTTAAATATGAACAAGACATAAAAAATTAGTTTGCCTAAGAACACTTCTGACATGTGTACTTTGTACGCACTTTTTTATATTTAAAAACGTAACTTTAGGTCGGTCTATCTATCGGTCGGTAAATATGGCGGCAAATATTTGACATAAAATGTCGAAAATATTCTTATCCGTTTATCGATCACAAATCGTTTTGTTTCAGTATCTTCATTAATGTTTCTAAATTTTTCATATAATATTCATCATTTTTTAATTTGTATTTATTACTATTTTGTTTACAGCGCTCTCTCGTGTTGAAGTGTAATACTTACTAAATACCATTCGTAGCCCCAGAGTTCATCATTGAATAAATTTCTGATACTACGTTTATCTCTTTCACTTGCATTGCTTGGTGTATCTATCCTTTTTACTCTTAGAAGTTCTTCCTCTCCTGAGACAACCATAGGGTAACGTTTGGCGCGCTTTTTACTAAAAAGCTGCTCTGCCCATCGTATCTAAAATAATAAAGTTAAAAGATGAGCTTTGTATACGATTTAGTTCGGCTGTAAAACTTTTGATATTGGAAGTTTATAATCTGTGTTTATTTGATATTAAATAATCTGCATGGATTATGAGAAACTGAGTAATTTGACATTTAGACAAATTACTCATGTCATTTGACAATAGACATTTTTTTGCAAATAACATTGAAATAATTCGAAATCGTTTCGTCAAAAATTAGTTACAGTTTCATTTAGTTTTTGTTGTTTTGTTTAGTAGCACTTTGAGGAAAATCTAGGTCAATGACCCGTTCCGCAGTGCCCCCGATGTGAATCATTCGAAAGCACCACGTGTTTCGAAAGTCATTACTACCAGGCTCCTATGGGTTAAAGGTAGTGCAACTCACCCTTTCGTCGCTGGCAAGTATGCCTGTGTGTTCACTTGGGGTGCGACGGTTTTTATTATGTACTCTAAACCCGTACAAGTCCGGGAATCCTAGGACCTGTAAATCGAAAAACATATACTATTTTATTAAAACTCTTAAACTGTAAAACATAAAATGAAATTGTTCTTATATTCTAATATAAGAAAAACCTTTTAGGTATTTATGTAATTTTTTTTTTGCCTTCTATATTCGTACTAATGTAAAAATGTTTTTACTAAGATACAAGATATTGCCGCTAGTTAGGTATGTTTTGTTAATATGATAAAATATTATTCTATCACGTTTTGTCATGTGTTTTAAATAATTTTAGAGTTATAGTTATTTATTATTAATAAGATAGTTACTTTAAGAAAAATATGACCCATCATTACATATTTTTTTATTAACACTTCCTTACTAGTATACAGAAAAACAGTACAATTAAAATAATTTAATAAAAAAGGACTCGCAACTATAAATACGACTATAAGTATGCAAGAGACGACGAATTTGGGAGCCCAATTTTCAGCCCTGTTTGCGGTACACTGATAGCTCCTATACCCTTCTTTGTTCCTAGTGTTTGACGAGTAAAACAATGGGATGTAGGTGGCGCCCTAGACAATGTGGGTTGGACTTTTTTTAACTCCCTTCTATTTTTGTTACCGTTCCGTCTGGTCGATGTCGTATTTAATGAAGCTTGATTGGCTAACCCGTCCGACCGTTTACTATGATATGAACAAATTATTACTGAAGTGAAACTTAAATCACAATGCGCTTTAAAAATGCATGCAGCTTAATCAGATTTTAATATAATTATTTTAAGACAAAGAAAAATAAATTAAAGTAATATAACAGATTAACTTAAAATTACTTACTTATTCCTTTTTTTTGGAAGTGAAGAATAAAAAAATTAAATATGTAAATAAGGGATTTAATTTTTTTTTAAGCTAGCCGATTAATTTATGTATTAAATATTAATATTATTTTATTCTATTTAATTGTCATATAATATATTTAATATTTATTATATTTTTTTTTCAATATTATGGCAATAGTTTTTTTAACTTTATGCCAGTTTCAAGTAAAATTTATTATAATTTATCATAAATAGATTTGAGTATTTGTCATAGAAAAACACACTACTAGTTACTGTAGAGTATTATATTTATGTACTTACTTAATAAATAAAATAAAGTGATACGATAATTATAATGATTCCAATATTCCAATTGTTGGAATATTGGAATCAATTATATTTATTGTCGGCATGTCACTCCACTGGGTGGCTTGTTGTTGTCGTCGTCACCTCTCATGCCAAGATCGTCAAAATGGATGTCGTCATATGATGTTCTTGCCACACGTTAATACTAAGGCAGCATAAGCACCAAGATAACATTCAGAAATGGCGCGTGTGTGACTCACATGATTCGTGAGAGACCACATGTTCGTACATACATAACTTTTTATTACATTAATGTGTATGTTGTATACATACATAGTACGTCACCAAACACTTACACTTGCGTTCTAATTTCTGACCGCATTGCTCACTACTACAAGCGGCATTGTTAAACATAAGTTAATATAAATTACCTATCACAATCAAAATAAATAATGTAAATACACTTTTGATTTTACTTTATTAAGAGATAATTTTATTTTGCTATTCATAAAACGAAGTGAATAACGGTCGTGGAATCACTTATGTGAGCAAGATGTTTCTTGTGTGTGACCTTACGGGCCACGTGTGATAAAAGCGGAGTAAGTACCGTGTGTGTCGTAAGCACGTCATGTCGGTGTCATGTGAGTTTCCCGAGACACGTATGTACCAGGATCATATACGCGGTGAAGAGATGAATACACATGTGCGTAACGTTAGGGGGAGCGAAAGGGTTGGGCTATGCATATTATTTTGAAGCCGCCCCTTTAGAGTAGTACAGTCTCGTTCTTATATATTATGACTAAAAACATAAAATAAGCAATGAAAATTTTAGTTAAAATCATAACGACAATAATAACAACAGTTTATAATACTATTTCTTAAAATTTAAAAGTGTTATTTTGGTCAATATGTTGTATTGAGGTAATATAACATACTTAAGTATAAAAATGGATAAAATATTTTAGGTACGCATTTGCCTTCTTTGCTTAAAAAGATTATTTTCATAATTAAATAATATTTATGTAATATAATAATATATTAATTATATATTTTATTGAACATTTAATCTTTTAATATTATGATAAGAGAATAGATTACTTCTATTATTAGAAGAAAAACAATTTAATTGAGTTTGTTTTTATTTGAACAGTGAGTAAGGATTTCAACACGAAGACGCATTTCTTACCAATGTGCGTGAACACAGCGCACATGTGTTTCTATTTTTTCATGATCGCGTGTTTCACATGTTACACTGAAACACTGAAAAAAATCTCCATATATTTTCTGATATCCTAGTACAATCGACGCTGTTTCAGTCGTTAGTGCCGACTGCTGCCTGAAAATTTAATTCAGAGGGCATTTATTTATTTGTATGTTGAAACTATGCTACAAGCACTGCCATCTATGGAAAAACCTTGGAAGCTGAAGTAAGTTAGATGTTTTAAAATTACATTGCATTAATAAAAAAAGGACATTAATAATTCTGGTTTCAATAAAAATCTAAAAATATAGAATGGAATATTTTTTTATATAATTAATAATTATTATCATTACGATTAATAAAGAAATTAAATTAATTTATAAATTGTCTTTCGATATACCAATATGAAATATATACAATATGCTTTAATGAAAGATCTATGAAATATATGTTCAGGTATATATGAAATATATTTATTTAAGGCAGTTTTTGCCGCGCACCACCACTATGTGGAACCAGCTGCCCACTAAAGTATTTCCGAACCAATTCGACTTAAAGTCCTTCAAAAAAAGAGCATACCATTTCCTAAAACACTTTCGCGAGCTCTCTATCATTGAGAATGTCCATGAGCGGCAATATCAATTAACATTAGATGAGCCTCCTGCCCGTTTGCACCCCTGTTCAATTCATATGTGCGAACGCCATGTTTGCCTTTGTTACTTTTAACACGAGTTAAGGAAATTACAGTTGCTACGCACGGGACGGGTAACGTTAGTTAAACTTGACGCAAACCTAGTTAGGGCTGACTTCTATTTCTTTTATAAAGGCGTGGGATCAAGACATTGATACAATTATAGCCGTTGTTACTGCCGCGTTATTGTAGAAAATTAACAATTACATTATTCGAAAGATTTATCAATATATTTCAATGGTGTTGTTAAAGTCGGGAACGTCCAACAACCAAATGAAGAAAAGAAAAATCTTTTTATTTGCAGATTTGTAACACCTCTATGTTGGCCTGGTACACAAATGTCATTTAAAAAAAATTTCGTTCGGTTTTTGTGGTTTGTTTGCGCCGACAGATTTTTAAATGCACCACAAAAAGCATTTAATTAATTTAATTAAATATTAATTGCGTTCAGTGATTGGAATTAATTTTAAAATAACTAATTAAGGAAAACTCATTTAATTATTCGGAATCTTCAATTACTTACTGAAATTTCATTTTGAAACGGGTCTTTTTGCGTCGAGGATAACGCAAAGAAATCTCTATAATTGCCATAGTGTAAATGTAGCGTCGAATTGAGACAAATCGTCCAACTAATTCCTAACATTAGTCACCATTACTGTCTGTCAATTGGGCGTCGGATATAATTTATTTTTAGACAACGACCTACACAGATTTTAAAAAGACTGATTTTCTTATTCAATTTTTTATTAAATTTGGTGCCTACGTAGTTATTGTCAAATATAATTTATGTGTTGTTGAGAAATTAAAAGGCCCACTCGAGTTAGTCGAAAAGGCCGAACCTTCAGTTCAAGTCGGATAACGCAGGGGCGAGTATGGCCGTCTTTTTAGATTTGGACGCCCTGACTGACTCCTAAAAGCTACAGTAAAATTTACTAGTAAAATCTCTGATTTTTGATTAAATATTTAATCGGCTATCCGCCCTCTCTTTACAGTATGTATGATAAAGTATTAATTTTAGATATTTTATATGTGTCACAAATAAAAATGCTTTGTCGTCTTGGTTAGAACGCAACCTCCAGTAATGAGAAGAGGACCGATAAAGCTAAGGCCTGGCGCTGAAGCTTTCCCAAGACAGGTTGGAGTGGAGGAAACTGCCGTGTAACAGCAAAATATTAAAGTGAAACTTCTTAAGGTGCATGAGGGTAAAATTTTTACGGATGAAATGTCACGAAGATGTGCAGCGTTTTTGTCAGAGCGGTTGAGACCGATTGAGAGAGTGAGAAGGGCGGAAGACCTTATAGAAATTCTATTTTTAAAATTAAAATTTCGTAAAGAGAATTTATGAAATGTTAGTATTTTATGTAAAATAATTTTTTTGAGATCTCAAATGACGAATTGTAAATTGAAATACCACGTGTTTTTATTATCGAAGAAATAAATGTATTATTTGTATTAATTTTCGGCACTTTTAATATTTTATTGACAATTAATTTTCTAACGTATCTTTCCTTTTTCCCTCCCTCTAAGTTTCGGAAATCTAAACTTTTAGGTTTGTATAAATATGAACAAGACTTAAAAATTAGTTTGTCAAAGAAGTTTCACTTCTGACATGTGTAGTTTGTAGCACGCACTTTTTTTTGGGTTTCAAATCACAATGTGTCCGTTACGTGGTAGAAGTTTAGAAATATCGCCCAAAATCAGTTTCATTAGAGCCGAAATATTGATAGCTTGTCAATATTCTCAAGTGGTATTGTTGAATTCAAAGCAAATGCCGTCACAATGTCGAGTGTTCCAATATTTTTGTATTACTCTTATCATTGTTATCTAAAAGCTTTTACGTCAAACACAATTAATTATTTCAGTTCAGTTAACTCTAGGTACATAAAATAAATATTATATAGTAAATTAAACCGGCAATAAAGTTATTTTTTAATTTTTATTCATAGGAATGCTATATTTAAAATTAGGGCCATTTCAGTTTGCAATAATGTTGAATGATTTACCAGAGGTAATAAGTCATGCTAGATGCCACCTTTTTGTAAACGAAATGTCTCCTGTCAATCTCCAAGAGGTGTCAGGTGGATGACTATGAACCCTTGCAAGGAGATATATAAGGATTTACTAGACTATCTAAAGTTAGTAATTATTTTTTGCAAAAAGGGAAACTTTTTGGCCTTTGCCTGCAGAGAAAAGCTGTGTAAAAAGGCTTACTAAAAGTTAACGATTATCTAGTTGATAAAAGGGCCTGGGACTAGTGCTAGACAGGCTATTTCTAATTAATTTGCGATATTTGTTTAAAAAATAAGTGTTGTTTGATGATTTGCTATTTTAAAAGAGTACCGAGAGTTTTTTACGCCGGCTTTTTCTCTCGGCCTACACCGTCTGTCTTCTTTGCCGATGAGTAGGGATGTCTACCGATTCAAGTTTAATGACGTGGAATAAGAGATACCTGTATCTTATATTCCATAAAAAACATATTTTTTTATTTTGATATTATCCCCGTTATCAAAGACGTTGCGCCTACTGAATGCTGTCTTCGACACTATCGACAAATTTAAATGTTCGCAGAGTGAATTCACAGTAGCGATATTGTGTATATTATGTGTTTAATACATGTTTATATTATCGACAGTATCGTATTGGCATAGTCTGTAAGGTTACTTTGCCTCATTGAAACAAACGTTAAGCGAATTCTATTATTACCCTAGTATATTTATCTATAAAGTAAATTCTACAATTTCTTACATTAAGGACCTATCTGGTCGCCAAACTCCAAAAAAAAGTACATTGTTTCTTTCCATTTTTTGTCATCGTTTCTTGAAGTAGGAAGAATGGATAAACACAACACAACTGAGCGTTTATTAAGACAGTATTTGCCCCGTGGAACCAGCTGCTCACTGAAGTATTACTGAACCAATTTGACTTCAAGAAAAGAGCGTACCAATTCTTAAAATTCCGGCAACGCATTTGCGAGCCTTCTGGCAATGTTAGTGTCCATGGGCGACGGTATCACATAGCATCAGATGAGCCTCCTGCCAGTTTGCTCCTATTACATAAAAAAAATGTAATATACGTCGAAATGTAAACCTTGTTCAGGGTTTTCCAGTTAAAAATACAACTGCTGAATTACAAAGGAATCTTTGAAAGTTGGTCCAAAATTATTAAGTTGTTACTACTTCACCAGACTTAGGATGCGCGATCAAAGCCTTATTTCTGAATGTAATCCTTACATTTATCAAGCAGACAATCTATATTAGTAGAGATCTGAGATTGGTGCCTCATGACTATTTGTTTAAAACCAAATTTTTATGTTTATTTATAATTAAGAGAATATATATGTACTAGGGTGCCTATCAAAATTTGGCCGCAATTATTTTTAATTAAATTATTTTTAATTGATTTTTGGTAAAAATTTCGTTCATGTATTATTTAAATAAAATAACGTCTACATCACGGTAATTAATATGAAGATTCTAAAAAACCACGGGTGCGTTGGACCTGGCCGCACCTCTTTGCAGCCAGGTGTAAACAGGTATGATTTCGATAAATTTATACGTTTATAACCTATTTTTATGAATTATATGTCAAATTGAAGCTAATTTTTTTCTATTAATTATCATATAAAGTTGCTTAATTAAATCTGGCCGCAAATAAGGGCTATGGCTGTTAAAGATAATAAATATTTAAGGTAGAGTGAAAGAGAGTTAGCGCGTAACATCATTTGTAGAGAGGACAGCGATTGTCGGCTAAGCGACGCTTTTAAGCCATTGCGATGGTCGAATGTCAGTGTTCTGAAACTGAATACAGTAGAAGCTCGTTAAGTCGAACCTCGATAAGTCAAAAACCTCCAAATCTCGAAAAATGTTTTTTCCTTCCCTTAAAACACCAAAACCTCCATTACTTGAAATCTTGACCCTCTGTTAATCGAAATAATCACCGAGTCATTTTGGTACATATTTTTGGGTCTCCCTTGATGTTCGACTTATAGAGGTTCTACTGATGATAGATGCAACATTTTTATTCTAACATAAAAAACAGTGTTTTGGAGTTCGTAATAAACAACGTTTTATATTTACATTGTTATTTTATTTGTGCATCTAAAAATTATTATATTAATTAATGTAAAATAAAATTGAAAAGATGAAGTGTGTTTTTGTGAACGAAAAAGAATGTACTCGACTTTAATAATGTATATTAAAAGTGGTGCTAATGTATTGTTTGTGTAAAAAAATATAAACTTCAAAATTTATTATCATTTTAAAAACCATTTAATATCATTAATATCTAATAGAATATAATATTTAAGTTTGAATCATTCAAATAATTTGTAATTGGATTATTGCTTATCAAAATTTCAACAAATTGCTAACTAGACGTATATTATATCAAATCAATATTAATTTTTGTTGCAATTTTAAATGTATTTTGAAAAAAATAATATTTTTAAAGTCGTCTATACTGGTGGTTGAGAACACTAACTTTCGACGCATGGCAATGTAAAAGGTGCTTAGCCGACAATCGCTGTCCTGTCTGAAAATATGTTAGTAACTCTCTTTCACTCTACCTTAAATATTAATCTTAAAAGTAGCTTATTTGGGCCAGATTTAATAAGCAACTTTATATGATAATTAATAGAAAAAAATTAGCTTCAATTTACATATAATTCATAAAAATAGGTTATAAAGTATAAATTTATAAATATACCTTTAACTGGTGAAAGAGTGGGAGATGGCAAGGAGTATTTTTTAAATCTTATATTAATTACTGATTAACGTTATTTTATTAAATAATAATAAGAAATTTTAAAAAATCAATTAAAAATAATTTAATTAAAAATAATTGGGCCAAATTTTGATAGGACCTAGTACATATATATAATATAAAAAACATAAAAATTTGTAATAGTAAAATAGTTATGATTGTCATATATGTCCATGAATATGAATTCAATAAGAATATATAATCACATTAGTTTTGCTCTATTTTAAATAAATACATATTTTATAATAATTCTTAACATAGTCATGTCGATATATAAACAAATATATAGTGACCAAGAGATATATCTGACTATTGACATATGTTTATAATTAATGTTTTGAGCACATGACTTCTGAATGTGTGTACAAACTTGTGTGTGGCCTGTCATTCTTTTTTATAGTTGCTTTTAAAATAAATGTAGAAAATTTAAAAGCTTCATTGATATATAAGAAATATTATATCTCTAAGTTAATTAATTTTCTCTTACTAAATTCCAAATTAGACTTAATCGCTTATAAAGCTCCAATTACATTCGAAAAACCTTTTTAAATTAAAAGCACAAACCTAATTTTCTAACAAAGTTAATTATTCTGCTATTTTTTTTAAATTCGATTCGAGAGTACAGAGCATTAATTATAATAAAAATGTAATTCATTGTATATCTCGTTAAACAATAAAATTTAACCTTAATAAATAAGCTTTATTATTTAATTGTCGGTAATTATTAATGTTAATTGGTTAGTTATATTACTTAATTAACCGTTATTAATTGTTTAATTAAGAAATCACTAGGGCATGATAAATGAAAGGATCCTTACCGGCCCGTCGTACTCATATCCCAACTCGAGAGCGACCAGCTGTGCCACTTCTTCGCCACCGGGAACCTCCACCGTCCATTCATCTATGTAATCCTTGATACTATTAAACCCGTTATGGACTCCATGATAGTTATAGGATCCTGGTGCCCAGTCATAACTCGCCGTCATAGATATAAACGTGTTTATTAGCATGCATTCTACTAGCATTGGTTTTATAAAAATACTCCGTGAGTTGGAAAGTTTCTTTGAGTAAAGGGAACCGGCGGACTCGATCAAGCGTGTTGTCTGAATGGCGCGTAGCTAAAGCTTGCTACGAAAAATAGGTATCGCTACGAAGCTCTTTTTATCCGCTAAAATATTTTAACGGTATTTGTCAGGAATTATATACCTTTACTGAAGAACGAACAGATGTATCTTATCATTCTTTGAATTTATTCATTCGCATTTTTTATACGGGTATGTATATTTTCCATAAAAAAACAAATACTTAATACACACACACTTAAGCACACATTTTTTAAAATTTGAATTAAGAACTAGAATTAAATTTGTGAGAATTTAACATTCACGACATCTATTGTAATTCTCGCGAACTAAAGTGAGCTATTTTACTCCTGACATTGCTCTACAACCATATTGTTAACTATAACAAATAAGAGATGTCGCTACTAATCTATTAAAAGTAACAAAATAAAAAGTATTTTTATTATATAATATGTAAACATCACATCCCGATGAAAAATATATACGCTACAGTTTTTAATACGCTTCCGACATGCCGCCATTATGTTATTTATAGCAAAGATTTGGTAACGTTGCTGAATGTAAGTAATATGTCAGTAGAGCATGGCCGTGAGCCACTCAGTAAACAAATCGAATGGAATAGGGCATTGAGTACTGGATTTAGCAGTGACGTGATTTATATACATTAACATAGGCCACATAAATCTCTCTAAAAACCGAGAGAATTGTGATTATTCAAGGTCAAATAGGTCTATTTCGTAAATTGAACTGTAGGGGCGGATTTTTGAGCCTAAAATAAGTAATTAGCAGCTTAGTAAGGCGATCCTCTTCAGCCCTGGGTTCGGAACCCGGCTGAAACCTATTCTCATACGGTAAAGAAAAATTAAGTGTGGTACTAGTCAAGTGAGGTCAAATGCGTCCCGCGTATCTAATGGTCTTACGTTATTGGCTTTGGAAATATAGTTCGAATCTGAATTCTCTGAATCTTGGGTAAGACCCAATAGTCGCCGTGTGCCAGGTATAGAAGATCTACTTGCTTTTAAAGAAAAATTATCAAGGAGAATGAAACAAAATCCTGATGCGAAGTTATTTTAAATAATGCTATATGTTTATTTATAAGTAATATAAATTAAACAATAAAGTGTCTTACAATTAAATATTAAGGTATCTTACAACTAACACATATCCATATTATAAAAGAAAACACTTACGCCCGAACCCAATTACCTATCTCAATCCATAATCTTAATCCAAAATCCAAATGTTGTAAAAAGTTTGCCAATAACCAATCGACGGATTGTAATAGCCATCTGTCGATACAAGCTATCCATGGGAGGTCGTATCGGTGGATAGACCTTTGTATGTAAATGACAGTTGACGAAAGCTCGATTTCAACAGTTAATTTTTTTTAACTTACACCAGTTTTTTAAATAAATAAAAAAACTGTTTATGTTTTAAACATACACATGTATATTTTAATGTTATTTGTACGGTTTTATTAACTTTATTTAGTTTACATTGATTATCAAATATGAGTGTAAACTCGGTAAAATGGAACGACAAAGAGCATTTTATTCGTCGCCAAAAATGGATTGTCTCTGGTTTGGTTATTGGGATGCAGATAGGAGATCGATCGGTCTGATCTCAGATTGATTGTGGATTGATTATTGGGTTCGGGCGTTAGACAATATACAAAGCCAAAACAGAGTACATTGATAAACAAAACATATGGAACAGAAAACATTAATAGACAAAAAAAAAAGAAAACTGAACTAAAACCTTAAACAAACGACAATTAATATTAAAAAAAACTTAATTATTACTGCTGTCAAGTAAAGACAAGTCTATCATCTGGGTGAATCATCAAAAATATTCTATTAGCTAAGAGCAATGGGCCGTTAAAACTTAATGAAGCAATCCTTAATATGGAACAGAGAAGTGCTCGTAATGAATAATTTATTTTTAGTAATTAAATAACCACGATCTCATAGTTGTTATTCTTAACAAAGACTTAATGAATGTTTAGTTGTTGTAAAATAAAATAATTATGTAAAAATATTAGTTAGTATATTTCGTATATCGTCGTAAGTCGACTGCTATATTATTTTTATTCATATATAGTAGTAGAATATTTTTACTGCGTACATTAAGCTAAAATAACTCGCGCCAAAAAAATACAATGCGATGGCTTTTTAACTTATGCACCCCTGGTACAGTATTTTTTTAATTCCCATTTACGTTTTTGTTTTGTACTTTTTACTTACGTATGTGTGTATGTATGTTAGTTTTTGTTTTATACAAGAACCAACTGACCACAAAATGGTTGATTTTTTCACACCATTGGTTTACTCCTTAAGCTTAGCACACATGTTAACAATGTCCATGTTAAAATGATTTATAAAAAAAATTGAGAAGTATTAAGAAAACATATATTTAAATTTTTATTTAAAATATAATAGTATAATATAAAATATCCCATGTCGTTGTTAAAATAAATAAAACAATTAATTTTTATATAATAACCACGTACAAAATATATTAATAACAACCAGAAACGAAACAGTGTAATCGCAGCCTTAAAGTTCGAGATTCCACGCAAACGCATCTGCGCGGGCGCAGTCACGATGCGCGCGCCGCTGAGCAATGCGGCTTTTATTCTCCTTTCTGTTTATACCACCCGGGTATTTGCCACACCTCAGGATACAGGATATTTCGCCGAAGATGGTTACCATGACGACGTTGTAGATGTGTGAGTGATGTGAACTAGATATTAATTAATTGATTCAATGACAAAGATCGAAGCATTAATCAATAATCATCAGTGGATTATCATAACGTATATAAACAGTTTGTTTAAAATAATGCTGCAACAATTTGATTTTTTAATACGTTATTAACATAAAGAACAAAAAATATGCACAATATTTATACTGATGCAATATGCACTTTGATAAAAAAGGGTCAATAAACTCAGTATCACAAAACTGACAATTATCAAATTTAATAATTCTAATTTGTTCTTAAAAATATTCATAGTCCAATGTATATGAATGCTAGAAACAAAAATTCTCGAACTACGTATATTTATTTTTGACATTTAATAACACTGGCCTCTGCAGCAACTACCGTCACTTCCTGAAATTTTACGGGGCATGATTTATTAAGACGATAAAATCAAAACGAAAGATTTAATTACATCTGTAAAATCCAAAATTTAAACAAAACATGATTAAATATATAGCTTTTCAATTGTCTGAATACCTAGTAACAATTTTTTTACAAGGTAGGAAGGAATAAATTGAGTGCCTATAAAAAATAACATTTAGAGAGAGAGCTTTAGCTTTAGCGTGCGACTCTTTATCCTTGAGGAAGTAGTTTCGATCTCCGGCTGTGCACAAATGGACATTTTTTCTATGTGCGCATTTAAAATTTGCTCAAACGGTGAAGGAAAGCATCGTGAGGGCTAGTTTTAGACCCATAAAGTCGACGTGAGTCAGGCACAGAAGGCTCATCTAGGTGATCAGCCTTCTGTACCTATTTATTTTTGACAAATGATCATGGAAAAAAACTGAAATCTGAGGTCCAGAATTAAAAATGTTGTAGCGTAGTGTTTTTACATTTTATAAAATAACATTTACTACGAACACTTCATAATCGTGAAAAACAAAAAGAACGTAGGCGCAGATGAATCCAATTGTGTAATTTGCATAAATTACTATGTCACTCTAAAGACGGCTCACGTAAATCGTGTCCCTGATCTAAGACAAGCAAGTTATTTTCGTTCCTTAGGAAATTGTAAAAATAAACTCTTGCGTTTTTATGATCGATGTTCCAATGTGAGACGAGAATTATAGGAATTTATATCAATTAGTACATTGCTTTGATCTGCACTATAAAAATTTACGCTTACAAGTCTGATAACTGTATCCACGTCAATACAAATAAGTTTATAATAAATCGAGTTTAAAGGTTAGATAGGCTTCATTGAAAAATTTCATAGAAAGTTTATATTTTCATTAAATGCTTACTGAAGATGGCTATTAACCGCTCTTCCTTAAAACAAAGTTACACTACCCCGTATACACCATCTATTCATTTAAATTAAAATTATAATAAGGAAAATTTCGTATATCGTAACGAGGAAACATAAAACTCCTAGACTTGCTTTACATTCTAATAAGAATGCTACATACATAACATAACGTATATGTATTTCTAAATGCAGTGTTGGCCTAGTGGCGTTTACGTGCTAAGACAGGCAAATAAAGGCATCTTTAGCAGCAATAGAATCGTTTTAGGTTTTGTCTTTTACGCCATTGAAACATATGTGATATGAATATGGTGTAAAATGTGTATGGATTTTTTCCGTAATAAACAATGAATGTTATTAATATTGTATTAATTCATCGGGGAAACTGAAAGCTCTCCTTTCCGTATGTGCGGAAGTGATTATGTGCTAATGAGGGAAGTGTAGTTATGGGTTATGTAATTCGTTGACCTCTTCCGAGAAGCGCCATCAATGCGTCATTTATAATACCCAAGAGTACATACCTACAGTCTTATTAAATCAGAAGTCGCATTGTTCTTTGGATATATTTGCATATATCTATACAAATATATAATTCCCGTATGTGTGATCAACGGCTCCGACTCCTGACTGATTTTTACCCCTAAGAGGTATGGATGCCCCAATTTTTTATTGTTTTATGACTAACCTAAAAAATACCTTAATTATAGTGGTTGCCTGGAAGAGATCGCTGGAAAGCGATAAGGCCGCCAGTTGCCCTCCTTTTTCATTAATTCTGTTAAATTTTCATTATGGTAATGCCACGAAGTGGTAATAAATAATAAATAAAATACCTATTAGTAAATTTTAATAGCGATATTAGTCCTGTAATATTTTTGAGGGGGGGGGTGGGGGGGGGGGGGGGGGGGGGGGGGTGGGGGGGGGGGGGGGTCTTTTTTTTTTTTTTTTTTTTTTTTTTTTGTTTTTTTTGCGGGGTGGGGTTGGTGTGGAAAAAATTTTTTTTTTTGGGGGGGTGGTGGGGGGGGGGGGGGGGGGGGGGGGGGGGGGGGGGGTGGGGGGGAGGGGGGGGGGAGGTTTTGTTTGGGTTTGTTTTTTTTTTTTTTTTTTTTTTTTTTTTTTTTGTCGGGGCCGCCCGGGGGGGGGGCGGGGGGTTGGGGGTGGGGCCGGGGGGGGGGGGGGGGGGGGGGGGGGGGGGGGGGGGGGGGGGGGGGGGGGGGGGGGCCCCGGGGGGGGGGGGGGTTTTTTGGGGGGGGGGGGGGGGGGGGGGGGGAGGGGGGCCGACACCTCTAAAAATATACGGCAACTAAACCTTACTCAGTCAGTATTTTATAGAATACAGGCAGGAAGGTCATCTTGTAAAGTGATAAGCAGTTTTACTCCCCTGCAATTTACACCATAAATTAACCGAGGACAATTAAAGTTACTTATAAAGCAGTATTATAGGCACAGTTGCGGCGGTGCCATCCATTTTCATTATATTAATTCTGTGCCATTTATTTATCTGCGCACGTAGACCTGCTATTCCTCTTTACCTAAAATCAGGTTTACTTTTTTTTTAATTTAATAAAATATAAATATTGGGGAAGTTGTATGGGCCTTTATAGGCCGAGTGTTGTGAACATAATAATAAGTATATTAGATGTGAATATCCCGGAAATTATTTATAACATAAACACTTGTTTGCAATTTGCAATCTATAATTTAAAATGTAGGGAATCTCTGAGACCTTTCCCTCGCAATATATTTATGAAAATATTATTTATTTATTTACACTTTGTTGCATTATACTATAAAAATTTAACATAATTACATGTAATGGAAAGGCAATTGGCGGCCTTATCGCTTTCGAGCGATATCTTCCAGGCAACCACTGTGAGAAAAGAAAAAAAGAATGTTTTAAATTAGATAAGGTAGACAAGAAGTGCAAAAATACATATATTACATATAATTATTAAGAAACTAAACAGGAACAAAAAAAACAAACTAAACTAATAAAGGATACATGAAAAAAATTAATTAGTATAAAACATTATTATTGTATCAAACAATATTATGTATGTATACAAAAAGAGTGAAAAGTATTACTAGAATAGAACATAACGC
This sequence comes from Pieris macdunnoughi, assembly GCA_905332375.1. Taxonomy (NCBI): domain Eukaryota; kingdom Metazoa; phylum Arthropoda; class Insecta; order Lepidoptera; family Pieridae; genus Pieris; species Pieris macdunnoughi. The sequence continues at coordinate 6,189,289 of CAJOBZ010000009.1, forward strand.
ATAATGTTAATACTCTTTGAATATTTTACTAATTTAATTTTATCGCAAGCGTGCAATTTCCCCGTATCGTAGATTATCTAAAGTTAGTAATTCTTTTTTTGGGAAAAGAAAGATTTTTTGAAGAAAGATACAAAACCAAAAGTATGCATTAACAAAGAATTGCCATAAACGGCATACCCTAATAAAGTATAATATGTACTTATAAACAATCGTGTGTCTGTGCGTACGTATGTGTTTATGTGTGCGTGCCATATTGTAGACGGCCTTTGTTTTATTAAAAATGTCAATAAATACATATGAATACGTCATAATATAAAACGTTCCTGCGATATTTTACAGGCAAAGAATGTACAAGCGGAGAAATATAGAAACATGCTTAACTGTGCATTGTATTCAGGGAACTGGTACTGAGGATCATTGAACCCTTTAATTCCACTTGGTTATATTTATAGGATTGTTTTATTTACAAAATATGATAGATGAAATGGGACGTAAAAGAAAACATAAATATAATTTGGATTTTTTTATTTTACAAACTTACTTTTTGCTACGCAACACCTCTTTGTTGAACCAGCTCCCAGTAGAGATATTTACGAACCAATACGACTTCAAGCCTTCAAGAAGAGAGCGTACCATTTTCTCTGGCGTTGCAGGTGTCCATGGGCGGCGACTGTCGCTTTATGAAGTGACTCGCCACCTCGCTTAAAAATAAAAAAGCTAACAATTTAATATCATTAAAATATATACCATAGGAAATATTTGTATAGATTTTTTATTTGTTATATTATCCATGATTAAGGCGAGAAATGAACCTGTAAATGACAGTTAATTAATTGACAATTGACACGTTAAACATAATCCAATACACGAACAAACTAACGCAAACGAAAGATGTTATTATACCTATTTAATTAAAATAATCAGTCAGAATAGCTGTTTCCTATAATGAAGTTTCTAAATAGAATAGAATTCATGAAAATGTATCACATGATAAGATAAGCTTGGTAGCGTCATTGGGTTGTTTTAGTCTACATTGTTTAAAGTACCTACTTATATCATTGTTGACCATTTATTCTTTGACTCAAAACGGGACATTGGTTCAATTTAGGTCAAATAATAAGTAGTCCACGAAAAAAAAAACACTTTTAAAGTTATTTATGTAGAAAAAGTAAGTTGGCTTAAAAGTTACGAATCACAAAATATAGATAGCTACCCAAAATGTTTAGTTATTTAGTTAGTTTATTTCACGTTAGGCATACAATACAACTTTGGCATCTGTTTAGAGTCACCTAATAACTGTTTTAATATCTGAAATAAAAATAACAATAGACCTTATTCGAGTACGATGAGAATTACATTAAGTTTATGTTATTATTATATGACACGACCTCCGAAGTAGTGAAGACTTCCTCCAAATTCTTCCTTTGCCTCTCATCTTCGCTATTTTGCAATCTTTCTCCGACCTCTCTTTTAGTTCCTCTTCCTAGGTTTCTGGTGATCCTCTCTTTCTTTCCATAGGGCCATTCCAATAGGAGGCAAACGGACAGGAGGCTCACCTGATGTTAAGTAACACCGCCGCCCATGGACACTCACATTGTCAGAAGGCGCAAGTGAGTTGCCGGGCTTAATGTTTTTTACTTTATCTATATCTGAAATACGTATCGTAATTATTACGAGTTGATTTTTCTATCTCTACGAAAGACAGCGCATTTCACAGACGCCAGGATATATTTGGAGTCAGCAAGAATATCATTAGCAAATATTATGGAACCATGATTCACGGTTATTGTATCGATTGATGCTGAATATTATTTTCAGCGTGGATAAGCGGTCAGCCTGCCCGACAGACAGAGTGCTACGGTCGCGGGAGACGTGTAGGGTTGGGGGTGCTGATGTCCAATGCATTCGACTGCATTGCTGCGAAACTCATAATTATATAGCTGGACGGTAAGTTCATATATTTTAAACACATGCTTGCCAACGTCCATACCACGTTGAATACACCGGTTCTCGTCCGATCACCGAAGTTAAGCAACGTCGGGCGAGGTCAGTACTTGGATGGGTGACCGCCTGGGAACACCTCGTGATGTTGGCTTTTTTTTCAAGGGTAAAAATATCTCGCGGTTCAGTGATTTTTTAACTAACACTAAAGAAGTTTCACTTCCCCAAACCCGTTTTTATGTTTCTTTCAAATTTTCCCAAAAACCTGGAGTGTTCAAAAAGAGCCTACTTCCCAAGGGGCCCCCCCCCAAAACAAAAAAAAAAAAAAAAAATTTTTTTTTGGGGGAAAAAAAAATAAACCCCCCCCCCCCCCCCCCCACATCCCCGGGCCCCCGGGGGCGTTTTTCCGGGGGGGGGGGGGGGACCAAACCTTCCCCCAAGGGAGCCACCGACGCGGAAGGAGGTCGGCCTCCTCCCCCCCAATAAGAACCCCCCCCGGACCCTAACGGGTTCTTCCATTTTATATATATATAAAAAACGGCGCCCCAAAAATAAAAAGACGGGGGCCCACGAACATAGGCTCCACCATTACGAGAATGTCGAGGAAAGTTATTCAACTCCTTGACACCACGCCACGGGCCTTGTGAGAAGGCTGAATGACTAAACCATTTCAACTAGTGAATTAGTGTTAGTGCTCGTTGATCTTAAGTGCTAAACAGTGGTAAGTTAAAAAATAACACAAGAACAGAGTGTCTTCCATTTATTGGAGACTAAGTAATGTTATATATCCTTATTAGTAACTCAGGTAATACTTAAATTATTAATTAGTCTTAAGTTAGGCTAGATCGTAATTTTCCATAATGTCTTAGTAAAGACATATCTATTAAAAAAAAATCATTTCCGCGACCTTAACACCTCTTACAATTACAAATTTTCAGGTGTGTCCCAAAAACAGTGGACCCGTGCAGTTTGCGGCTGTGCGAGCAAGCGTGCGAGGTGCGAGACGAACGCATGTGGTGTACCTGTCACCCCGGCTTCACGTTTAGCGAGGATAGCTACAGGAGGAAGAGGCAGCCATATTGCATTGGTTATTATATTTAAAGTTGTTGATTACGTTATGGAAGATTACAGAGCCTGCAGTGGCTGCTACTAAAATTATTCACTGTCTTCTATCAGCTACCCCAGGTGTTAGTTTTTAAATACTTGATCGATTATCGTCTAATTATATTAGTATCTTTTTTTTATTTAAATTAACAGGCTTCAAAATAGCATATTATTTGGCACCCAGATCTTTATAGCCACCTAGAAAATATTAAGTAACATAAGTGCCAACATCCATACCACGTTAAATACACCGATTCTCGTCCGATCACCGAAGTTAAGCAACGTCGGGCGAGGTCAGTACTTGGATGGGTGACCGCTTGGGAAAACACCTCGTTGATTGATGTTGGCGTTTTTCTATTTTTTTATTTAAATAATAACTTAAATAAATTTATTATAAGTTATATTTTATATAAATTTAACCCTATTATTATAAGTCAATTTTTCTAACTAATACGCCTGTTAAAATTGCTGACTCCAACCTCTAAAACAAATTAAGTAACAATATTTTAACAGGAGAAAAATAAGCTAACATTGAACAATAATTATCTTATTAATTTAATTTCTAAACTATTTCAGATATAGACGAATGTGCGGACAATAAGGCTGGGTGTGAGCACACATGTGTGAATGATCCAGGCGGCTATCACTGCGAATGTCCAGCACCCTACACGGTTGCACCGGACGGCAGGAAGTGTGTACCACCAGTAGCAATAGCAGTACCCGTAAGTACCTGTTTCATACATATCAGAATTCAAATTAAGAATGTATTTGTTGACATTTGACATGTAATTTGTTAATAAGCACTTTCATTGAAATGTTACATTTGCTGAAAATTTTATTATCATGTGGGGGGGCTGCATGTCCCATAAATAAAATTGCGTCTTCTATCAAATGTTCAGTTTGGCCCTCAAATTGTAACATTTCAATGGACTAACTTAACTGTCAAGTGGACTTATTTTTCACCTAATCCCGTCCACATGTTTCTATGCTGGATTCTCCTGGATACAAATTATAATCTCATATTTCTATTTGCCAGTCTTAAGGTTTTTTTTAGTTGTACTTTTTAGGCCTATGAAAAATTGATGAGAGTGAAATTTTACGATTGCCCGACCTATGACACGAGTGTGAAAAGCGGGCGAGATGGGAATAAGACAAACACAAGTAAAAGTATAGAATATGCGTGAAGCTAACTTCACGCATATTCTAGCTTAGCACTTAACAAGAATTTTGAATGACCATGACAATTGACATCTGACAATGACATTTACCTTTTAAACAAATATAGGAGTTTTAATTATTGTTTAAAATTAAAATTAAACCTAGTTATTTTCATTATACAAAATATTTGTGAAATAATATAAAATATTTGTGAAAAAACTGTGCTAACCTTCCTGAGTGCTTCAATACAATTGAGGTTAACTATCCGTATGTATTATCGAGTATTATTGTTGATTAAAACTGAAACATGAACCATTATTCATTGCTTTTGTTTATTGCGTTTGTTACAGCAACTTTTAGAAATATCTACGACCCTATATATCAATAATTGAGAACAAAGATTTAAGCACGAATACTAATAGGAGAAAATGAAGGCTTGGAGCGATATAACAGAGAAGTAAACATTTTAATAAGTACCTGCATCTCAAAAAAATGACCACATTATTTAATCAAAACATCAGATTTAATCTAGCAAATATAAGGACAAGAGACAAAAAACAATTGATGAATCAGTGGAAGTGCACTAAATTGAATACAAAAAGAGTGTCATCTTGCCGTGAAACATCAAAAACTGAGGTGGAACAAGCCACCATCACCTTCTCGAGACACAATGGTTTGAAGTAGATTTCAATGAATTTGATTGTGATGGTGTCGAGGTAGGAATGTTAATTATAAATATGATGTATGGTGATGTTCAAGGTTCAACCTTTCAAGCATAGGCATATGCTTACAACATTACTTTATTCCCCTACAGGGTAGTTAGAGATATTGTAAACCTCAAAACATCCATGTTGCACTTGTAGTACCGAAACTCTGTCCTGCCAGAAGTGAGCCCATTCCCACTTATAATGGACAGTGGGTATAATACACCTTAAACCTGAGTGCGAACCACTCACCATGATACTTAAATTAATAGATGTTATTTATATATTTCAGGTTATTACAAATAAAATCATTTTGGAAACAATTGATATCCCAAAGCAAATAAGCCAACAATGGCAAGGTAATAAATCAGTTTTGACATAACTTGAATACTAAAAAGGCCAAACAAAGGTGTGCACAACAGTGACAACATAACTTAACAATTTAATTATTTTGTAGGATTAAAGAAAGGTAAAGAAAATCATGTCGAACTGAACAACAAGAATCCCCAAACAACTCCAAAGAAACCTACAAGGAAGACACCAGGTATTATATTTAAATTATCTCTATCTCTAAATAGAATAAAAGAAAGTTGCTATCCAGGTCTGTAGCATGTGCTACAAATTATATTATTAACACATTTATATAATTATATTAATATAAATGTGTTAAAAATTTATAATATGAATTATACAAAATTTTAAGTTTTGCATGGACAGAGCTTAAATTAATATTCTCTTATTGTTGCAGAAAGCAAGTAGTTTTGGAGAAGCCTCGTAGATGCACAACCAAGTAATGATTAATTTAAAATTACAAACTGAAATTCTGATGAAGACATTAGAGTCACTTAAAAATAAATAGTATAATGAAATAAAAATGTTTTAAAGATAAATAGTGTTTTATTGTTTAATGTAAGAGAATAATAATAAATATTTTTTAATTATTTTCAAATGTAAACTGAACTTTATTGACTTTAATGACTCCTTTTCCAGTCTTTGATTATTTAATTGTAATTAATTGCATGCAATCAAAACCTATTTTTAATAATGCCAGGGAACTTTTACGCGGTACATAAGTACACCGGTACAACCTTTTATTTTTTTAGTTTCCGCATACAGTAAATCCCTTGTCGACTTCCACATTATTTTCGTATAGGTTTTCAAAATATTCACTAGCAAAAATTTTGTTTTGCTTAATCTGGAAATGTTAGATCGATCTCTTCATCCTTTACTGAATATGCTCTATTGTGGCGCTGGCAGCACTTCTCAGTAAAATATGTAAATATTGTAAAAAAATAATTCTAAAACGAATACGGTGTTCAGGAACCTCTGCCATTGGTAAGAGCAGCGTCCCGGTGCTACGCATCCTGTGATACTGTGTCGTGGCTCTCCAGAAAGGTGAAACAACTTAGCGATCAGTTACACACTTCACAGGCAGCGCTTAGAAAACTACTAGATAACCCTGCTTTGAAAGAAGGTAAGACTGTAGTCGAAGGTAACACCGGTCTGTGAATTGTTTCATTTATCTTACGACATATAACAGTTCTGGTACTATTATAGTTGCATATAGCGTACAATAACGTATTAGAAAAAAAAACAGGACATAAGGCTTTCTGTTAAGTTAATTAATTCTTTGTACAGTGATAACATAGTAGTGTTATATACCACTTAATCTGTAAAATAATTGCAAAAAGCCAACATCACGAGGTGTTCCCAGGCGGTCACCCATCCAAGTACTGACCTCGCCCGACGTTGCTTAACTTCGGTGATCGGACGAGAACCGGTGTATTCAACGTGGTATGGACGTTGGCATTTGTAATGTTGAAATTGTTAATTCGTTTCATCATATTATAAAATGATTTTAACACAAATATGTTTATCTTGAATGTTACCAACGTTTTTTTTCCCTGCGATTCTGTAACTCATTTCGAGCTCACAGCGGTTTTCGCATTTTCGCGCTCAATCAGTCGTGAAGCAGTCATTTTATGATTTGACATTCTGAAAAGGTGGGAGCTTGTAGTTTATTGTTTATTAGAATGCCAAATCATGAAATGACTGCTTACAGTTTACGTTAAGCTTCAACATGAGCGTAATAAATCTTTCTTCTCACCTATTTTTGATCACATTTTGTGACAATTTTTTTCAACATTAGAATTTTAAACAATCGTTGTTGATTTCATATTTTAATATTTAGGGGAAAATATTGTTACAGATGATGACAGATTTGCGGAGGGCACTCGTGCGTACAGAGTCCTTGACGCTACTGCGCCACTGGAGGGCGGTTACTGTCGATGTGAAAGAGGGCCTAGGGTAAGCTTCATCTACATCAGCGAATACAAAACTAATATAATTATTGTATGTATAACTTTTAATTATACGATAGCGAACCTAAATCTAAACGAGCATTGATGAATTTGTCAAGTCATTGGGCAAATTATATAGCCACTAAATAATTTATAGACACTTTGACTTCACACTCAAATTTCTGTTAACTCTAGGGTCCTCCAGGTCCATCTGGAATGGATGGTCCAAAGGGGGATGAAGGGCCAAGAGGACCTCGTGGAGCCCGAGGGCCGAAGGGATCATTGGACCTTATGTTACTACTCCTAGCTGACATACGGCACGATATACATAACTTGGAGGCTAGAGTTTATAAAAATGGTGAAAAGTAAGTACCTGTGCCGATGGGAATTACTTTGTTTTGAAAAGTTTAGTTATAGTAAACGAAATGGTATTTTATTTTATGTAATTGAATAATTTTATTTTCTGACTGTTTTTTAATAGAGAGCTTAACTGGTTTCTATTGAATTAATTATTTAGCTACTACTTACTAAATATGTACATATTTCGTTATATAAGAATGGCTTTTCTTAGCTAGTAATCTTACAGCTAAAACAGATTACATTTTAAACAAAATATATGGAACAGAAAACATAAGTCAAATAATTTTATATTTGAATACGTTCTAACACATTTTACTTTCGCTAGACCAGAACGCTTCAACCTACAGAAAGCATGGCGCCAGCAGAGGAAGCAAGAGAGGCTTGACCGAGAGAACGGGACGTCACGTGATCTCGAAGCTTACACAGCGCCCTCTATAATGGGTCCAGACAACGACGAAGTCGAAATACATACTCATGGTTTGTCAACAATTTTTGATAATTATTAAAAAAACTAGCTGACCATGCTAACTTCGTTCCGCCTAACAGTCTAATAACATCGTGTTAACTTTAGTTAAACTTAATTTAGGATTTCATTAAGGTAATAACATTAATACAAATGTTTTATTGCTTGCCATTGCAAAAAGAGAATGGCAGTTTTACACATTAGGCCTCTTCTCTCTAGCGCCAATATTGCGATACTGCATGTTAAAGCACTTTCTGATATACAACATTTTTTGATGAGGTAACACATTCGATCATGATCAAAGCCTGGTTATGCATCTCCTCAATCACTTCAAGATCGGAATTTCTTGAACTGACACGAATTCGATGTAAAATGGTGCGTAATTTTGTCAACAGATGGCACCACACGGTGTTTGCATTCGTAAAATTAGTTAATTAATTCATTTATTGTTATTCGATATTTTATTACTTATTCTACTATTCGGAGCTGAGAAGAATCCACCAAAAAAGAAATAACTAACACCAGTCTAGCCGATCTTGAGTTATAAGTAGTGTAACTAACACGACTTTGTTTTATATATTTAGATATGAACTTTACACTGACATTTTGTGATATAATTTTTTTTCGCTTATCATCACAAATGTTATGTTATCTATATAACCACTAGACACTTATAATAATAGAGGAGTTCTAAATGTTCAGGTTTAACAGGCGAAATTCCCCGCGACACAACAACAGCGTGGTCGATGGAAAGCGTTCAAACGGAGGCTGTCGAGTTAGCTGAAATGGACGAGAAACTACGTCAGTTTCACAAGTTGGCCAGCGCCAATAACAATGACGATGACGACGTTGACACCGACTACGATTATAGCTTCTATTAATATGTACCTAATAAATACTATTTAAGTTTGTATAGTTCTATTTATTCCAGAGATAAAAAATAAACAAACTATGGAATACAATAAACTTTATTACTATAATCAATACAATTACATTTCTTAATTTAACTGGCGACTGTTGGTTGGTACTGAGCGGCTAGCCGTTTCAGTTCATTTTGTTTTGCGGTATATTCTCGTGTGAACGGGTGCTCAGGGTAGGAATCTATCAGCTGCGCCAAGTACCGAGCAGACACCTGTAAACATTCACGCATTTATTATGTCCTGGTAGGTTTAGAAATCCAATGTCTCTTTTTGTTAGTCCAGCAGAACTTATTTTATATTAAACACACCTTGTATTGTATTTGTCTGTTAATTATGGAAATTTTTATTATATTTTTCTGTCTGGTTAGTGCCGCTGTACTTTATTATAAAAGTGGAAATTTAATAAGAATGGTCTTCATTATAACGACCTTGAACCGATTATATAATATTTATACAACAGTCTGCAACATGCTGAACAACACTAAACCATAGACTCTAAGACAGTTTAAAAAAAAATATGGGTACTTGAGTGCCTTTTTTTATTGAGCGTCTATAGACAGGGCACTCATGATTCACAAAGTAAGAGCTATGTAGGGTTCTGCAAGTTTATGAAAATACAAAGTTTTAACACAACTATACCTCGGGCGGTTTGGAGCTATGGGCAGCAGTGACAGTAAGACCAAGTAGTAGCTCAGGTTGTTGTGGTGTACGAGTTTGAGCTTCTGTTAACATTTGTTCAGCCTCCTCCCACATGCCTATTAAAAATAAACCAGAAGCAATGTAGTTTATGAATTTAACCACTCGGGGGAATTGAGGTCGGTTGCCTATTGATAATATAAAGTAATAAAACAGATAAATGGTTAATTGAAAAAAAAATATATAAATAAACTACTAAATAGTAGCAAAAATAAAGCTAAGTACTAGAGACCTCTAGAGGCAGCAGCAGCAGCACCGACGGCAGCTGGACCTGCACCAAGAGCGCCAAGTCTCTCCGCAAGCTCCATTATGCTGTAGTGAGCATCTTGCACTCCGGGACCACCCTAAAAATCAAAATTAATGTGAGGTTACTGTTGTTTGTATTCCTGTTTCTGTTATGAAATGTGTACATAGGCCACTCCTCATTATTTGAAAAGGTGTTAATATTAAGTAGGTAATCTATAGGTGCACAGTTTTAACTTTTAAATATGTTTTGCTTTCAAGCCCAGACTATATTCAATTGAATAGACTGTTATTAAACATAATAGATACAAAATTATCAATCATTTAGCTAATATATGTTTAAGCAGTAAAATATATTCTATCATATCTATTATAGTTACACAATACACCTAAAATGACAATTCTTATCGGGTCATCAAATTCAATTTTGTAGGAATAAATTGATGATGATACTAAAACAAAGTATTCATCTTTACTGATAAAAGTCCATGATGTCCATGACGCATTAAAACGAGCTTTATGAGCATTATTATATGCAGTATTAACATATTATATACCTGTGATAAATTAAGCCAAGCTTGTGCAAGCTGTGTTAATGTAGCATCATCTTCAATATCCTGCAAGAGTTTAAGTTGTTTGCTGGCCAAGTCTGGCCGGTTCATCGCAAGTAAGCACTGTAGAGTAAAGGCACGAAGTTCAAGTGATTCAGCGCCATGAAGAATTCTGAAATGTATAAAAATAATTTTGTAAATATCAAATGGTAAAGGGGCAGTTCTAATGTTACGTAAGCACTGACAAAAGGATGGGGAGGGAATAAATTGCAGTAAAACTGCTTTCATAATACTTGAACAGCCCCAAAGGAGTCTTTAATTGAAACTCTACATTTCAAATTATCGTTAGATTAAGACAGGAAGTAAGCTACACCTATATGTGGAGTGGAATTTATCTATTCGACACAACAATAAATCTTCCTAATAGAACTCCAAGCAACATAAGAAGTTGTGGGGCTGGAATTACTATTCCATATTTATGGAGTATAAGTATTTTAATAATACATACTTAAGTGCGGCTTCATAGTTATCTTCATGGTAATAAATAGTTGCTGCTACAATTATGAATATGTCATTGGACAGTTCTGTGCCTTTTGCAACCTGAAATACAAATGTAATAATTAAGTAGAAACTTTGTGTTTGTAGATTTAAAAAAAAGTCATCATCAACTAATGAGGCCAATGAGAAAGAGTAATAAAATTATTTATCTGTAAATGCTTTTTTACCAATACGATACAGCTTTGTTTAGAGTAACTTGTTAGTTGTAATGTGATCTCAGACTATTTTTTTAAGAAATAGTATGTAATAGTCACACAGAATTATAATAGAAATGCATAGCAAACTACACTCAATAAGTTTTTATTACAAAAAATGTGTTGCCTATTTGTGTTATCTACTACTACTGTGGTTAATGGTATTTTGGCTACTAAGTATAAGTGTAACTTTGATAGCAAAAATTGTCTATGATTTATTTAGATGAATGAAAAATAGAGAGAGCCACAGCATTTCTAAAATATTGTATAGAGAAGTGTTCTCATAGATAAGATTTATTTTTCCCAAGCCAGTGTGATTCCTAATTTAGTAGGAATAAATTACACACAATGGACCAAATGGGTGTCTAAGTGTGGAAACTGAGTTCAAACTACTACTACTTTAGTACAGTAGAACTCCAATTATCCGAATTAATGGGGACCGGGACCCATTCGGATAATCAAATATTGGATAGTGGATTTTTTTAAAAATTGCCATTGGAGAGAATAAAAGCTACGTTTTGATATTGCACTATTTTTTTATTGAATTAAATGAAAGAAACATGAAATTTTCACATGTTTTAAATATAAATAAAATGTACTTATGTACAAGTTTAGAAATAAAAATCATTTTTTTTAAACATCTCCGTCAATGTAAGCTGTTTTGGGTTTCAACGTTTTGGAGCCAGGTACATTCTTAGGTGAGAGTTGAAGTGGTAACTGACTTGGATAAATTATAGTGATTGAATAATTTTATTACCAATGCTGATAATTACACTGCACAGGGATTTATAATGTATCAGTGATCATGTTCAATTTATTTAACATAGGTTCGAAAATCATAGGGGCTTCCTTAGTATGGTACCATAAATGTGTATTATTATTTATTTGCAACTATACAACTACATAAGCTAATAGCCAATGTGATAACAAGTGAAGAACTTACTCTGGCATCAATGTCTGACACAACAGCTGGTTTATTGGCTCCCGGAGAAAGATAATCCACCAGTGTCTTGAGTGGCTGGAGCAATGGGTCAGCTGTTTTCAGTTCTTGTAATACAATTCTGTAATTGCCTTGCGCAATATATGAGCGATATAGAAATGCATCGCGCTCGAGTGTAACCAGCGGCGATGAGCACTAAAAAAATATTATGATCGAAAATGAAGCTGTTATCAAAATACAAGCATATTCGTCATATGTCAAAACGTCATTAGCATAAATTACAACTTGTTAAACTTTAAAGAGAAAACCATATATTATTGAAATTACTAATTATATAATAACTTACGACTACATGCTGAGCATCGTTAATGGCTTGTTGGTAATTTCCAACATAAAAAGCATTTTTAACATGGAAAAGTTTATCAACATCTTGCTGACGTGCCATCTTGATTCTTGACAAATAGTAAACACAGATTACAGAACTGATATGAATACGTTGATGTACCAATTATTTAACAGTTGACATTGATAGAGAGCTATCCAGATTATATATTTTCGCTTCATGGGTTTATCCAAAGTTATCGCATAAAGCAAACTACCTCTAGAAAACTTTAACAATAAACCCATGAATCCTAAGGAAATTATAAATACAAAACTTTTGAAAAAAATTTATACAAAAGTTTTAAATACCTATTTCATATTCTCTTCTGTATCCCGTATGGTCTAGTGGCTAGGATACCTGGCTTTCACCCAGGAGGCTCGGGTTCGATTCCCGGTACGGGAAATCTTTTTATTTTTAAATGCAGTGAGAATAACCATTTAAACTTTGGAAATCTTACAGTATATTAATTCTTTTGGTTATCAATAATAAAATGAAGTAATGTAATTTCTATTTAAAACTCGTCTAATTTAGTCTGATACCTACTATAAATGTGGTAAATGTGCGATTTTTGGATACATGTTCGTTCATGTTGGTCAGCAATTAGCATAAAGTCTTAAATAAAAATACTACTTAAGAATAAATTTTGGCTTAATATAAAGAACCAGTGCCGCTATCACCGCAGTAAGCTGTATCTGTTTATTTATATTTTTTTATTAATAGGGTAGTAGTAGGCGTAGCTTTCAGTGCCTGACATACTCCGTTGATTTTTAGGTCTAAGGCTCAAATTGCTTAGAAAGGAAGAAAAGTCCATTGGTTATTTTTGAAGCACAATCAAACCACTAGGCCCGCACTGCGTTTTTGTAATAATATTATGAAAATAATTCTTGTAGCTTTCTGGCTGCGTTTTCTCTCGAGCGCGAACATTTATTGTAATATTTTTAAGTGTCCATCAATAAAATACAATGCCGCTTCCTTTAACATGACAATAGCCAGTATTGTTATTTGAAAATTACTTGTTTGCTTGCAATTGTAATTTATCAATGAGAAACGCAGGTAATGAAATGGTTTTGTACAAGGGACCAGGTGGACAGTCCAGGTAAAATCTTTAAAGATTCACAGATATTTTCGATTATTATCTTAACCTACAGATAATAACGTCAGTCATAGGTTTAGATCACACATATTTACCATAGGTTATATGTGATTATGGAGATATTTATGTATTATTGATGAAACCACAATAACTAAAATATTGTTTCAAGTAACAGCAAGCGTGCCGGTGTATTTTCAAATACATATAAGCAGTATTGTGATAATATAAATCACTTATAAATTTTCCTAAATGAAAGGAAAATAATGATTTTAATAAACTCTTAAAAATGTGCCTTTAAGGTTTCTTTTAAGTCCATAGGCTTTAAACCCTTAAGCTCTTCCAGAAATGCGTGAAAGAGTTGTTCATCACTTTTTGAACACTTTGGATAGCCTAATAATAAAGATATTTCTATATTACAAAGAGGCGAAACTGTAAAACAAATAAGTAACGATGTTTTAGCGAAGAAATTACCTATTTTATAAATTTCAAAGTACACAAGAAAGTACCTCAATACTTAGGGAATGCAAAAGAACAATGTTTATTTTTATTTTATTTAATGTCCAATATCCTAAAGGAACCTTATAGTAAATTTATACTAAAACTTAAAAGCCGCTTAGATACCTTTTGTTATACATTTCATCATTTTACAGTCTTCTACAAGGTAAGCCCCAAATGAATGAAAAACAATAACTTATCTTATCATTTGAAACAAAAACATCACAGCTTAGAGAAAGCATTATAATGTTTGTAATAATAATTTAATTACCTACTTTTGTTATAGGTGCCTTCGGTATCTTAGGGTTGATAAGATAAAATAACCTGTACGAAGAATTTGCTCATTTAAGATTACCCTAGTTTTTTTAACTATACATCTTAAAAATATACATTTTTAATTCAATCTAAGGCAAAACTTAATAGAATTTTAAAACGATTTGACCTTTTTGAGTTTGTTTTAGTTTTCTATTTATCAATTTTAAATTATTATTATTACAAAAATAATGTTTGTGTGTGTTTAGTTTAGTATATTTGTTTTTGGTTGTATATATATTTTAAGTTAGCAGTAGGAGTACGAAATAAAAAAATAATTTGCAAGTTTATATTAAGTCAGACTATCGATAACTATTAATAATAAGCTACACAATATACTTAATCAAAATACGTATCGTGAAAATATACCTAAAACCGATTCCCACAGCATAAATCTCCGTTTCGATAAGTTTTGAAGTGAATGAAATTTTTGCATTTGACCCCAAGGGATTCGCTTTCTCAGGCCCTGCCAGCTGTCGTTGCACCGGGCTGCATTCAAGACAACCTCTTTGTTGGGTCTTGCCGGTTTAAGGAATCGAAGTAATTATGTGGTAGGTGTAGGGTTGATTATTAGACTTAAATATATATTGCTGTAAATGTATGAATAGACGTTGCCAGAAAGATTTTATGCAATTTTTGCATTGGCAAACGTTATTTATAAGTAATGGTAATAATAATAATTATCTATATGCAATTCTATTGCAAGAATATGATACAAAAATGTGTAAGGTGGTGCAATCGTAAATTCGCATATTCTGCCACACACAATGGCGCGTAAATTTGTCTTAAGGAATTTTACATTTTACATTATTAGTCAAAGTCAATTCTTATATTATTTGTATCGTACATATCATATCATACTTTATTAAATTAATATCAACTACACTGTCTCACGCAAATAATCATTTATTGAATAGTAGATTTTTTCCAAAAGTAATATACACCAAGTCGCTTTTTAAAGACTCTAGTTGGAAGATCTTTTAATTCTATTATAATATATATTCATTTTATTATAACAACTAGATATTAAATACTAAGAAAACTGGAGAAGGCCTTTGCCAGATAGCACACCGAACAGGTGAATATTAGCTTAATTAAATTATGAACATGTGAGGCTTAAACTTGATTGAGAATTGGCATTTACGTAAATTTTGAAGCATTTAATTTTTCAATCGATGTTCATAACTTAACATTTATTTACCTATATGAATATATTGTTTGAAATAAATAATCTGGTAAATTTGTCGAATCACGGCTCCGCCTACATATTTTCATCACTCGGCAACGGTGTACCATGCAATAATCCTACTGAATATTGTAATATTATATATAATAATACTTGAGATACAACAACATACAAATCGTAAAGAACAATAGAGAAAAAAATTGTGATTTGACAAATTTACCAATAATCTTAGTAGGAATCTGTGAACATATAACTTTTTATTTATATATTTAACGGAAATAAGTAATACTATTATTATTTACAAATGCTATTTATATGCACAAATGTAAAATACTCCGACGCCCACATAGTCGGGGAAGTAGACAAAGAACATATATTTAACAAAAATATAAAGAAGGTACTTTTAAGAATAGTCACACACCTTAAAATGCTCAGCGGAAATCCGCCAAAATAAAACAAAACAATTATAATCCCGTTCGCAAATATAAAACAATGAAAATTAGCACACAAGGTTAATGAACTTTAAGGGTTCGTTCGAGCGACGACCTCTCAAGGGGGTCTCATTTCTGAATATTTTCACTTTTTGGAGTAGCTCTTTGATCTTCAAGTGAGTCTGTCTTTTAGTTCCAATACAACATAATTAGAAGACAATATGCATGCTTTGTAATCCGCAACCATCAAAACTAATGTTTATTTGTCAGAAATTGTATAAAAAATATTTCATTAAACGTAGCTTTGAATTCTCAGAATAGTATTTTGAATAGGATTATAAGGAATTAGAAATAAAACATTCTTAAGAAAAATCTTTTTCCCAGAAGAACTGATTAAAGCCTTTTAAAGGGTATTTTATTTTTTTATATAAATAGCCTTTGATTTTTTAGTCTATATAATATATATATACTTTTGTAAATAGTGTTGTTTTAAGGAATAAATGAGGCTTGAATAAATAATTAATAATATATATGCTTTAAGCATCGGAATAGTTTGATGTTATTTGTGGTATTTTAACTTGTTTTTCATAGTGTTCCTTTAAATGTCTGAATTTGAACACGCTATTGTTTTATACTGGCTAAAATGAACGCGTATCTGTTTGTAGTTTATATATACTTATGTATAAACTAAAAAGCACTATGGAATCTAGGTCACATTGGGCACAGAATCTTTTTGTAGTTGGAAGTGTATTTGACATGAATTTGACTCAGTGCCTTTATAGGATTTTTAATTCGCTATACAAATATTATATGATAGTGGGATTTTGATTTTTAACAGAACAATCAATATATAAATATATATATATCAAAATAAGTCCCGAATTTTGTAAAGATTTCAAGTTAAAATGGAACTTGTTAGATTTTTGGGAAAATACTATGTAAATCTCAGATATAATAAAATAAATCAGATGCGCTACAACCTTCTTAGGTCTTGGCCTCAGATTTCTGAATCTGTTTCATGATCATTTGTCAATCTAGTAGTCTGAGTCTAAGGCAAGCCGGTTTCGTCACGATGTTTTCCTTCACCGTACGAGCGAATTTTAAATGCGCAGAAAGTCCATTGGTGCGCAGCCGGGGATCGAACCTACAACCTCAGGGATGAGAGTCGCACGTTGAAGCCACTAGGCCAACACTACTTAAAAAAAAAAAAAAAAAAAAAAAAAAAAAAAAAAAAAAAAAAAAAAAACAAAAAAAAAACGGAGAGGGAAGAAAGAAAAGAGCCCAAAACCCACCCCCCCAACCCAACTTCACCACCCACACCCCCCCAAACCAACCCCCCCCCCGGGACCCCACACACCCCAACGCCCCCCCCCCCCACCCCCCCGCCCCCACCCCCCCACCCCACCCCCCCCACCAGGGGCCCCCCCCGCCCCCCCCCCCCCCCGCCCGCCCCCCCCCCCCCCCCCCCGCCCCCCCCCCCCCCCCGCTCGTTCCCCCGGCCCCCGCCCGCCCACGACGGGTTGGAAAGAAGAAAGGAGGAATTAGCCAACCACCCCACAACCCAAAACAAAAAACTAGAGCCCCGAAAAAATATAAAAACGACAAAAAAATAAAAAAACAAAAAAAAGTTATTTATCTTAGTCAACATTTTAATAACGAAAAAATGCGCTGAAAGTCCATATGGTGCGCGCCGGGGATTTGCGAATTCTCTTACAACCTCAGGGATGAGAGTCGCACGTTGAAGCCACTAGGCCAACACTACTTAAGTTTCTTCTCAGATATATACAATTAACCAAAATATCTTGAAACTCACCGGAACTACGTTTCCTATCGACAAAAACGAGGAACAAAAACTTGAGAAATTAAAGAGACTGTTTTGTTACATTAAGATCGATTCTCCATACGTCTTCACATCCGTTCAATCTTCATAAAGTGCAAAAAAAATGTTCTACTGAGCACAATAGCGTGGCTTGCATCTGCTATCCGGCGTTTTATAAGCAGATGGTGGGCCAAAAAAATATGTACCTGCGTACTTATTGTACGCGACTGTACTTTGAACTTGAGACAGAGGGTGACGTATTAAACAGGAACAGAACGGATTTTCTCACGAATTATTATTTAAGGCATATTTATTAAATTTATTTTTCATACTAAAGACTCGAAGTTTTTGGGTTTTGTATTTATACCATAGCTTGACTTCATATGTAGTGTCTGGTAATTGCTCAAATTCCAAGATTTCAAATTATTTGTTTATTGCATATACCCAATTTTAACTAGAAATGTTATATAGCTATTATACATTATACAATTAAAAGATACCTATTACTTAACAAAGATTAACAGTTTAACTTGAACCCTTGACCACCAATCAAATTCGTTTCACATTTCTATATTTACTAATATTGTATTTAGAATCTGAGTTATTTTTTACCGTAATAATAAAAATAGATATATTTCTTATATGCTGTGTTACATAGCAACTTACATTTCATTATTTCACTTGTATTCGATTGTTGTACGCGAGTGGTTGATATAGAGGAAGAATAAAATCCTCTATTATTTAAAGCACCCCAATGACCCAGGAACCGTACAATGATCTTTCAAGCTAAAAGAAAAGTTCACTTAATAGAAATTCATACAACTTTCGGCAAACAAACACAAAAGCAAGCGAAACATCGGGATATATTTTTAAATACTGTGTTATCAATCAACAGTGTATTTTTCTTTAAAATACGTTTTTATAACACATTCCTGTATGTAAAAAGATTACATAATATACATATTTTGTGATTGTATATTTTTGCTTTTAAGTCCGCCTACACCATTGTCACCCTGTAATACAGTCTAAATCAAAATACAAGATTTAAATTTTTTGTCTGTCTTACAAGTACAATGGTGTACTAAGTTTGCGTTACCTTCATTTTATTATGTTCCAAATAACAATATATCTATACAATTAGATTTTAGATAAAGATAAAGTTTTGAAAGGAAAAAATAAAATTTCATTCAATTTTTATTATTTCATATATTTTTTAATACTTGTGTTTTTTGTATTGATTCATCATGTATATGTTTAAGCTTAATTTTAAGTTTTTATATTTAATTTATATGTTACTAATGCCATTGGACCAGCGTTGCGTAAGTTTTTAAGTAGTAAACTGGTCCATGACGCTATTTGTACAACACATGACGTGATAACTCGGGTCGAATTTCCGGATTTTTCTCTTATAAAACTGTCTTAAATCTTCGAAAACTTTACTTTGTCCTTTAGTAAACTTTACGTTTATAACTAACTTATATAAAACATGAATACAAATTGCGACTTTTGAGTTTTCTTTTATAGAACGGGGGGCAAACGGGCAGGAGGCTCACCTGATGTTAAGTGATACCGCTGCCCATGGACACTCTCAATGCCAGAGGGCTCGCGTGTGCGTTGCCGGCCTTTTAAGAATTGGTACGCTCTTTTCTTGAAGGACCCTAAGTCGAATTGGTTCGGAAATAAAAATAAAGAGTTTTAATGAAAATAGGCATATGAAAACCTATTAAATGATCATACGCAAAGTTGTCTTGCGTGTTGAAATCAAGTGCTCGCCGTTCACCATCTGTTTATATTGAAAAAATATAATTCATGCATGACGAGACGACCACCAACAAGCAAGTATCAGGTTTACTACAAGTAATCACTTTTTCCTTTTCTATGACCTCTGATGAACAATACAGTTTTGTTCTAGTGATCCGATAGTTTAGAAGCCGTTTATGTAATAATTAGATAAGGGACCGTTCAAGTATTACGTAATCAAAAGTAAGCAAAGCTCTCAAAAATAATAGTACATAAACGTAATATTTTTTTGTAGGAATCCTCGAAAATGCATTTCGTTTTCAAGCATAGACAATGTGCGTGTAATATGTGTAAAAAAGTAAATTGTTGATGTAATCACCAAATAAGAAAATCAAAGACCCCCCCTCCCCCCTATAGTGCTTACGTAATAATATTTGACCGGCCCCTAATACCCGCGTCTTCACACATTATGGGAAACGCGTGACAAAAATTTGTTTTGAATTAAAAATTATATACCCGTTACAGTTACGAGGTGCATAACTGGTTAGATTAAAATTATTTTGGTAAGTGATTAATTATTCCAATTAATTTTCTTTTATGATACATACACTAGATACAAGCAGTGTTCGTCTAGAGATTGCCTACCCTCATCCCTTGGGTTGTATTTTCGATCCCTGGCGGCTGGCTGTGAAACAATGGAATTTCTGTCTATGTGCGCAGTTAACACTCGCTCGTATTAGGCGAAAGAAAACATCGCGAGGAAGGTGCTTTAGACCCTAAAAGTCGACGGTGTACAAACTACTAGGCACCGAAGGTTGGTCACCTACTTGCCTATTAAAAGTGATCACAGAACATATACAGAAATGTAAGGCTCAGTCCTAAAAGGTTGCGCGTTTGATATAATGATACTTGAGGTACTAGTTTAATACTACCTGTTTTAATTGCCCTAGCGCGGAAGTCTGTAGATTGATTTCCCAACCATAAAAAAGTGTGACTCAATATACGGTTAGTCTTAAATAAAAAAAATAATTTAAATGCGTTTCCGATACTGTAGAGTAGTCCCGAAGTATGAAATATAAAACAATATTACTATGTACATATTTTAAGTTTTAAGAATTTCGTTTAATTCAATAGTTATGTTTGGATATACAAAATTCCGCGGCATCTGAAATAACTTTAAACCAAATATAACTTCATAGAACCATAAATGCCTTCTATAATTTTATCCCTCACTTCAAAAATGGAGGAAACCCGACTGAGACGTTTCTTCCATAAAAGTGATGATTATCCGATATTTTTGTTTGTTCTATGACGTTAAAGTTTGTATTTTTAAAAGGACTAGGATATAGACCACAGCCCATGAACAAAAAATACTGTGAAATGACCCAACCTGAATTACTTAGAATTACTATATGAAAATACTCTAACTACTTTTCTGAGGTAAGGATACTATGAATGGACTTTCTTAATGGGGAATTTCGACTAATTATTAATTAGCTTTTTATAATTATAATATTAAAAATAAATTGAAAAACCTAGTGCCGTAAAAATGTCCGAAGTCGTCAAATTTTTAATTCACACTTGCAGAAGATATAGGTCATTTATTACTGTAGATTTGTGTCATTCTTTTGACAATATAAGATACTTTACCCGTAAACGCGTACATATTTCCAGCGGAGCGGTCGAAAGCCAAGGGTCGGAACCCTACCCCTACACCCATATACCCTAAGGTCATTGTAAAATGTACGGCAACATTTCAAAATATTATTTAACACGGACAATAATTTTTATAATTATGCCGTCCAAATATTATAGTTAATATTTGTGTAATTAAATATTTATCGAAATTTCAGGATTTACCAATTCTTACTGTGTAAGATCAGAGAATAATGTACGGCAACTTTTTTTTACATAATGTTACTAAATATTACCGTTGTACATTATAGCGTTCATTATAAATGGTAACAAATAAAAATATTATGATAAAAATATATGAAATTTCCAATTTAGATACTTTTCAAATTCCTAGATAATATGGGGAGTAAATTTTCAGATTATTTTATTTTATATTAACAATATAAATAAACAAAAAACCAGATGCCGTAATTTTACTCCAGATTATTCTTTACAGCTGATAAAAACTTCGACGACTTTGAGGTGTCCCTTAAGTCATTAATAACTGTACATTCTGAGTATACTACATAAGGCTGTAAAGTATATTTACAGCCTTATCGTAACAGCAGAGAGAGGTAAAGGAAAATATTTTTAACAAAATATATATAATACAGGTCCCAAAGTTATGAAATGAAGGGAAAGTACTTAAATATCCAGATAGGGTATTTTATAAAAGAAGACTTTATTTATTTATAAAGTTAGTAATCCTCATTAAAGATTTTTAAAACTATTGTTCTGGAAATCGAACCGGCTTAAATTAAAAAACACCCTAATTTTATGATCCATGGAAGAATGGCCAAAACCTAATAACTTTTCTAAAGTAACAGACTCGTAGGGATTTTTAGCCGAATAGATAATAATGTTTTTAATTTGATTAAAAAGATATATTCACGCTGTTCCTTCTTTTAAAATACTATGTTACTTAAGAAGAGTTATTAGTTTTTGGCCATTCTTTGATTGGCATCTAATAGTTTTTTTTAATTTAAGTCGTTCGATTCCCAGACGAGGCAATAATTTTTAAAAAATCTTTGAATGCAGAATTAATAACTTTTAAAAATAAAAAAGTCTTCTTTTAGTAAAATACCCTATCTAGATATTTAAGGTACTTTCCCTTCATTTCCCATAACTTTGGGACGCCCTGTATTGGTAGGCGGTGGTAGCGACTATGAAAGTGTACGGCATTTACTTTTATTGAAGATTGTCTAAAGTATTAATAACCTGTGTTATTGCCGTACAGATAAAAGTCACCGGAAAATGACTCTTTTCTGAGAAAAGTAATTTGCCCCATACACCTATGTTTCCACAAAAATGTACGGCATCTGAAAATGTATATTTGTGAAGTACTCTCAAGATCATTTAATTTTTTTGATTCATATCATCTCACCTATTCTTCAAACATATGTTGGACCCTTGCTTTCGACGCTCCCTGGGAAATGTACGGTTTACGGGTAAAGTATGTATATTTCCAAAGAAATCACACAAATGCCGTACAGTAATAAATGACCTATATTCTTCTGCAACTGTCGTCGAATTAAAAATTTGCACCGACTTCCGGCACCATCACTTTTGTACGGCACTAGGTTTTTCGACATTTATTTTTAATCATCTATACACTTATAACAAAGCCGTACATTAATAATTAGTCGAAATTCCCCATTGTAATGAGAAAGTCCATTCACTCACGTACTCACATTACCGCTCAGAAATGAGCATAGTCTCAGAGCTATTTTCAGATATAGTAACACCTTCTACGGTTATTCAGTTGGGTCATTTCACAGGTATTTTTTGTTCATGGGCTTTGGTCTAATAGCAGGAAAGTGGAGAAATGACTTAAAAGCTTGAAGTTAATAAATCTTGATTGTTTCTCAGACTCGTAACGAACTTGAACTTATTAGTAAAGACTAAAGTATCCAATTAGTTCCACCGTATAGCACTTTTTTTTTATATAACCTGCTCTAATCTCGACAAGTGGAACCCATGTGAAGCGCCGAAAAAGAGGAAGGCATCTTAATACCATAAGTCCTACTCCTTGATTCGTCGGTACAAATAACCACGCATATTGAGCTAGTATTGAGAGAGAGACTAAGATGAACCAGTCTAATTTCGAAGTAACTCACACAGACAAAATACAATAACAATTTGACAGATGTAAGTGTTTAAACTTAATCTTGTCACATGAAACTACAAGGAACTATGACTTAGGGTATGTTCGATATAACTGGACACTTAAGATAGTAATTATATATTAACGTTTCTTCTTACTTTAATTTGAACCTATATCATTTTTTGAAAATTTTCAATATATAATTTTTCAATTCAACAGAAAACTATTATTGATATTATCGATTAAAAAATCTATATTAAATTAACTGTCAATTGATTAATACTACAAGAAATAATTAAATTTTAAATGTTTTTTTAAACTTAGTTATATCAGCGTTAGATTAATTTTTATTGATCAGATAAGACTGCGAGTACCTTACCTCGAAAACGCCAGTCTCATAAATATACGATTTTATATATATTTCTAGACTGTTTACGTTAGAAAATTTTGAAATGAACTATAATACTATTATATCGGAATACCCTTCATGTCAACCTAGACTACAATTACGTAATATAAGTGGGCTTAATCTATGTTATATATTTATAAACTTCATTAGGGAATATTTATAAATCCAATACATGATAGGTCTACCGAGTTGAGGTCTAGATCTATTTAAGACTATCGCAATAAACCGTAGCTTACAGAAGTAGTAAAAATTTTAGTGCTTACCTTGACCTAGGGTTTGCGAAATGAACTTGAGACACGAGGGAGTATCGCAAACTAACATATACATTCCGTTATTACTTCACGTACATGGCATATAGTATAAACCTCCGGGTCAGGGATTTGGTTAGACAAATCGTTAATAATAAGTTCGGATTAGACACCTATTTTCATTAGGCAGGGGATTTCCGACAACATATTAGATTCGAAACTAAGGAACTATTTTGAAAATATATATGTATTTAAATACTGTTTGTCTATATATTGGATACCCTGTAATACGTTAAGATGCAGACTAAAGGACTGATCATTTTATAAGTAGTTGATGAAACCGGTGCTATCCATACCAAAACAAATGTTATTTCTCCGGGATAAATTAAGTTTGAGCTTAATTTAGATCAATATAGTAACTTGTATAATATAAATATTAAAATATGACTTTTAGCCTTCTTATTATTGTATGTATTTACAAGCTACTTAACCCGATTGAACATATTGTTAACGTTGTAACGGATCACGGAAAATTGTCGCTCCGCGAATGTAACCAATTAATTAGGCACGTAGAGGCGCACGGTACGTATAAAGTATAGAAGTGCATAGTGAGTAGTTACCTGGTTGTGTCGCGGTGCTCGGGCGGGCGGGCGGAAGCTGCACTCGGTGGCCGCGGCAGTGCACCCCCGGGCGGGGGGCGCGGGGCGAGGACGGCGAGCGCGTGCGC
This sequence comes from Pieris macdunnoughi, assembly GCA_905332375.1. Classification (NCBI taxonomy): domain Eukaryota; kingdom Metazoa; phylum Arthropoda; class Insecta; order Lepidoptera; family Pieridae; genus Pieris; species Pieris macdunnoughi. Next base: position 6,214,041 of record CAJOBZ010000009.1, read on the forward strand.
CAGCCATGCCGCGCCGGCCGGCCGGCGATTCAGTCTGCCGACGCGACCCGATCTAAGTGCACGTACATTACGCTACAAAACGCGGCACCCCACACGATCGAACGTGCTTTTTTTTACCCAGTGACAGATACGAGAGGGCGACCTCTCTCAACCGACAAGATTGCTTCACAAGTGGAAATGCCGTCAAGTCTCTTCGGAGAGCTCGGAGGTGGGCTGGTGGAAGACCAGCGCGCGTTCCAGCTCGCGCTCGAGCTGAGCATGCTTAACTTTGGCGAGAGTCTGCCCTCCGCAAACCCGCTCGCCAGTCCTCTGGGATTCGCGCCGCCCCCGGACGATCGCACCAAGAAATCACAGAATATGACTGAATGCGTGCCAGTACCATCTTCAGAACACGTCGCAGAAATCGTTGGTAGACAAGGTAAGATTTGAGGTTATGTCGCCGGTTGAATAGTGAAGACGTTTTGTACCCCTGCACTATTTGATAGCTCACTCCACCCTTTTGTTAGGGCGCAGGACGCACGTGCGATTTAGGTTATATTCGATTAGCCATTCGCCGGCTGATGAAAATATACGTTATAAGTGTGATAGGTATTTTATCGTCGCTGCATTCTGTTTGTTTACCCTCACAAATATGTCGTGCGATTGGCGTTATGCGTCCGACTGCGGCGTAGTGCATTTTGTAGTATACGTAGACAGCACGTAGAATGCAGTGATTGTATAAATATTAATGTGTAAATAATTGCATGTCGCTAGTTCCCATGCCTGTATCTTCATCCATAACGTGTTAGCCTGTAAAAAGTGGGATCCACTAATTAAAAGTTACCGTTAGCAAAAAATGATCCCAAGGGATGTCGGTAGGCTTTTTTCGAGTGGGTCAGGTTGAAAAAATTCCGACAAAGCTGCCTTATCTGAGACTAATTTTAGTAAATGTGCATTAGATTTCAACGAAAAAAGTTAATTTCGTGGTCAAATTCTAAGTGGAGCAATTTAACTTGGATGCAGTGATTTTTTGTAAATTTTTCTCTACCTACACGAGTCACTTACACTGCTAAAATATATTCTGGTGATTGAGATTGATTCTCATAGTTCATTGTAGTTTTTTGAACAATATTATTTTAAAATATTATATTTAGGTACGTTTTAGACATTTTTCAAATAAGATACTAGACACAATTATTTTCTTGCATAAGTATTATTTTATTTATATAACATTTGACGAAAATCGTTTTACAAAAATATATTCGATATTTTGAAATATATAATTTAAAATTAATAAGTTTAGGTACGTTTTAGGCATTTTTTAAAAAGGATACTTTAAACAATTATTTTCTTGCATAAGTACCTATTATTTTATTTCAATTACATTTGACGGAAATCGTTTTACAAAAATATATTTGATATTTTGTAATGTATGATTTAAAAATATTAAATTTAGGTATTTTTTAGACATTTTTTAAATAAAATACTAGAAGCAACAATTCTTTTCGTGCATAGTTATGTTATTTCAATTTCATTTGACTAGGTACATTACTTTCGGAAATTTACATTATATTGGATATAAGTCGTAATTTTGTTTATCTTGCTAGTTTTGATTCACATATAGAAGACCATAGATATGTTGGTATACATGTCTGTTCGTGCTGAAGTCTTGACAGATTAATAATATGCCCGTGCACATATGTTAATAAGGTATCGAAATAATGTTGCAAGCCTACACGATAAAAAAGCAAATAATGAATTGCATGACAGAATAGGTTTTGATACATAATAATAAAACCTTTTTAACCAACTTAAATAAAAAACCGAATGAGTTCGATGTATTACAAATAGTAAATACTTTGTTAAAAACCATTATTTGACAATCTAAATTTATATAAATATTTTAAGTTTGGTATGATATTCACGCTCGCGCTGGCTGAAATCGTAAAATAACAAAGTGCAACCCTGTCCATGTGAGCCGCAAGCATCGTTCCCAATAACACAACCAACAGAGATCGCCCTTCATTGCGACAAAGTTCCATGAACAGAAATAATAATGTAGGTTAGTCTATATTTAGATGCATGTTTAGACTGTTTCAATGTTCTCGGTACTTGGTTATTTTTTTAATTTAAGGCTCGGTCCAGCTTTATTTCTATTGAAAAAACTTATTATGTATGAAATTTCTGGTCCTGTCTGGACAAAAGAAAAATCGTCCATAGAATTTATTCCTTCACAGTCCCACCAAAGTACAATAACGTCTGGAAGAAATTCAATACATAAAAGTTCTTTCATGTGGAAGACTTTTTATGAAGTTGTTCGAGTACCTGTGCTTAGCTCATGTTCGTATGCGATAAACGCCTTTTGTCATTATTTAGTGGTATTGCATCAGAATTAAAAAGGTAAATAATATAAGCACGGTTTCGCCACTTAATTCTTTTTTTCTGTTAAGATTAGAAATGTAATTTTTTTATTACGCAATAGTTCTATACGTTTAACACTGAATTAATAAATAAATAAGTAATATTTAATTAAAATTAATATGTATTTGGTTTTTTAATTAGCTTTCGTCACTGCAATAAAACTAAAATTGGCACTTATAAAGAATTAATTTAATACGACAATGAGTTCGATTTCGCAAACAAAAGGCTCAAAAACCGTTAAAATTCAGCACAACGTGTAATTACGACCTTATAACTAAAATTATGACATGAATATAAAACACATCCTTTGAATAATTTTAACCGATTCAATAGTAGGCTTTAACACTAAGATAATACGGCGATAAAGACAAAAATGTTTATTCGAATGACATGTGTTCGGATGGTGTTTAGCTCAATACACGAAAAGGAGGTTGTTTAAAATTCTCGAGTTTACCCGCGGACACGGCGTGACGTCACGTCCGGTTGTCAAGTCTCGACAATCGATCCTCGATTCGATGTTCGATTGTCCCTGAAGTCGATCGGATCCTGTCGGCACGTTTGTTGTTTTGATTTGTAGTGGCGTGCCGCTTTGTTTTCCATCTTGTAAGTTCGGCTGGGTCAGTACATTCACGAAACATCTGCTTAAATCACCTCAATAACTAGCATTTCTTATTTAACTTCCTAACTAATTAGAATATATTTTAAGTGGCTCATAATGCTACGCGTCTGGTATTTAAAGTATGGTCTATGAACATAACGTTCCTAAACGTATACGATGAGTAATTCATCCCTGTCCGTCACAAGCCGGTTCTAGTCTAGGACCGGTTCCGCATCAATGACTGCCAGCCCGACATCTCCCAAATTTACTTTTTATCCTTTAACTTTTAGTTACGTTGCCACCTCTTAATTACTTAGAATTAGTTATATTGTCTTTTTAACGATAGTGGAATTATTATTTACAAAAGACTTTATGTGCATTCTTAGCTAAGCTGTAGTGTCTTTTTCAATTTAAAGAAAAAAAACATGTGTGTGTACTTATGTACACGCGTTAAAAGTTATACTTCTTTGGCGTAACAAGATAAAAATCTGTTTAAAAATTATATCATTCGCCTTTTTCTACGTTTGTAGAAAAAAGTACACTAACAATAGAAAAAAGGTATTTAATACATTTAAAGTTTTATTATAACGCATTATCTAGTTAAATAAAGTTTATTTAAATATCACAAAAATAAATCTGCATAATTAAAGAAATTGACACTTTTTATTTTAAAATGTTGACTATGCTACCTTCAGGGTGTCGGTTTTTTGTGACGGTGTGTGCGCGCATCGTATACTCTCATAATTTTTCCCTAATGCGCCAAAATAAGTATAACTTCAAAAATATTAAGTTAGTTTTTTCCCATGGGTAATAAGCCGAGTTAAATAAAACAAAACACTCGCCTGGGGGATGTACTTAGGCCACAAACATTGGCTATGCGGTTGGATAGTGAGAGGGAATCAAGATTTGCAGTGTAGCTCAGCGTGCGTTCCGGTCGACGCCACCACAGTCAGGGTCAAGGCTTTGACTTCTGCTCACTTCTGCACGCCTAGTAATAGGGACTCGTGCTTTCTTTGATTGAACGGAAATGCCTTAAGCGATTTGTTTATTTATTATGGGGTTATTTTTAGTATAAAAACTTTTGTGTTGATAAAACGTTAAGTACCGAAAATGTTAAGTAATTTTTTCAAATCTTTGTAGTTAATAAGCCAGGTTTATTAATTTTATGAGCAACAAATTGATTGTTAACTATTATTACTTTAACAAGATTACACAAATCTCTTCCCGTTGACAATTTTTGAATGAAACTACTGTAGTAAAAAATAAACGAGCATATGTCCTGCCCGAGACGTCCCGAAATTCCATGGCCCCATTTTTTGTGTATCTTGACAGATGCATTCTGGGACGCCGCTAACCGCATCTTGCATCCCTATCACGCGTTCGGAAATAAGATCTACGGATGCATCTAAGACGGTGAATTTGAGGTTTATTTTCAGATGTATCATCCTGTCCCTGTCGCTCTCTGTGGCGCCAGTTTTGGGAACAGGTCGAGTTGGTGCGCTCCTGTTTGCTTTGTATATTAGTGTTACAAAACACAACGTAGAATAAAAATCTCTTAACAACTAACCCTACATTTGTTTTTGATCTGCAAATGGGGATTGCGAAAGATTCTGTGTGACACAGCGCGAGGGCACCCCCACGTCTGCGAAACTTAGGGATCCTAATGAGTAACTTCCTAATTGCCGCGGCAGCACGAATAAACCCATGCTCCGAAGCAAAAATTGTCTTCTACGTTTAATTATGAACTTTCAGCCCTTTTGTATCTGAGTTTGAAATCGAGTGCCAGACGACTCGCGGCAAGTACTTGCGGACGGGAATGATTATTTATTATACAGTTATTGAGTCTTAAACGTCAATATGGTGCTTGGGGATATGAGATCGTATGTAGTTGAAGTTTAGATTTATTTCTCTTTAAATGAGTCGCTGTTAAAGTGTTTGTTGGTATGGTGTTAGTGAGCGTATTATAAAGCGACGAGTCGATATGCTCCTCGCACTAATGTTGACAACAATCCATCTCAGGCTGTCAGGCGCCGCTGCGAATTAGACTCACTCCCATTTCGATTTACTCCGTAGACTATAATAAGTTATCCTTCGGGTTTCTTCATTATTCTGCAGCAAATGTGGCTTTACTTTTTTACAAAACTATAGTAATTTCTGTTCGAGATTAAAGTATTTGTCGCGGAGCGCGTTATTGTAATGGAAAAAATAGTTGTTCAGTTTCTTATAAAGGTGTAATGACAGGATACGATGTTAATGCCGTCGAGTCAAAGTCCGTAGAACGCAGATGTGCGAAAAGTTGTTGGTCAAAGAATGTGCCCTGCCTAGTTGGTGGAAGCGAGTCATGTGGCTTTACTACTCCAATTGATATTTAACAATGCCCTGGCTAACTAGTTTTGGTTCACACCAATTATCTGTCATGTATTAAGAATAAAACCGTTTAAGAATGATTTATATAATTGTACTGTTATCGAGCGCTGTAATTTAAATTTCAAGACGAGTTACTCTTTGTACCTACGTTAATATATGTTGCCCGTTAAATATTTGACTATAAATTGTATTACAAGTTCGTGTTGCATCTTATCGGTTAAGTTAACGTTAACTTTGCCATCTGCTTATAACCGTCTTAACGATAAAGTGTCTTGCAACGGGCGCCACACCTGTTCGTCTAACTGTCGAATGTCGGAAAAATTTATTGATAGCATACCTAATGCATGCATTCATAGAAAAATATTATTATTTTTAACAGTATTTTGGTAGTACATATTTCATTATTACGATTAAATTCATTTAACCATCACCCTAAATCAATTATTTTCTTATAGTAATAGCATTGTTTCTTGTCACATTAGTATTTCATTATAATATATCTAATCCGCAATGACATGCTATATATAAAAGTAAAATTCTGTATATATCGCGAATTAGTTGCAAATTTAGTAGCACATACGAACAAAACGAAAGGACTTCCTGATATTAATTCGTTACCACATTAATCGATTAAAAATAAAACACATATAGCCTGTTATTATAAAACAAAATCCATTGTGTATTAAACCGTACATTAACGTGCAAATTACTTCCTACATACGTGGTTAAATTACACCATTGACTTTTAAATATTTTTTTTTATTTTCATATTCTACGTGCATTTGACTTGTGTGAATATTGTTGTGAAGTATGAAAATTAATCTCAAACTGAAACGTCAGTTGTCATACATGAAAGTAAGAGTGTTCGAATTGGTGCGTGTACGCGCTGCGTATGCGCATCGTCGATCAGCGAAAGGGCAATGACAAAGTGGATGACAGCTGCGTTTTACGTTTTTAACGTGCGTTTAGGCAACGGTCACCTAGTCGCTCTATTGTTGTTATAAGGTATTCGTTTTTCGTTAGGGTTGATTCTAACTTTGGATTACCCTTTCATTACAATTCACATTTATAGAGTTGTTTTCACGAACTTTTAAGTTATAATTAACTAAAAGCATTGTTTTAGGTTAATATAATTTATAACTTTTGGAGCATTATTTAAATTTAAATTATATTTTAGGTATTTTAAATTACTAGTAACTTTTGGAATTATTACGAAAAGTATTAGTTTATTCGTATCTAAATTTATCATTAACAATTTCTAAACAATATTCTACACTCCGTTGAAGGCCTAAATATAGGGTCTAAGCAAGTATAAGTTTATCGATGTATTTACTATTATTTGGTACGTATACAACTTATTATGCTAACTTTCTAAACATCTACGTATTATAATGCCCAAGTGAAATCAATCGTACATTGTTCCGATTAAACTATTAATCGCGTTTTATTCCTCTGCTGTTTAAAATAAATTTGTGTCATTTTGATTATACTAGGAAATAAGTTAAAGACTCATTAATGAACAGAACCGAGTTTAATAGTGATAAGGGTAATTATTTTTTGTATGGCAAGACCAGGTAACGTTTTTGGGTCATGATGATTGCGGAGTAATTTGTTTGTCACTGTTATCTTAGCTTCACAGCTGTCGCATACAAGCTTTCTTTAATACTGATAACTCGGCTAATACTTTAAAAACACGTTTTATCGATTATAAATTATGAAGTTTGAAAATATATTAAAATTCCCAGAATAAATTTAGTTTTTAATAAGAACCGATTCTAGTAAATGTAACGGACGTCGGGTTATCACCGGCGGTTCAATAACTTAAGAAAATCAAGTAGTTACTCAATGAAGAGCCGATTTTAACGCATTTTGAAAGTCACAAAAGAATGTTATCTGTATTGTTAAATGCTTTGTATGGAAAGGTTTTGTTCCAATCGCTTCGAGCTGTTATTATGTTGGGTTTCTTTCGTTTCTTGTAAAAGCTTACCTGCAGTTAAATTCTACCTGCACCTATCGCTAAATTAAATGGTGAGGTAGTGTAACGTTTATCAGGATCTTTCTAAATAGTTAATTTAAAAAGAATTACTTTGGAGCCAGTCAGAGTTAAAGAAACAATTCAAATTCTACGCTAAAACCAGGGTCACATACATTTCATAGAGGTTAAAAAGTAAACAGTGGGTGGCGGTAAGGCGATATTTCACTCGTGAAAATGTAAAATGCCCGATATCGCCATATCGAGTTGCAGTTCGATGCGTGCCTTTAGATTTTCGTCTCGCATGCTGGTCCATTATTCCGCGTCATTAATTATTATTGAATACCCGTTTTCGCTGAAAAGCGCATAGACCACCTGCCATAAGGTAATTAAAGATCGAGAAAAGGAGTCTTGTACAAGTTGACCTTCGTTATGACGAGTATATTTATAGATTAACAAATATCCAAGAACATGTATAGCGGTTTGCACTAAGCGTTCCATGTCAGTGGTCCCTCTAAAGTCAGTTGTGCGCCATCTGTTGAGGGGTGTTACAAACAAATGTTGATATTCTGATGTATTTTTTATTAATAGTTATAACAATTTTATTACTGACGTATTCTTCTGTTACCTTCTTACAGGGACATACATTTAAATATGTTAACTGAACATTTCCTAATATGATCATACTAATATTAAACTCCTAATGTTTATTTGCCTGCAGTAATAAAATCGTATAGAAGTAATAAAATTTACATCTGTTGATCATAATTCCCACTTAACTGCTATCATACAAACGTATGAAAACATAATTTTTGTTATACATTCATAACTTGTGAATACATATAACTTATGTATATAGCGTTTTCACGAATTGCGTCGCCGCCAACATCTGCCGCGTACACCTGCCGATCGTGGACTCTCAAGTTTTTACAGACGCACATTTATGTGAACCTGGTATGAAACATCCATTCAGAACTATACGTGCATACGTGGCTTGCTTTAATGACATAAATACATTCAAAATATAGCATACATTCATTACGCACTGAGTATTGACACCTCGGGCTTAAAATACTTGAGAATGGCACACGCATCGAACCTGTAATTTGGGTGTTCAGATAATTGTAAAAAGCGCCATTACCCCAATCAATACTCGAACTAAAACGTGACGTTTGCACTTAATCGATTATTTCAAAATGGATACATTTAGAACGAGTATTAAATTAAATAAACTATAAAACGATTATATCACGGGTTGAGGCGCTCGAAAATCGAGAGCTGCAGAGCGGCATTCCACTGTAATAATCCTTAGAATCGGTTCGACGCATCGGGAACATCGATCCTTTTGCGACACTCCGTTTGATTTCAGCTATACATTCTTTATCTTCCTATACTTTAAACATTTACGCGTTAATAATACAACTGATGTCAATATTAAATTGACATTTGTCACATTTAAAGCGATCTTTTCGTTTATTTTGAAAGTTGGATTTGATTATATTGATGATATTATGTTAAATGGCTACTTCGCCGGCGGTATTGAACAACGATTTTATTATAATTGGCGAGTCGGTCAACGCTTCTTGGAAATTGTTTTTTATTCGCAACTTTAAACCGATCTCGTTTTTGCGCGTACGCTCGCTTTGTTCTCCGCCATATTGTTTTTAATGTTTAACGATTGGAAAATGAGTGACGACGAGAAGTAGTGAAAGTTGCGATTTGATATTGTCGCTTAAATGTGCCCTGTATTCTAAGTTAACCTAAATTTCAGTAAAAGGCTGGAAAGACTTAGATCAAGTGGTGACACAGAAACATACTTCTCTTAATTGGTGAGACCGATTCCCGCGGGAGACGGGTTTCTTCAGTCTTTCTCCATATTTCCAGAGCAGTCCTTTCTTAGGTCACCTATCATTTCTCCATCTGTGGCCAATTAATTGGGACCACCTTCGACAAACATGTATGAACTATAAATCACGTTTTTAATATGAGAGGGCGTTCACGTTGGCAACAAAGGCAATAAATATGCGATATCGATGTTCAAATATCGTACGTTTTGTCATTAAAATGCCGACAACATATTTTCTTATAAAAATCGTGGCAGATCGGCTAATTCTATATTCCTGTATGTTGAATGGTATGCTAGGGTTATCACAACCTAATGCCAGACTATTACAAGAATAAGTTAAAGGTCTGTAGGATGCGTCGTCCCTAGCAAACAATAATTCATAAAATATATCAATAATTTTATTTAAGCTTTGGACATAAAAAAAGTTTGACGCTAACGTATTAAATTGTGTATAAAAGAAAAGCTTTATAAATGTTATTTGTTTGCAAGTGGCAGCCCTGTTCGTTTTCCAAAAACCGAATTAGAAACCGATTTAATGTGACCTCTCTCGCGTACCTGCCGCCTAATAAATAACCATTGTATTTCACCCATTTGAGGTCATGTTGCAATGGTTTGAAGATGCCGAACTATTTATTTCTATAACAATTAAGATGTTTATCGTTTTAAGACGAAAAACTAATAACGTCATGCCTTCGATGAATAAAAAATGTAACATTTCCGACCATGAAATTGTTAAGTGGCCTCATTTTTCTCGCTTAAGCCATAAATGTCATAAACTCATAACTTTAAGATGTACTTTGTAAATGTTCGAAGCCTGTAGTACTTTTTACTACTATTTTTTATATAATAAATATCTATTAAATACACTTAATTTATTAATATATAAAATAAAACCGAAAAGGCTACCAGGTTATAATGATTACAAGGAATATTCTCTTGGTTTTGGAAATTGGTAACAAATATAATAAATTTGCTAAATAAGATAAGGATCGCATTATCCGTGTGATTAGTCAAGTCTGGGGTCGCGGTCACTGCGCCGTAGATCAAAGCTCGCCGACCGGTTGACAGATATTTTGATATTTTGCATACATGCTCTAAAATAATGTTCACACCGATGACTTTTAGGCTAAGAGCTAGCTGTTTAGGTATGTCAATATAATAATTATCAATTCAATGGAATAATAAACCGTAGTATTATAAAAAACTTGTATATATATCACATCCGTGAATTCAGGGTAATAATTTTGACGTCTGCCTATAACTTAATAAGTCAAGTGTGGTCTCATGATTATGATTTGTCGATTTAATTGCTTTAGAAGTTTGCAGCTCTTGGGCTATTAGTTCCCTGGTGGCCTGTTTTTTTAACAATGTGACTTGTAAGTGACTTTGCGCGGACGCAGTGAGGTGGTCGTCTCATATAGCTAGTAGGTAAATGCCATTTATAACGCTTCGATGGTTTGAATTAAGATGTCCTATGTTTTGTAATTTAAACATGATTTTTTATTTTTTTATTAATCAGGTAGGTAATTAATAAATTGTGACAACTAAATAAATGTATGTAGATGAATTAATTAAGACTTTTTATACGAGTACTGTTTTTAGAACAAAATTTTAAAATATGAAATAGAAACAGTATACCAGGAATATATAATATAACAGGAAATTTTATTAGATGCATAATTGTTTAAAAATGCTTCGACACTTGAACGTAATAATAACTAATATAATACCGGTCATACAGTCTAATAAAATACTAACAATACGTAAGCATTCTCACTGACCTACGAGCTACGGTGGCGTCATCACTTAAATTATCACTCGCACTTCATTGGAAAGTTTAAGAGTTTGCACTTTTACATTATGATTACCTGGTACTTATTGTAATGTATTTTTTATTAATGCCTTATTGTTGGTATCTTAAAATATGTGATTGCTTAATAAATGAACGTCAAGAGAATAAAAATAAAGAGATATTAAAACAATATGTTGGATAAAAAAAAGGGTGCGTGTACTTATGTACGCGCGTAAGAAGTTATAGTTCATTGGCATTATTAAAAATAGTTTTTGATTGCATGCAAAAATTTATTACAATTAAATAATCAAAGACTGGAAAAGGAGTCATTATAGTCAATAAAGTTCAGTTTACATTTAAAAAATTAAATAAATAAATATTTATTATTATTCTCTTACATTAAGTGTAACATAAATTCTATTATTATTCGAATGTTGTTTTTAAATTAATATGTCTAATGCCGTAGCATGTTCCGTGGGCAACTTCATTCTGTTAATTTTGTGTCACGGTGCGCGCGCATCGTAAAATTTCACTCTCATCAATTTTTCATAACGCGCCTAAAGAAGTATAACTTCAAAAACTTGAACTAAATAAAGCTAAGTAAAGACGTTAGTACGCCATCATGAAAATATATTCAATAAAGAGTAATTGGACCAGTACAATATGGTTAATTTCGTTAAATAGTGGTCACGTGGCGTGTATAAAATTCAAATAATTGTTTATGGTCCGATTAGGTTTGGTCGCGCCCTCCGTACCTACTGCGGATCTTAAAGCGGTCAATTCCCAGTGCAATGCACTCTGTTACAAAATAACTTAATGTCGCCGTCATCCGTTGATTTTTTGCATTATTTGTAACAATTAAAACCTCATTCGGAATCCGAAACTTTTTATCATAATCTGTACCTAATTAATTTTAAATGGATTTTATTGGAACGGACTATATTTTTAAAGTGTCAAAACTAACAATAACTATTATAAATTAACGAAAAAATGGAACAAAAATAATTTAAATTGAATTTATTATAAGTTTTCAAATAATTATGATACATGATGCTGTGTTTTATAGCGTTCGGGTGACCCCTGCGACCTACGATGACCTATAGCGAATTAATATAAAGCCGTCCATTCAAGTTCGCGACATGTAAAATAGCCTTGAACTAGTTAACTGGGCGGGAATAAATCAGAAGAGCAGACATGGCAACATCGATGGTGAAAAAAAACGCGCCAATTCGCCGGATCGCTTAGCCAGACGTATCATTATCTTATTATTCTAATACGCTAGTTTCGATTCTCGTTTCTCGTACGGTACATCCATTGTTTTAGGCAATATGCATGTAACAAATTAGCAATTATTAATCTGTGAACTGTCAAAACTTGACAAATGAATGATAGTCGTAATGATAGGTTAGAATTCAGGATAGCAAAACTGCAATGTGCAATTTATTTATCCAAATTAGGATTGTGTTTACGTAACTTTTGTATACAAAAAATAAACAAAATTCATTAAAAATAATTGGAAACCGATGACCAAGTGCACGTATTTTAACAGGAAGGAAATATGCAGTAGTAAATTTAAAAAGATTTAAACTAAAATAATCGTATATTTTTGTTAGTTTAATTCTTGGGTGGTATATGTAAGAATGATTTTGTTATATTGCGTCATTGCATCTGCACTCGCGGGTCACACGCGAGGTTCTTAATGACCTCAAATCGTAATCATCGGGTTGATTCACTCACAAAAAATATCGATATTAATCTTAATTCTCATGTTACGGAGTAACATTTTTTAGAAGAGAATTAGCGGATGAAATATACCGGACTTTTTGATTTGCTGCCCCATAAATTATATTTGAACGGTTCGGTGATTGATGTTATTTAAATAATATTATAGTTTGCTTTATCGAGCTTATTATATTTATTTATAATTGCTTTAATTTTTCAATGTTTGAATATGAGATTAAAAATGAAATTGGTTCGGGCAAATTGTATAATTTATTACAGGAATTACGAAATTCTGATTAATTGCTCGTAGGTGTCGATTTCTAAGCAGGAAAGCGGTCTCGAAACTGTTAAAAGTTAATTTGATTTTTGCCACAGGTAATACTGAACACGTTGCTGTTATTGCCATATTAAGATTGATTGTACCTAAGTAATTATTTGTATAGTTTAATGACAGGTTCTGCGATTCTTGAGCTAGGTATATAATTATGAATCATTGAGTTTAAAAAACCGCCAAAAGCTAATCTCCCAGCAATTAACCTATCAGTTCTGAAGGTCAAAATAAATAGGTTTCCTATAGGTAACCGTTAAATATTATATTTCATATATTTTATCATTTGACATTCATTTGTTAGTAACGGTTTAAGTATATATGAAAACAAAAGCGATGTTTTCTTTGCATTGTTGTCACAAGCAAGTTTTGAATCACAAAAGTGCTGCATGAAAAATGAAACTGTAGAACTGAAGTAGGGTTCCAATGTGTAATCGAAAGTGTTTTATTATAAAACAATATTTCAATGCCATTTCTACATATTTAAAAATTTAAGCGAAACTTATTCCTTTGTTTAAAATGGTATTTACTGACGTGATATTCAATCTTAACCATATAATAAGAACAAAAAGAAATAAACCCTGTCTCGATGTCATAATAGACAAACCTGCTATGCTCCCACACATCCATGGCTTCCCTAGTTTTGCGGTAACGAGCCGTGATAGACCGCTTCATTTGATATCTCTTACGCTGCTATATTCTCCTAGTATGTACTATTTATATGGCTTTCTACACCGATCCTGGTTTTTCATATAATAATCTTATTTATTTTATTAAAACAAAAAAAAAACAGTTGAAATACCCAAAACCTCCTTTCATTAAGAAAAAAGGAAACTCGCTTGGTATCATCGTTATAATAACAAAATTAGCTATAATAATGTAATCCACCCGCTGTAAATAAATGTTTTCCGAGACACAAGGCAGGACCACAAGTGATTGCTAGTGCTAACCAATAAATGTATAAACAGAGGTCGATCTAAGTTGAGTATTACGTGCATCCGGCGAGCTTTCGTCCGGTCTGCGCATACGCATTGTCCGCCGGATGTCTTGCGGTCGCAACTCGCACGCAATTTCACAACCTCTGCACTTCGTATATCTTGTAAGGAAATAAATCATCGGACCTAAAGACAAATATTATATTAAAATTTTTAACAGTTTAATATTAATTCTGTAGTTTTCGTTCTACTAAACCTATGACAGTACCCTATAAATAATTGTACCAAAAAAAGGATTGCTGTTACAAAAATCAAGTATCCTAATTCCAACAAAGGATATATGAATTATATATGCCACACGATATCAAGGTACAATGAGTAACGTGGAGGTCAAATTAAGCTTACTTGTTTATATTAAGCTGATTATGTAGTCCGCAATGGCAGTCTAAGCGGTGATGACCTCTAAGCAGACGAATGGGCGAAAACAATACGTGACTTCAAGGTCGAGGCGCCCCATTGCATTGCACCGTATCAATCATCTCCCGATGTCTTAATCATGTATCACGCTAATATTCCGTTCCACAACTGAGCGATTTTTAGCGAACTGTCCACGGAAGTATTTCGGAACAAATTCGACTTGCGTACCAATTCTTAAAAGCACTCTCGAGTCTTCTGGCTTTGAATCTATAGGCGGCGGTATCACTTAACATCAGATACGCTTCCGGCCCATATTATAAAAAAATAAACGGCCGTCAATCTCCCGAATCCCGACCTACCCCTGTGAGATGCGTACGAACTTCTATCTCGTTTATGTACGAATAAATAACTTTATCATTTTCTCGGACGTTTAACACTCCGTTGTTATTTATATTCCTGTCAAGAATTATTGACCAACAATAAAATATATCGACGTAAATAGAATGCAGGAGATTACTCTTAAAAGAATGCCTTGTAAATAATTGCGTAATCGATTCATCATATTTACATAACTATTCTTACTGAAAAGCACTCTTGTACTTTCGAGCTGGCACACTCCATGGGAGGTTCATTATGTCAGTCGATAACAATATAACGAATTTTATGTTTGTTCTCACAATGATTATTCTTCAAAATCGACCGTTGAAACAGCTTTTCTCTTTAGGCCTTATTGTGATTCGATTTGCTTTAGTCGCTTTGTAGCTACAACGAACGAGATCCCTTTATTCGCTCCTGTTGGGGCCCTAACGACCTCGAATTTAAATCAAGAAAGGGCAAGAAAGGAGTCGCGCAACTGGATATTCGACCCTAACGCCCTTCACCCGTTTTTACCTTTTACAAGACGCGCTAGGTTTAACGGTAAAGCGGCGTCACTATGGGCACTACAACCCCGCGCCCCTGTCATTTAGTCGACTAATAACCGCCGAAGTTCATAATTTATAAGGCGGTGCATGTGACCGCTTTTTACCTCTCCGTCGCCGACGTCTGGGAATCCGCAACAAAGACCGAGCGAGATTCCGTTTTGCATTCCGCGGGTATTCTTGTGCGACGATTGCCTCCGTTGTTTCCAAATCAAAATTTGCACTGAATCGGATCAGCGATCGGCATAAATAAAATCTATGTCGCTACGTATTTCACAAAACTACTGCTTAAAAGTTTAATCGGGTGTCGGCGAGCTTTTGTTTTATATATTATGGATGTCGTGTCGTCTCCGGCGAAATCAGTCGAAGCTCGTCCGTTGAATGTGACCTACTTTCGATACACTACCCCAAAATCATTTCAGTAATTCTTCGATGTTTAACTCTTGGTTTTTTAGCATCATCGAACCCGTTGCATTCCCGAGTTTACGATCATCTCGGCTGACCGACGGCTGACAGAACGATCGTAAAAGATCAGATTTTATTTCTTATTGTTCACCTTTCGCGAAATCTAATTGAAGTTGGCGGCCAACGTTGCCTTTACGCGTTTTTAATTTTACTGCTGCACACGTCGAGTTATACTCTGCGGTAATGACAACGGGCGTGAATTCGTTCATTACTTTTTATCACTTCTTAAAGGATTTAATCAGTTCGCGTGATTATATCGTCTGTCGAAAACGCACCGATCGCGAACTCTTGGATTGGACGCGCCCTTGCTTTCCACTTTTTGCTTGATAATTCCGATAATTCCAACATAAATCAATAATTCGAGAAGAATGGGCTCTATAGTATTGCAATAAGACTAGCATATCTACCCAAATGAGGCTCATGATGTGTTTTCTTCGTTTATCTTGAAACTCGTTTGGAGGTTGTCAACTTTGCGATACGTGTTTTATTGCTACGGGCTTATCATCAATTTGTTAAGAATCGATATAAATTTACTATAATTGGATTTCATTTGTAATTCAAGTCCTTAATTTATTCTTGCGTATGAACGTTATCATTCATTTATTAACACATCATGATCACAGAGGATTAAAACATTAACTTTTATGAAAGATTACGCCGTCTTCAACCTTTCGGACATAATAAAAAGAACAGAAATAGCCACGAGAAATGTGAATAGAATGTTCCAGCAATAGGCCTACAATTTAATGTTGACCCGGGCTCATATCGTGAGTCACTTTGTATTCGCCACGCGCGGGGCTGCGTCACACGCCTATCGGAAACGCTAACTGCTGCGACGGGTATAAACGACTTGTTCAAAACATTTATCATATTCACAGCATTTTGCATGAAATACCTTTTAGTACACGTTTTCCGTTCTCTGCTCGTCACCGGAGAAGATTTAAGATTCAGTATGAAACATAAGACTTTCTTTGAATTTGCTAAGCTGATTTCGTCTTCAGCCCTTCGCCCTAGCATCACTGTAATCGCTATCAAATCTAAAAATATACTATATAAGAACTGAAAACATATATTTTTGAAGATATAACATCTTTTGGCGCGTTAGGGAAAAATGATGAGAGTAAATTTTACCGATGCGCACGCACACCGTCACAAAAACCGACACCCTGAAGATCTCAATTACTTTAAGTACAAAAACTTTCAATGTATTAAATACCTTTTTTTCTATTGTAAGTGACGTTTTTTCAACATACAGAATAAAATCTTGTTACACCTAAGAAGTATAACTTCTAACAAACGTTTTTAATTTTTTTAATATAGAACAGGGGCTAAACGGGCAAAAGGCTCACCTGTTGTTAAATGTTATCCATGGACACCAGAGGGCTCGAAATCCGTTTTATATGAATTTTACAAAGAGAGTGAACGTTCTCTAAGAATAATCAATACGTCAATTTATAAGAAAATGCGATGTTTGTACAACAATGAGATGCCATTTGAGTTGGTTGTAAACATTTTTTGCGTATTTGTAAAAATATGTTATAAAGGTCGAATAGAGATTAAACAGCAATAACGTTATTGCGTTGCCATTAAAATGTAACTTGAATGGTTTTATAGGTTGAATTATATTTATAAATGGTTTTTTTTCTTTATTTTCAGGTAAATATACTTATGACTTTTCCAAGGCTGTATCGGTACAGGTAATTTATTAAATAAACTTTTAATTTGTGAATAGCCGCTGTCATTACTTGCTTTGACTGCGATACGATTTTTATTGAGTAGGCGTGGTGTTTAAGTCAAGGTGTTTTCAGTTTTGTGCAACTGACCTACGCGAAGCACTT
The DNA here is from genome assembly GCA_905332375.1 of Pieris macdunnoughi. Lineage (NCBI taxonomy): Eukaryota > Metazoa > Arthropoda > Insecta > Lepidoptera > Pieridae > Pieris > Pieris macdunnoughi. Next base: position 6,231,641 of record CAJOBZ010000009.1, read on the forward strand.
TCTTCTAAACTCAAAATGTAACCGTAAGTTCTATGAGGCGGACATCGTTTCCGGCGCCTGTGACGTCACACCCGTCTCGCCGGTCGCCGCCCCTACTACGTAACCTTGGCGCAGATGCGCTCACGATCGCACAACGCTTTCGTTTTCATAGCTTCATAGGCTCTGTAAATGAGATTTCGCATTAGTGCCTTTTTATCTTTATTTATTTAACATATAACTAAAATCAATTGTCTTGTATTGTTTATAACTATAGTCTTAGTGTTACCGCGTCTGTCCCTATCCTTGTGTTAGCTTCAATTTAAAATTTGCTTAAAAACAGTATTAGGGCCTAGTGCGTGCCTCGATCCCTCTGCGTATTCGAACGGATGTAGAAATTATACAAATCGAATTCCACTTATTGCGAAATAAGAGCAAAATCTCTGGTAATTTTTCACACGATACACAACAGCATAGTTGCCCTAAGCGCGCCTTGCGAGGTGATCGAACTCGCAGCCTGTAATTTTGGACCGCAAAAGGAACAAAACGTTCCGAGATCGGTGATTAAAAACCTTTGTCGGGTCTACTAATATTTATATTTTCGCAATGCGCCCGACATCTAATTGGTCGCTCATATATTTGAAGTGGGCTGAGCTCGCGGCGCCGCTGACCACCGACGCTTCATTAGTTTTCCTGGTAGTCAAATCATAAAACACTCGAAATTTTTTATGTCCCGTCGTATATGTCAAAACGTGACCCGAACAAGCCGACAAGGAAGCCGATGGAATAAACCAATCCCTACTACCGCATCAATTGTTTCCATTGGATCAATATACTCGCTAAAAATACTTGATAAATTATCGCAGGTGGTACGTACAACTAGTTTCAACTGCGCGTTGGTAGTACTCTGATTGGCCCAAGGTCTGGGATATTGAACCTGGCCGGTGCAACAGCACGACAAGGTCCAACGTGAAAGAGACGGCTGCACTATCACTCATTGTTATGGGGGAAATGTCGTGACCACACGCGCTGCATACGTCGACCGCGTACGACAAAACCTGCGATTAGAAGTCGCAGCCCAGCTTGTATGAAATTCGTTCATAGCAATACGCACTTCCTCAAAACTCTGATCCGATGAAATGGGATAGGAAACGGGAACGCGTTGTCGCCCTCCAGAGCGACAGGGACAGATATACACCAGCAAGTGCGCCGCAGACCGACAGGAGTGCATTGCGCTGACGCATCGCGATCGTCTGTGTACATTCGTCTTTTTTGTTGACGCTGCCCCCGCAGCTTTCGTTATTCATGTTAGTGACAAAAGGTTTCGGACGCTATTCACGCCAATATCAATCAAGAACAATTAAATTCGCCGGTCCGACCGGTCCGACTATTTGGCATTTATGCGTTCCCACGCGGGTGATGTTGTTTTAATTACGCATGGCCTTCAGGGCAGGGTGCTTACGATCCAGCGGGTCCACTGACCCACTGCCTGTGACCGGGTTCCCGTCGCGAGTGGTTTTAGCTGCGTCAGCGTCGTCACTCGCTCATTTGTATCACTCGCAAATAACGTCGATCGATATAGCAGGAAGCGGCGCAATATTTATGTAGACACGGAGCGAAGGTTAACGTCTTTAGCGTTCATTGGCATAATTAAAAATAAATAATATCGCTTTCGGAATGTGTTCGTTGCGTCCTCTCGCCCTCCTGCCGAGCGCGCGTGAACTTTTATTTTTTGAGTACATCTCATTTAGGCGATTTGAAGCTCGCGTAATATTATTTGTAACATGTGCTATCGAAATGTGACGTCGTATTCATTACGCTTCGATTGCCACGTGTGTTGTTATCTCACAACATGCTTCTAATACCTAGTAACGTGGTTCTCACGAAGCCACACTGAGTACGTTAACACCTATACCTCGCTCGGACCCGCGGCCGCACTCATTCCGACGCGGTTCTTATTTGTGCTCGGCAAACATTCCTTCAGATAAGCCATGAACGACGCGCTTGTGCTTCCCACATCTGCTCCGACCTTGGCTCCTTCAGCCCATTGTATAACCTTCTTATCAGTCACGCTCCCCTGGTGCCTCGCTCACCGAATCATACGAACTTTTCCGGTCTCGATAATTTTATCGTTCTTATAAAATACGCGCTACAATCACTTAATTAATTTAAATAGTGAAGCAATTTACTTAAATTGTCAATAGTGATCTGTTTTCAAAACGTAATTCTTATCTAGACAGCTTCAGTCACCACGTGCGTGCAGTCGTTAACATAATTACAGTTCTCAAGTGGGCCGACCCGTTTTCAAATCTTCCATATATATAATAATAGTTTGCTGCGAAACCGAAAGTGTCTCCGCGCTCCCGTCGATAATTCCGATCGTCAAAACAACAAGTCCGGTGTCTGCGATAGAGCGAAACAGGTTCTGAGCGTGGCTTAAAAAGTGAAAAGTTATCTATTGAAGGAGCTCAGGGAATCAAGTATTCGGTTGACGTTATGATATACAGGCTGAGAGGCGCGGCGGTCCTTCCGTTTATTATTCCGGCTATAAATTAAACTGCGCTCGTTAATCGGCCTTTTAATCCGTCTGGCCGTTGACTCCGCGTTGCCTGGCCTGAACGGCTCACTTATCGACAAGCGACAACTAAACCCATTCGACTTAAAATAGCTGCTCTTTCCGCGATACACAAGAGGGGAAAAGATGACAGCGGTGGTGGGCTGGTGGCCGATGACCGGCGAGTCATCGTTGTGGAATGTTGCACTCGCAGCCTCCTACAGTGTAGCCAGACCGAGCTAGCCCCGCGATCACACACGGGCCGCGGATCCGCAACACTTTATTATTCGAAACTAGATATCGACGTGAGATAATTTCGACGTTCGTTTTTGTGCGTTATTGTTAGCCTCGAATGATACACTGGTTGAATATTTAGCGATATCCGCTGACTTCACGGCTTATAAAAAATGGCGAATAATTAGTCAATAAAAATTCCGCCGATTATATACAGTGTTACACGGGTGTTACGTAAGTGGAGTAAATGACCTAAGAGTTGGTGGTCCGAAGGTCTCGGGGACCACGTGGTGCCAGCATGTGGCTTCATAGCGCTCGTTGCCAACTTAAGCGAACTAATTGTTCGAGATTAATGTAATCTATTTATTAATAGTGTGAATTGGATGATTGAATCGAGGAAGTTCCGACTTGTAATCCCGAGACATATGCTAAAATTTTACTACACATTCGTTAGGGACAATCACCATTATGCCGGACTTAAAATCGTCTCCTACACAGCTGACGGAATTTTCTGAATGCGTCGAGACCATTGTGTTTTGAATTGACTTGGGGATATTTTGGGCGCGTAGTCAGCGAGCGATGGATATCGCCCTTGACCGAGCCGTCGCCTCGGCCGCCGCGGGCGGAGTAAACAAATTGAATGAATCGCGTAGCGTATGTTGTGTACATTCATGTGTGTGCCGTTAACGCACGATAATTCAAGCACTCGAGTTAACAGTCGGACGTACAGCGGCCGCGAATGACGCATCACACAACGACCACTCACAATGTCTGTCGACAAAATTGGCTATGGTTAGGCCTTAAATATTTTTTTGCGTATTGGAACAGGAAATTAATCTTACGATTAGTTATGCTAAAATTAAACGTAATACTTAACAAATGGATGGGAATTATAAGCTTGCTTTACACAGTTACACGGTCTCAAATACTTGTGTGTATTTTATCTTGTATTATTCGTTTGTTTATCATTTTTAATGCAAGTGTGTCCGCGCGGAAACGTACTCGTCACGGCTGGCGAGGCGCCCCTCAAGACATACGGGTACCACAACCACGCGGCAAACACTGTTCCATCTCATTACAAGCCATTTCCTCCCAACAAGCATACACTAGCCCTCGAGACACGCAAGAGTTCTTCAATAAGTCCTTACTTAAGTGGGGACACTTAGCTGTGTGCCTAAGTACTATCTGGACGATACGTTATTTTTAAGGCAACATAATATAAAGAAACAATGTTCGTTAACTATAATCAATAAAACAATACACAGATTTAACTAAACACTTATGACAGTATAGTATTACGTGATAAAGAAATGCTAGCGAATACTTGTAAGTATTACGATAAGCTTGTTATATGAGAATCTTGTGACAAAAGTTTGACTCAGATTAGACGACTATTCATTATACAAAAACATTTATATACTAGATAAGGAAATTAATTTGCGCACGGTTCGTTGGCCGGCCGCGCGTCCGATCGCTGAAGGTCAAACCTTACACCACATCCTAGACGAAAGAAAAAGTGACAGAACATGAACTCAACACGAGGACAAACAAAAATGAAAGCTTATTTACTTTCATTCTAGAATACACTTTTTATCACGTCCATTTTCATTTTTTGTCCACAGACAGGTGTTTTTGCCTTTTTTATGCTGACAGTCCTTAATGTCATGTGGCATGTGCTAATCTGTGAACATTTGCATTACCAGTCTTTTCATACAACTCAAGGTAACACCTAATATAAAACGTTTTGCGTGCGACAAATCTAGATTTAGTTTGCGATTTCCTAGGCGTAGGTCATTCTCTCGGTCAAGGACCTTTTATTACTTGATCAAAACGCTGATTAAGGGTATTCACTTTAATTTATTACCAATCAATCAATCAAGTTGACAGCGAGTGTTAAAATTAATTTCGCAAATAGTATCATTGTATAAACTTATGTTTGAACCCTGAACCCTTTTGTAATTAATATTTAATTGTTTAAACACTATTACATACATACGTAATATACATTACGATGTTTTGCGTAAATTTCTAATTACTTTAATTCATAAATATTATAAAAAGTCTGGCTTCAAATGACAAAAAATAACTATAATGTTTTATGACGTAACGCGAAACACATTATCATTGAATAAGTAATAAGATTCCGAAAGGTTAAAATGGTACTAATTGCCGGTGGGTTGAGTCGTTGGAAAAGACTTAGCTTTTTTCTCGAGCTTATTTTTAGAGTTCCTAAGAACTTCTATTGATATCGCCCCAATAATAATAGACAACACCCACTTGGACCTGTATCGATGTATTTCATGAACTGCCGCGGGTATTTCTCGAATACACAAATCCTCGAACAATCGAAATACATAGGTTACCTTTTTTATTATTTTATACGATATGTTAGATTATTTTTGGATCCATGTACGACTGACCCAAGCAAAATTCCTGTAAAATAACGGCATATATCATAGAAAGAATTTGAACAAACTCTCCAACAATATAACAATATAGAACCTCAAGCAAGTCTGCGTCGCTCGTAATTTGTTTCGAACTTGGCAGGTTTTTTGTGAGCTTTGTCTGGCGAAACTGTATCGCATTATGGCTGTAGCAGTGAAGCCCTAATTAAAATGTTTGCAATCGGATATCGTGCGGTCCACGTCGTGATCACTATCAATTTTGCTTAATGGTGCATTCTCAGCCAATACTCAAACCTGGATCGCCAAGGTCGGGTCCCTTTGACCTACAAATTTCTTAGTACTTCAACAAATTAAAACGTTATATAAGGCGATTCTAATATGCCCTCAAGGTAGTTTGTTTATTAGAAAAACGTTTAAATATTACTGAGAACAAAGATGTATAATGTTCAATTCGTGCGTTTACTTATAATAACGATCAGACTAATTTTTTTCACAGTATAATCTAATTTGCTACGCGTCGCGGCTCAAATCGATACTTATGTGTTAAATTCTAGTTTTTGTTGCTTTTAAATACAAATTTTTAATTGACCTTATTTTATCGTATAGGCCCTGAGAGCAACTTCCCGTATTAATTCGACAAATTAAAAAAATAGTTATGAGCTAGTGGTATGTACTATGAACAATTTCGTAGTAGTCGGATGCACCTAACTCGAGTAAATGTCACTCGGTGAGACGCCACATTTAGTCGCTCCGAAATAGACCGCTCGCGTTCATCAACCCCTCACATTCGTCATCGCTGCTACTCAGCTGACTTTTTACATCGACCACTTTATACTAGACCGTCATTAAACAATCAACAACAGCCAGTAATGGACAGGTTGCACTACGAAATTCCTCAACCGATATTTTTTACTTGTCGCACTTTTTATACTATCAATAATTATATCGCTAATCCAAATGATTTGTGTAATTTCGGGCTGTCAAATCATAACCGAAATTAATTGAGTGTTCGATTCAAATTAAGCAGTCCAAACCGCAACGATACTGCAATTTCGACCCGTCATAATGACTGGGCAGCAAAAAGTGGCAATAAAACAACCTATTATTTAATTTTTAAATTAAATCACCGTCTGAACTGGAGGCAAAAGTCAAAGCTCCAATAATGTAACAAATTCTCTAGAGACTCATGAAACTGAATGTTAGTAAACAACATCCAAGTTTACGGTTTTTTGTGGCATTCACCTAAGCTTGGTTTGTAATGTATTTTACTCCTTCAGGAAGTACTCAAAATATTTGAACTATTACTGAATCCGATGATGCCATTATGAGCTGGCGCCGATATCGACACATTTGCGTGGTGAGGTAGCCTATGTTCCTATTTATTATCAGAAAAACACAGCATAACATTTTAAAACCAAAGTTCAAAGCAGCCATTAGAATGCATCCAGCCGCACTCTTCAAGTATCAAGTTTAATTTAAAAGACATTTCACACAAACCGGGACTTTGTGTTGTAGATGACGCTGATAATGAAGATTTTAAGCTCAAGTTACAAGATGTTAATTCACAGCGTGTGGTTTGTGCCTCACATAACTTCTGAACATCGCATTTTTAACTCGCTTGTTCTTCGCAATTGAAATATTACCGATATTGACCTTTAATGTTAATACAAATATAACATGTCAATGCATAAAACATGATTAACGTGCGTGCTGGAAAATAAATACATATTTGTAAAAAATGGTTATGAAACAATTCTTTCTTTCTTTCCATTTTATTTATGTTATTAATATACACTATAGAGCAGTGCTGGCCTAGTGGCTTCAGCGTTCGATGACTTTCTTTCTATGTGCGCATTTAACTTCGCTTTAACGTTGAAGGAAAACATCGTGAGGAAACCGTCTTGCCTTAGACCCAAATTTCATTGACAAATGATTTTGAAACAGATTCAGAAATTTGAGGCCCAGACCTAAAAAGGTTATAAGCGCCACTAATTTATTTATTAATTAACACTAAAGACATTAAGTCTCTAACGATGAATTACGTTATCCTAACTATCAATATCTAGACATCAGTTAATATTTAAAATATAAAAAACTGTCAGACAAATGAATTAATACGAATTTATCAATATAAGCGACTTCGGGTATTTATCACGATGCATTCCTAAGGAATAAAGGTGCAAGATATAAGATCAGCGGTCAATGGCACAGGATGTGCAACAGCTATTGTAGACTGGAGAATAAATAATTGGGTATGTTTTTACTGGCGACAATTCACTTTTATACTATTTTTGTATTGAGCTTTAAGTTCTATTAATATAGTCGGCTTCGTTAAACGTAAAACGAGTCGAGCTTTACTAATTAATTATTATTATAGCCTATATAGCCTTGAACAAAGTTTTACGCGTATAATTTACTATATACAGGTCTTTATAACGCCAGTCGTTATAACGAAAAACTGTCTATAACGTAAACATTAGGTACACGTGTTTGGATTAACACAAAACCCATACATTAATTCACTCTTTATAACGCACAGCCAGTCTCTATTACGAAGAAATATATTCATATTTAGACATGAACAACATACTTAAGTGTAATTGTTTTTATTATCAGCTTACAAAACTAACCTATTGAGGTGCCGAAATTTGTAAGAAAGACACCTGAGGTAATAAACAGCCTTCTCGGCTTTGTTATTGTTAATTGCATTAACACGTGCCATTTTTAGAATACATTGCCTGTAGGAAATTTTGTTTTCAGTTACTAAACGCACCATTGTCACCTATCTATTATATATATAAATTATTGTAATTGGTTATTTGGTGTTTTTTCTCTTCCCTCTCTATAACAAAGAAAAATAGTCGGTCGGAAATTCGTTATAAAGAGTTGACACTGTATTAGTTTCATGAGACAGTTTTTGATAAAATTTGTGGTGGACGTTGCTAATTACAATGATGATATCAGATTTTAATTGAGTTCAAAACTTAAAATATGTTACATGTTGTACGGTAGTGTGTCACACGGCACACGTGTCTCGATGCGGGGGCGCCGCCTTTTGTTCCCATTTAATAATATTTGCAAATTACTGTGCGGCCCTCACCGCCATCTCAGTACACAGACAATCTTTTATTTTCCCAGCGGTGTCATTTACACAAGCCTTTTACCTGTTGACGCATATTGGACATTTTTTATCTTAGTTTCTGTAAGAGAGATTTCAATAACTTACTCATATTCACACAAGTGCGATAAACACAAATGATTTGGTTCTTTCTTCGGAAATTTTGGAAGAGCTTTTTAGTCTTACCCTTGCTGAATACTTGCCGTCTCCACAGGGAAGCCATGGAACATTTCTTTGTTTACATTAAAACGTTGTGATAGGTCCAGGTACAGTAAATTCAATCCAGGATATACAAAGATCAGTATTAAAAATGGAATACAAATCAATTCATAACTAAATAATTGATCTAGTTTTATACTTTAAGAATTCTGATTCGAAATCTCGTCCTTATTATTTTTTATCAGCTGCAGACGCATTATAGCTGATTGAAGCCGTATCCCCAGGCTAGCCTTAGACTATAGGTTATTCAGGGTTTAACAAAAAAGCTCGGCATTGGTTCCGTACGAATGGATTTTGTCCCCAAGGATAGAATTACCTGTATGAATAGCTTGTTTATAAAAGATATTCTAGGCCTTTTTCATTATGCTTAGAAACTGGAACTTGATCAAAGCCAATTGTATGCTTTACATAACTTCGGCTTTATCTACTCGTGATTGTAATATATTGGGTTGTGAAGCAATTTCTCAAGATATTAAAGCAATTATATCATTTTTTGAATTTCCTTTACATGGTTCACCTTCAGATACATATTATGTTCTTAAATGGACGGAAATTGTTCTTGTTTTTCATATGCGAATTACAAATAATTGCAATACGATGATTTATTGGTGAAATGCAATATACTTTACCTTGGCGAATGGTATTAATGTCGGTCCCTGAACCTGTACCGTCCTCAAGTTTACACAACAAACACTGCGTCACCTTTCGTTGTATCTTATACTAAAATATGATGAATTATATGTACGAGTCTCGTGAGTTCTTAATTCCATTTTCAAATCGAATGTAAAATCCAGGTGGTTTCAAAGTACTAAAACACTCAAGCAATTAAAAGTGTATACAGAGATAATACTATTCAAATATCGAACTGCGTTTGTGAATTTGAAAGCTTTCAACTATGAGTAAATCCCACTCAAATTGGAGATTTAAACAATCAATAAAACCGTTCTAAAATTCATAGTACCAATGAAAATTAATTTCATGTCCAAACGTTTTTGCATACTTTGCCAGTTAAATATTACAGTAATTCTTATAAATGTATGCATAACATTAACTCATTTCTCGACTCCGAAATAATTATTTCACATTAAAAGGCGCAATACAATACTTTTGTAATCACCAATTTATACGATTTAAGATATAAAATATTCGTATTTTCCTTATGATTTCGTTTAGATGAGAAATGTCAAACATAAGAGGATAATGCTTTAATATACAGATATAGTAGGTAGGTAGGTACTTCATATAATATAACATAACTACAAGAAAAATACGTTGGTTCACGCTTTATAGCAAACTTGAACTAAGCATAACGTACCACTTCAGGGTCATTGTCGAATCTCAAGGCCGAGACAATCTCGCCATTACTATTATAATACCAACTATTGATGTTATCCTAGTATTTGACGGAAATTTGCAAACTGTAAGCGTATTTAATACGAAAATCAATGAGTTTTTTTTTGGTTTTGATAGATTTTAAAATGAAAAATAAATTAATAATTAAAGCCAGGTTGTTTGAATATTTTCCAATTTTAAGGTACACTTCTTAATATCGAGTCTTTATTTGCCAAAAGCTGGCATTGTACTCAATTTCCTGTGTCAACGCCGCGAAATAGAGCCATGACGAGCAAATATGACGCAACTCATTTGACCTCACGTACTATCTGCGGAAACGAGTCTAAACTCTAGGTTAGCCGATGGGTTGTAGACGAGGTCCATTAAGATGTAGAATAAGATTGAAAAAGTTTAAGGCCGTTTAGAAAAAAAAATACTCGTGGATATCTAAAAAATTCAAAATTCATTGATAACTCGTTATCATCCAAAAAATTATGTAAGGTCTATGTCACTAAAACGGTGCTCCTCTGGGTTGATCACCCGATAAGCGTTATCAGTACTGGGATCTCGGAAGTAGTAAAATTATTGCACAATTTATTGTTTATTAAACGTTAAAACGCCGCTGAATCAAGGCACATTTTCGGGTGTCGCGTGACTAGGAATTTATTATGAAAACAAACGTAACTTTACCGTGCAATTGTTTTACAAGTACCAGGCATTTATGAGCTATCAGGAGTAACAACGAGCAGGCGCTGGGCTGATTAGTAGCGTTTACTGTGAGACTTGGCACTGCGCCAATCGGGCCACGATGGTGCGTTCACCCATACACCTCGTAAAAATAATTAACGATTGTTTTAATCCTACAATTTTAAAAGTAGTCATATAAACATGTCTTCAATCAGGGGTATACACGGTTTCGACATGATATTCTCGTAAGTGTAACAAATTACTACTGTTAAATGTTATTAAAAAAGTATTTTTTTTTTTGGGGGGGTTTTTTTAAGATACACTTTTTACCTTTCTTAATTGTGTTTAATGAAACCAAAATTATTACTATAATAAAAGTGGGTTAAATGTATTAATTAAATATAAAATTCGGGTTTAAAATAAATTGTAAAACATTTTTTGCGTGTCTATGTCATCAAAATGTCGGTGACTTTCGGCAGTTCGTTTTGACCTTGTAATTAACGTGTTTATCAAAGACAACAAATTTAAATGTTGATTTATTTGTGGCAAATGTTAGGTACCTGTATCTACGTAATACTGGTTTCTTGATGTCCCATTATAACAAATTACAATAAATGTTTAATGTTACAATTTATACTTGATTGCAGCTAAATTAGCAAATAAAACGTTAAGATACTTGCTCAATGAAAAATGATCATACACTACCCCAACCTACGTCACACCGACCACGTGTTTATATAAATAGTTTACAGCATTTTGGCTGTTATGCAATGTATTTACAGTGCATTTTCACGTGCAACTAATGAGGCTAATAAAATGTTCGATTACATTTCGCACCTGTACCGCGGTCATGGCGTACATTGAACCATCTTCGGCACTCATCTTAGATTTTGGTTTGTTTCTATAAATAGTTATTATCACTCAGGGCTGATAAATCTTTTTTCGAATACAAAAACCTTTATTAATATTGCTTTTGAATTATTGTAAATGTTCGTGAATTTACACAATAAATAAAAATTGTTGTAATTTTTTCCTAATGGCTGATAATATTCTACATGAATACCGGACACTTTACAATTTTGCAAATTCCCCTTTACACGTCTACCAAATACTTTCTCATTTAGCGTATATTAAGTATGGATGACTTTAAGTTAACAAGGCCGCAAGCTGGGTGGCTAGGCCCCAGGCTAATTTAGCTTCTATGAATAATTTCCTAATCCGTCGCCGACTTAACCTAGAAACAGCTGTGGACCTTCCAAATATCAAGTGACGTTTACTGTATTTATTATCGCCATATAATAGCGCAACTGACTTTTAATTTTGGATTCGCTTTTATGATTAAATAACCGTATTAGTTGAGCCCGTACTCGCTAAAACTTATTATTGAAAGAAAAAAAACGCAATTTATTATATTATCGATGGCTTTTCGGAAGTTTTTGTCATCATTATTAATGATAGGATGACAGATAAATAACTGATATTATGATTAGAAGACTCGAATGTTGCCATATAAACATCACTTAAATTATTTGTAAACCAAAGACAATTATATAAATACTTTTTTGTTTTATTGGATTTTTAACAGTTTACAAGACGCAAGTACTAGAGAAATATGCTGGCATTATCATTGTTATTAAGGTATAAAAACTTACCTACATATAATTTGTCTAATAACGAATCCGGTTCATATATTTTAGGTCATTCTAGTACGTGACTCAAATACACATCATCTAACTAGTTTTGTCGGTTCCTACAAGTGATCCTTATCATATAGCATAAGACAAATAATTTTTAAAACGTGGAAATATGCCCCTATAACTGAAACAAAATTTTGCCGAAAAACAATACTTCCCACGCCTATCGCAATTCGATACAAATATAAATGTGAAAGTACTTTGAAAGTTTTTAAAAGCTTCATACGTAACAGGATTTTAATTATTTCCGATATTTTCATCAATAGTTTTACGTTGTAATTGAAGTTCAGTTGGTAACTGAAGTTATGTGTATATATATATAAATATAATAGACATAGACATAACATTTATTACTAACAAAAACACACACACATAATAACAATAATCAAAGAAAAAAAAATACATAATATATTTCTCTAATATTTTTAGCTATAATACATAAATAATTTATTAAAACCTAAACATAACAATCAAATACAGTATTTACAAGTTTCTTGAGCGGCATAGTAATAATAAAAATAATTAAAAAATTATAAATAGAAAATTAAAATCAAATTTAAAAAAATTTGGTCCCTGTGGCAATGTACCTAAGAACACCTTACCTTAATGAGAAAAAGAAAAGAAAACGAAACATATTTCTCTTATAAATGTCATGTTAACTATAAAAATCCCCTTCCGTAGATATATTTATTCTAAAGATGCTCTAATACTTGTCTGTTAATCACAGAATTTTGTATCATGCCTTTCTTAAAAGTTAAAACATTCAGCCTCTGTATATGTCTATCGAGTTTATAGTAGAAGGAAAATAATTAAAGTGGGATGATTCATAGGGTTAAAATGCATCAAGTTTTTCATTAGTTAGTCACTCGGTCCCACGGTGTCTTTATGTTCCGAGAGTTATTGAGTATGTTTTCTTATATCTATCGTAAATCTCTTGTAACATGCACAGTATTTATTTGCTACATAAAAATACAGTGTTTAATATATTTCGGATGATAACATCGCGGGGATCAAACTTTTGACCCAAAAATCGAGGGCGTGTGTCAGGCTTTTGCTGGTCACTTGCCTATAAAAAAATGTATTACGAAACAGATAGATAAAAAAAATCAGTGGCGTTACAATATCTTTGTCTGGCCTCAGATTCTGTTTCATGATAGTTTTTCAATATAATAGCCAAAAAGGTGATCAACCTCCTATGCCTGACACTAGCCGTCGGCTTTTTGGCGAAGGCAAGCCGGTTTCCTCACGATGTTTTCCTTCACCGGTTGACCGAATGATAAATGCACACATAGAAAGGAAATCCATTGGTGCACAGCCGGGAATTGAACCTACGACCTCAGGGATGAGTGTAGACTAAATCCACTAGGCCAACACTGCTCTACATATTATTGATTTTAAATATTTAATAAATTTGTTGACTGCCCCTAAAACTCTCTTGATATATAAAAAATGTAACAATAATTTATCTGTATTAATGTGTGACAATTATGACATTTATTCTAATCGATTATAAACAGGTTTAAATAATTAGCGTTAAATATGTTAGAGGTCAAGTACAATTTAAAAGCAAAATAAAACAGAACAAAACTAAGATGTCAATGAAATCATTTAACATTTTAAAATGGAAACCCGAAAGCTTCAGCCTTGTGCGACCGGATTTATTTTAAATTGATAATTATCAAAAAATATTATTATTGATTTAAATTGGGTGCTTGGTCTGGCTTTCAAGACTTCGAATTTATTAAACACATTAGTTTATTTTTTTCTTAAGAATTTAACTCTCGTTTTATATGTAATATTAATAAGACGATTTATCTTTTCAGGTAAATATCGCATTTCTTTGCCAAAAACGCTAAGTATACGCTATCTTAAGTATCAAATCCTCTTGCTATATTTCCCGAGGAAAATGTCGATCTTAGTGTAAAAGAGAAACAAGATTTAGTTGTCTCATGTCTTTGCTTCACCTCAAAAGTCCTAGTCACGTTCCATATGCACATGCAAAAGTGAAATCTATTTATTTGTCATAAGATCTATTATAAATCAACTTGTATTTCTCTGTCAGTGCTCTATTTCATTTTGTTCTTTATGCCGTACGAACAAGGTTGCATTTCATTTAATTAGTTTTGGACGAGTTCCCAAAATTCCATATTGATCGCCTTCTTGATAAATGTAAAAAGCATCTTGATATTTGTTTGATATTGATAAAAAAATTATTAGTCGATGTGAAAATTCTCTATGTAAAATTAGGATTTGATTTTAATAAAGTTATTGTATTGAACAATTCAGAGCAATGAACGCTTCCTCTAACCTATTTCAGTACAATCAACCCCGACTGCCTTTAAACACTATTAATCACATCGCAACGAACAGATCCTGTTGTTTGTACAAGATTAACATCAATATTAAGTGTAGTAAGGCAGATTTTCCCCTGTACAATGGCGTGCGTAAACCTCCCGTTCACCTCTGAACCCCTAGTATTATGTAAGCGGAGTGCAATGGCCGCGGAAAAGTGCTTAGCAAAAATTTCGCGGAATCTTAAATTTCTGGGGTCTTTTGTAAAATAATGATGATTTGCGGTTTTATCACTCAATTGGTTAGCTCGATTAAATTTATTGTTATATGTCAAAACTGCTTCATCATAATTAATACTAGACCAGAATATCTGCTTTGGTTTAGAGATTATTAATAACTAAATTTACGCTTATAGTTAAGTTATAATCTTAGTAATTTTGTTGTTGTGAATAGATACATGGATTCTTGACCTAAAACTATATAGTTAGATAGATTTGGTTGCGATAATTTATAGTTACACAAAATATCTGAAAGCCCCTAAAGCTATAAGTATTCTCTTCTTGGTTTTTACGTCTTTCCATAATATTACAGTAGTAATAGTACATGTGCGTAATTAGCGTGGCAACGTGGTATCGTAGAATGTGGGTTAAACTCGTGGCGGGGGTTGGCAATGCACCGGGCGCAGGTCGTTGACCGGTATCGACCGCTGCCAGTCGCCCCCGCGGCGCCGCACCCCGCACCCCCTCCCAACCCCGCAACCCCTCGCAAGCCGGGAAACACCGCATGCGACATTTCATATGCTCTACGTTTTCACGTAAAATACAATGATTTAGGGGAAAAAATTAGGTCAACTTCGGCTCACGTAAATTTTTAATTAATCAACACTTCTATAGCTAAGAACCTCCAACATTTGTTTTGCAAATCCTCGATTCTCTAGATGTTTTTATTAATATAATGTAAGCCTTAACTTGTTTAAAGTTCGTTTAAGTATCGCTATCGTCTTTGGGTTTTTTTCATGAAAAATTCCAAAAGTCATAGTGTTCCATCAAGAGCGTCATTTTGGCTGCCGGCCAGACTGTTACGACTGAAGGGTTACTTCAAGTATCATAAACATTGCAAAACATTAATTTTTTCCTCACATTGATTTTCTATATAACCACCATTCTATAATATAGAATTTGGTATATGCCATACGCCTTGGTTCTGATTCAATAAGAATTAATACATCTTCATAACAGGCCATATCTAAGTTGAACAGCTGTACGCGGGAAAATACAAGGGGAGTAAAGTTACCCACCCCGGAACATTGTTGTCATGGCAACGACTTACGATTTCCGTTCGTGAAATTTGTCTATTACAACAAGTTTTGCGTAGGTTTTAAATGAGATTATAAAATAATAAGTTTCAAAGTTCAATTGAATCAGTCTGCGACGTGTCGTGATCTGTGATCATTTTATTTTATGGCCCGGGACAAATAAGTATAAATATCTTAAAGAACACATTTTTACACTCCGTAATATTGAAAAGGTTATTAATGTGACTGATGCTATGGAAGAACATTTTCCCTAATATCGATCTTCGCGCCCCCTTGTACGCCTTGTACATTCAGTATTTTACTAAAATCATTTTAATGTGTGTATGTTGAAGTTGGCAAGTATTAATTAATTTTCTATTGATTTGAAAATGCGCTTTTAGAACTTCAAACGAATACCTACGGAAGTCGAGTGAAACAGAATGCCTGTGTAAAAGAGAGGAAGCGTATAGCTTTGTTTTTTATTATTCAGGACGAGTCTCGATTCAGGGATCCCGCTAATATTGAATTTCGCTTTAGGCGGTGCTACGGCGTGTTTGCTTATATATTATTAAACTAAATTTTTCACTCAAAACATGTATTTATGTAATTGGATATACAAACGTTAACTCTACGAAGTTATGAAGACGGAATCATTGCCGCAAGTAAACAAAATGTGGTTAATTAATTCTAGCTAACAAGCACTTAACTTAATGATAATTACCGTAAAAATATCGAAAGCTAACTGAAATGAAAATGTTAACGAATATGAAAAAAATATTCCTACAAAGTGGTGAATGTGAAAGTTCATGCTCAGCAGCATTAAACTCAGGCCTGATTACGTCAAGAACAGGGAGTAAATGTAGGTACTAAATAAAATAGAGAACTTGACATTTCTTTAATATAACTGTATTACGAAAGCTTAAATCGCATTAGAAATAGATTTTATAAGTATTTAACTGCATACCGTAGCACGTAGGCTGTCTTAAATACCGTTACGTAGCGGCTGGCGTGACCTGGTTGCTACGGCGTAGAGTGCACTGCCCGCTACGTTCTACGAGCGTAGCAAATGTAGGTGAGTGAAGATACTCGACAGAATTCATATTTTCCCTCTGACTGTGGTAAAAATACGTCAAATGAAATTATTTTTACCCACTTAGCAGATAAAACTGAAACAATCAACTACTATTTACTAAACTTTGTGTAATCTTGTTTGTGATGTGGTTGGTTTGTCATGTGGAGTATTCAGAACATATTCAAATTGAAAAGGCTCATATTAATCTCGACCGTTTAAATAATAAAACGAGGAAACTTTGTATTTTTAATGCTCGGCCTCGGTTCAGAATTTTTGTTTCAAAAACATTTGGCGTTTATCGTACAATCGTAAATGAAAGTTTAAGTTGATTTTGTATTGATTAAAGTTATCTGGAAAATATAAGTTAATATGGCCGCCTTATGAGCTACGAAATTTAATATTTACATTAATTAAAATAACTAATTAATGTATATATAATAACTTAAACGTTCACTAAAAAAAACTTCGTAATCCATTTAGATTAAACAAACATATTTATTAGTAAAAAATAATATTGACTGGTTGTGGACTTCGTTTATTATCTTAGGAAAAGAAACTCCAGGAAAATGAAAATCATCAAATAAACCATCTATCTCATATCTTTCGTTATAAAAGAGGGGCCAGCTCGAATAATGGCGCTCTCAACGCACAAGGCTACACTGAATACAGCCTCTACTAAATTTAGTTTCGTTAATTTGTCGGCACAATATCACTGGCCAGTCGCCAACTAACTGTATAGTGCGGCTTAAATCTCCTCTCGTTTCAGTATACGACTCTTGTTATCTCTAATTATGCAGAGTTCAAAATTCACATACCATCTATATAATCTTGTATAAGGTTTTGCCTTTTAACGATTTTAGACGAGGCAGGAAAAATAATACACATGAATAAGTAGGTATTGTTATTACGAAACATATAATAAAGCTGCACATACATGGAAACCGTAAGATTTATATTGAGGCTGTGTCAATGCCCCTGGATCCCCATTTGTAACTAGAGCCGCGTATTTTTATTAAAACGCGTTATTGCTGAACATATTTTACATGTGAACTTTGTGATTTATGCAAATGATTATCACATCTCGTCCATCATATATATCCAAAATTGCTATATATGGATGTATACGTAAGAACTTTAACTTATCTTAACAAAACAATTTATATTGATTGCGGCTGCCCCCGAATCCGAGTTTCCAGCCACGTTGTTTTTGCCGCATTGGGGTCGCGAGCGGGATAGATGTATTATAACTGATGTGTTGATAAGGGATGCAAGCTTCTCTTTATCTCGTATATCTAAACATTTCACACAAAATCTGACTACGATTTTATATTAACATGTTTGAACTGTTTTGCGTTGATCCAAAAATCAATGAGAATAACAATTATACATCCACGTTGGTTAACGCTGGCGAGTCGGCGCCGAGTGACGTGAACACAGCGTACTCCAGTAACCGCATGCCGGTATCGGGCAGGGCACGGGGGTGGGTCGTAGACTGCCGACGGTTTACAGACCTCGAGGAGCCTGTGACTGGAGCGGACGTCGCCCTTTTTCGCTACCAGATGTCTAAAAGGAGTTCCTATAAACCAAACTGAATCTTCTCATAGAAATTCAATAAACTTAACTTGTCTTTAAGGAGTTTTAGTATTTACTGAATAAAATGCTCTATGAAATATAGTTTTAATGACAATCCATAAAACTAGTGCACACAATAACGAATTTTCTTGAACAGTGGTTCAATTTCTGTCTTAAAAAGCCTCTGAGTCAAATTGATTCCCAATTTGTAGCTTCGTTTACTCGCTATCTTGCTAGAAAAAAATAACGACACTAAAGACCACTCTTCTTGTTCCAGGTTGCAAAATCAAAGCTCTTCGGGCGAAGACTAACACCTACATAAAGACACCGGTGCGCGGCGAGGAGCCCGTGTTTGTTGTGACAGGCCGCAAGGAAGATGTGGCACGCGCTAAACGTGAGATCCTCTCCGCCGCCGAGCACTTTTCCCAGATCCGCGCCTCGCGCAAGTGCGGCGCAGCACCCCCGCCACCCGCTGGTGCCCCTGGACACGTCACCGCGCAGGTGCGCGTGCCCTACCGCGTCGTGGGGCTCGTCGTAGGACCCAAGGGCGCTACTATCAAGCGCATTCAGCACACAACACACACTTACATAGTGACACCCTCGCGTGAGCGCGAGCCTGTCTTCGAAGTGACTGGACTGCCAGAGAGCGTAGAGGCAGCCCGCAAAGAGATTGAAGCACATATTGCTCTACGTACTGGTGCCGCTGGAGGAGCCGCAACTGGCACTGGCGTTCCAGGCGGAGAAGGTGAGCCACTGGCCCAGTTGTACCGCGCTGGACTGGCCTCGTTACTTCGTCCCGAACAAGAAGCCGCATTTTCCTCCGCAGGGTCGTGCTCTTCGGGTGGCTCCTCGGGCCGATTGGGCGATCTTCTAGGCATTTGGTCATCGACGGAACGCGACGAGGGTCTGGGCGAATCGCCATCGTTCGAGTCACCGAGCGCAGGCAGCGTGTGGGCCTGGGGCCCTCCGAGGCCGTCTCCTGCGGCGTCTCCAGCTCGTGCGTGTGCCGTGTGCGGCGAGCGCGGTGTGGCGGCAGCGCTGGTGCCGTGCGGCCATAACCTGTTCTGCCTGGAGTGCGCGCAACGACTGGCGGCGTCGGCTGCGCCCTGCCCAGCCTGCGCTGCGCCTGCGCATCAAGCCATTCGCATACTCTCATAAATATTTGCGGCTAGCCGCATTCCCCTCGAGGGGCTCGATTTTTTTACTTAAATCGTTACGAAAATAATAAAAAAAATCGCGTAATCGAAATCCTGGTGCCAAAAGTCGGCGCCTCGCCGGCACGGCCCGTCCGCCGCGCCGAACCTATCGTAAGTCGGCAGAGTTACTCACGATATATTTTCTTATTATGAACGTTTTTTATTATGGCGTCGAGCGTCCGCCGCGCTCGTCGCCGCAGAGAGTCGAGGTACGTTACGATAGAATTTCGAAAAAAAGCATAAAATTTAAAAAAAGTTGTATAATTATTATTATTATTGATAGCATAAATGAGAAATCGAAAATTTATAAAGCTTACCTAACGTAGTAGCGTAAAATATTAAGATATCGTAATATAATAATTATGAAAGCGAGGGACGGGCGGCGTGGGGAGCGCGCCGCGCGGAGCGGCCTTAGCCAATGTGTTGTTGATAGGTAATGATTGCAGGGCGTGTTGTTGTGTCGGTAGCTAGTAAGGTAGTGTAATGGCCGCCCGGGGCAGGCGCCGACCCGCTCGGGGTGCGCTTGGCCCGCTCGGGCCCCGCGTCGCCCGCTACGCTCCCCCGCGACCCATGCTCATTATTTTGACTATACGATTATTCGCTTAAATGATATTATACATACGTACACACTATAATTATGATAATATTAATATAATGTTTGTTTTAAGTGTGTTTTAATGTTTAGATTTTTATTGTAATGTTTTTATGAATGATTTTTATCTGTACGATTATTATTATTGATTATTATTTTATGTGTTGACGATGTTTTTTTGTGATGAAGCGCCCGCGCAAGCGTAGCGCGGACCGAGGCTGCCGTGTGCTCGTTTAGTGGTTAATATCGACTAATAAATTTAAAGTAATAAATAATAAAGAAATAATACGACTCATTCATTATTATTATTATTATAAAATATAGTAGTTTGTAGCACGACATTGACTAACCATTACCTATTGATACTTATTAAGTATTATTAATTATTATTATTATATTGAATAAATTTAATAAATGCATAATTATATTTCATAGGAATCATTATTCTGTATAACTCTAGTTAAATATAACGATAATAAATATGATTGTATTTGTATGGGACGATATTGTTATTTCGTTTAACGGGGGGCTGGTTTTATGGATTAATATTTTTTTATTTTTTTACCGTTATTAGTTTTTGACTTACTCATGTAAAGATACGCGAGGATTAAAAACTGCCTATTAGATTATATTTTAAAAAATAAAGGTTACGTAAAATCAGCCCCCGTCGTACGTAGTTCCAGTTATTTCGATAATTTTATTTTCATATTAAAATGGGTAGACGCTTTAGGTTCAAAATAACGTTGTGAAAATTTGTGAAATTTTGTAGACTACATATCTTATTATAAATCTAATATAAACTATAAATTTCGAATTTTATCTTTTATTTTTTCCCACACACCTAGTATTAATCACAACTATCTGTCTTTTATGGCATAAACATTCAAAACAGACAGATTTGGTGAGAAAAAAGGCTTCTACAGCAGCCAGTTGATTATAAGATATACTATAGTAGAGATTAGGTGTGACATTCAAGTACTATACATTGTCACTAATGAATATAAATCACAGCCTGAATTTCTCAAGTCTCACATTTTTATTCATTAGTGCGGGTGACAAATTCTAACATCGACGGTGCTACGGAATCTGCTCTTAAGTACTACGAGGATGCGGAATCTACTTGCAATTATAATTACTGCTAATCCACTAATTAAGTTATAAAGAATTCCTATCTGTTATTGTCTAGTATACATATTCAATTCCATTTCGATTTTCTTATAATGGAAATTATAAACTGCGTAATTATCAAAGAGTGAGAGAGAGGAACCTATACTTCATAGTACAAAACAAAGCTACTTCTCAGCGTCTACTTAAATTTTTAGGCAATAGCTATATATAAGGGTTCTATTCCCGACTGAACAGTAATTGTTTTGAGTTGGAAGAGGTACCACACGTTAACTATGTAATATTAACGAAACATGGAAATCTTTGACCAGGACAATGTAGTGACAGGCCGACAATCGAATTTGGTCCATATTCTATCGCTTTAAAAAAGTTATTACGGTAAGATATCAGGTACGAAATCCTATAATAATAAAACTGACACATGTAATCGATGTTGGGGTCTAAGACGAACATACAGAAATACAACAATTACAATTAAACTTAATTAAATAAAAAGGAGGGAAACGGTGGCTTTATCACTATGAGGCGCTCTCTTCCAGGCAGAGAAAAAAAAGGTAAGATGAAGGCAAGCAGTGCAAAAGATATACAAACTTAGTCATAAAGAATTTGTACCGTACGAGAAAGTTTTAACTGTGCACGAAAAAACAATCCTTTGGTATTAACACAGTATTTGACGCTAGACTTCAGAGTTAAGAGTCCTACGCCGTAGTTTCTAAATCAATAAATATTAAGTTAGGATATAGTGCACAGTTACAATTTTTATAAAATTTAGATTACTTTAAATACATTTACGAGCAGTGTTGGCCTAGTGGCTTCAGCGTGCGACTCTCATCCCTGAGGTCGTAGGTTCGATCCCCGGCTGTGCACCAATGGACTTTCTTTCTATGTGCGCATTAAACATTCGCTCGAACGGTGAAGGAAAACATCGTGAGGAAACCGACATGTCTTAGACCCAAAAAGTCGACGGCGTGTGTCAGGCCCTGGAGGCTACCTACTTGCCTATTAGATTTAAAAATGATCATAAAACAGATTCAGAAATCTAAGGCCCAGACCTAAAGAGGTTGTAGCGCCACTGATTTATTTATTTTTTAACTAAATTTAGGTCCCTCAAACCTTTTGTAAAAAAATACCGGTAATTACGACGAAAAATCCTCTTTACTTTATAACGTAGATTAACTGAATTAGATGTCACTGAAAAGATGACCTGGATATGATGAATACAGCTTTCATTTGATATAAATTGAACTTAAAATTTAATGGCAGTAGACAGTTGAACGACCCCGCAAATCCTCTTCCGAGCTCTTCAATCATTTTTACATCAGTAAAAACACTATTCACTGGGTAGTTTTACATAGTATGGATGGTTGTATCTACAACACTCAACTAGGAAACCTCTGCTGTTGGATGAGCAATACATATCTAAAACGATAATTACAGTGTTCGATACCGAATTTAATACTACGTTCGTGTCTTCGCACTTCGAATATTAAAATAAATCTCTAAATTTTTTGCGATGTCCATCAATGGAAGCACTGTTGCACTCGGCCTTCGAGGTCCGCTTTGGATTCTACCAAGGAAAAAATATAGCCAAATGACACAAACCTCTCTTTAGACACACGTCAACAACGACTGGAGTATGAAAAAAACATAACATAATTTGTACTCGAACCAAGGGTATGTAATACATAAGAACAGCTATGATGTGAATTTTTCATATAATGTTTGTACACGTCTTCACAAGTCCGTGGGCTGTTAGGTTGCTAGGCAACCGTGTACACGTGCAGATTCAAGGTCCTTATATCGTCCTTTTCATAATTCAATTTAAATTATAACAGTATTAACTTACATTGGTAATATTAAATTTTGAGACTTAAAGCGAACAAAACACTCAAAGATATTAGGTTCTTTTGCTTAGCGAATGGCTTTTAGTTCAATTTAATTTCAAATTAAGCTAACTAATAATAAAAAATTGATTAATTATATCATTTACCAAAAAGTTTTGACCTCTGCTCGAGTGTTTTAGTTTGGATCCACGGCTAAACGAATATTTTTGGTAAAAAGACAAAAATGGCCGTTCAATGAAAATAAAGTTTTAGTGGATAACAACATCTTTTATTGACACAATTTTAACTTGTGAAGCAAGGGCATGATACTTTACGACATCTGCTTTATTAATCATTCATCAACATGAATGTTCATCATCATCATCATCAGATGTTTTACCAGACACACTCCTTTTGTTATAAGGTATCATGCCGGTTACCTCACGATGTGATTTCACCATATAACGATGTATAATGTGTGCAATGTGTAAGTATAAGACCAGGCTTCGGACGCTCGATTAACATACCCATGATATTGACAAATACTTTTTTGTTACGTTTTTCTTGCATATATAAAATAATGCATATTATTAATTTATTTAATCTACATGAAAGTCAAAGTATTTATTTTTCGTTAAGTTGAAAGGTTCATACAAATAAATAACAAGTGACACCTTAATACGTTAGCAGGCCTCTTGACCTAAGGGCTGAGGTCAAACATCTCATTTGCCGGATTACCGCCCCAGTCACTCATTAGTGACAGGGTTTATGGGAAGAACTTAAACTTACATGTATAGTATTAGTAGTTAACTTAAACTTACATGTATAATAGTAATTGCTAGCTTTAATTTCAAACATTTTATTGTATAAAGTACTGTTACTCATTAAAAGCATTAAAAACATCTGCGTCTTCAAGTTTTGGCTCATGGTATGCTGATTTCCTCACGATGATTCTCTTCTTTGAATAAACAAGTGGTATACAAAAAAATGGTGCACACCCAGACTGTGACCCACGCATAACCTCAAATTAGGTAAGTCGCAGGGGTAGCATATGCACAGGCAACTAACATATTACTACAAACATTTAGCTATTATTAAATACTAACAACATTTTAAATGTAACTTTGGGATATGGAAATAAAAAGGCTATATTATTATACTATATAATAGTAATAATATATAGCTAATGTAATAATCAAATTTGATGTTCTGTCTATTTTATTGATATTCTATAGGATGTGTGATCTGTGCCAACTCTACTAGTTATTTATACAATTATCGTTCTGAATACCTTTTATCAACGCGAGTACATATTAATAAAAAATGAATAATACAGGATTGAAAATTGAGAATTATTTTGAATTTAAAATTGTATCCAATTACGATATTATACCTATATCATTATTCCGATGTAATAATATAATTGAGTTTGTTTAAATTTGGCATATTATCGCCAAAATATATACGCCTCAGGTACAGGAGGAATATGTATACCCTTTTTTTTACTCTTAAGCTGCTGAAAACAAATGAAGAATTTATAGAGAAACCATTTGGCGTATTGAACATTTCACAAGTTTCATGTAAAAAATCATTACACCTGCCTACTCAAAAATAGATCACATCCTTTGAAATAGAAAAAACGTGACCAAGTGGAGATAGGTCTCGGCAGATGTTTGCAAAACTGTCACGAAAATCAACCTTAACGCTTTGCAATAAAGCTTAATTAATTTTTGTCGAAATAGTGTCAAGTTTCTGACATCCTGCGAGATGATAGAAAGTGTACACTTTGTGAGAGAATGCGGGCTTATTAAAGCTTTTACAGCGAACTGATAATCCACCCGCGTGGTGTACAAAATACTTTGTGGCCTAGGATGATTAGAACAAAGTACGTATCCTCATACCATCCTCCTTTTTAGGGCTACTTACATATTTAGTTGTAGGTAATCAAAAGGATGTTTTAATTCGTAAAAACAAATATTTACCTTTTTGCAAATTATGTAAACTTTAAACGTTACGTAACAAACGTAAACAAACGTTTATTTCGTATTGCCTTTATCGGAAAATGCAAATATTAAACAGTACACGAAAATCTGTGAAATAAACATTAATTAATATAGCCTAGGGCATTCAATAGGTACATAGTGCTTCCCCACATAAAGCAATCCAATGTTTGAAAGCAAATTTTGCCATTCCCAGTATTCCGCGTAAAACATGACGGGAATAATTAAAACGAATTGAACTCAGTATTACGAGTACATTATATTAACATTATTGAAAGCTTTTGTTTATTAACAGGGAACCAATGGGCAGAAGGTGCACCAAATGTTAAGTGATACCACCGCCGATGGACATTCATATTACCAGAAGGCTCGCAAGTGCGTTGCCGGCCTTTCAAGAATTGGTACGCTCTTTTATTGAAGGACCCTAAGTCGAACTGGTTCGGAAATACTTCAGTGGTTTGTATTTATTACGAACCCGTTCAGTCATAGAAAACTAATTTTAATTTAGTATCGTTAATTGAAACTAGTAAATTTATTAGTTATGTTTTAATTTTTTTTAAATGTTTGATATAATAATTTTGTAATATATAAAATTCTCGTGTCACAATGTTCGTTCACATACTCCTACGAAACGGCTCGACCGATTCTTATGAATATTTATATGCATATTCAGTAAGTCTGAGAATCGGCTACTATCTCAAACCCTTCAAACCCCTAAGTGATAAGGAGGTGTCAACCGCAAAAATGCTTTTTTATTTTTTAGAGTTTTTTTTTGGTTTTTATTTTTTTACAGGATAGAAAAATACCTTCAACCCCTATTTGTTTATTATTGTAGATATTTATTTTTATTGAACTAAGAAAATGTTTTCTAGATATAATATACATGGCAAAACAACGTTTGCCGGGTCTATATAACACTATATTGTCAAAATTCATTGACAATATTTTCTAGTGTTTTATTTAATTTAATAGATATTGTTTGTTAAATAAAACATCTGTTTATATTATCTATAAATAATTACATCAATATTTTGGAACTATGTAATCTATTCTTTTATATAAATTTGTGCAGGGTTGCAATAAGCTAATCAACCACCAGGACCTAGGGTTTACACTTTTGCATTACACTGTGTTTCCTTTTTATGAGACAGACAAACTAGCAGGTGTCACTTTGAATAAATTGATAACCGCCGCCCATGGCCACCAACAACGCCGGGGGTTAGGGGGTGTGTTGCCGATCTTTCAGGGAATGGTAGGTTCATTTCTTGAAGTCTTATCGATTCGGAAATACCCCTAATTGCAGCTGGTTCCACAAAGAGGTGGTGCGCGGATGAAAGTGCCTGAAAAACGCCAGGCGTATACTAATAGTTTACTTTTGTTTTGATTTTTCTCAAGAATCATACCCAGGATCAGCTAACGCATTTACTTATGGAGGTAAGTAAAAGTAATAACCTTAATAAAAGCCTGGGAACTGGTGTAAATAAAGGTTGTAATGTGAGTACCGGAAGCGAACGATCGGATGTGACGACCGCAGCCTCCGCGCCTCCCGCCATCTGTCAGGATCAACTCAATACGGGATATGGGATTTATTAATTTTGGTCTTATTTTGTTTGGAACTCCCGAAGTTTGAGTATATGAATATTTATGTGAAGTATGGAAGCTTCTTATAATATAGAATAGTGGAACATAAGTTAATAATAAATTATATCGTAAAATTTAACAATTCTGTAGCTAAAGTCTTTTTACTTGCTACCAAGGACTGCTTGTTCTGCTGAAAATTTGATAACAATTTTATAACGAAAATGATTCGGCGCATTTATTATATAGAACTGTTTTTGTCGACGGTGTTAATTAATTGTCATATTTTTATAATAAAATTATTTGTTAATCCTAACAAATGGTTGGAAAACCCTTGATTAGTCAGTGGGTTTTCCTGAAATGCCAATAGCCTTGAAGTACCAGGAACTCATAATAATGTTATTGATTGACCTGCTGGATATATTTTAAACTAGGCTGTAATAACCTCTATATTAGTGACTTAAAGTCTGCATATTTTAGAATTCCAATAAGATATGTTCTGAATCATACAAAAATACTCACTCGTCTTTTTCCAATACAGTGTAAACACAATATGACAGAAAGTGGCAAAAAAGTACCTTTGTTGAAATAGTTTTTATTTGATTGATTTTTATGAGTAAGGGTTACACGGCTTCTGCCTCGAATTTTGCGGGCAGCGGGGCCGCGGCGGCTGTGGCGCGGGAGCGGGCGATTGCACCTCTCGTTACCCGCCCTCGCGCCGCTGCCACGCCGCTGTTTTCGAGAACCGGTCCATTTGATTTTACGCATAAGATCCTGCCGCTCCCGCGCCGCCGCCGCTGCCGCCCCGCTGCCCGCAAAATTCGAGGCAGCAGCCTAAGACTTAAGCGCGGATGAATGAGAAACTTACTCATATGTATTGCTCAGGGGTTGGTAAGGGATATCTAGAAAAAAATTAAGTACTTTTTTGCCACAAACCACAAACATAATGGCAAGATAAAGAAGAGAAATAACATCAGTTTGTTATTGTACTATGTATTTAAAAATCAGTATTTACAATATTCTTAACCTACATAATAGTTTAACATTTTAATAATATTTTAAAACAGATAAATAGAAAACTAAAACAAATGTAAAAGTTTGAGCCCTGTGACAGTGTACCTTAATGCTGTATTGCGAAAATTATTCGTGATGCTCTGGGGTCACCGGTACTACCTACCATGCGCCAACTAAAGATTTACATTAATTAGCCCCTGTGCAAGACCCAAGAGTATCATATAACAAAATCAAATTTGCAGGAAAGACTAATATTATATTTTAGCCTTTTATTATTTTCCATCTGCTTTGTGCCACACAAGTAGCATCCTAAAGCCCGTCCCATCCGCTTGCCATCGTCTCTAGCGATGTCTGTTGGCTCCAAAATGGCTGGAACATTGACGGAGGCAAGAGAGCGGCGTATGATGTCGTTATCGTTGAGTTGAACTGACTCTTTTGGCAATGGAGGCCACTAACTTAAAAGCCACACACATACTTTCTTATAAATTATATTTAAAATACGAAAGTGAGTTACTATGTTGTGACCACTAAATCGAATTTCATGGAGTAAGTAAATTCAAAGAATGATAAAAGTTGACAAAAAATACGAGGAAACCGCAACTAATAATATATTAATAAAAAGCCCAATAAATTTATAACATATTGCAGCCTCAATAAACCTAAACAAATTTCCGACTCGTGTATTCGCTGGATCGTGATTCATACGCTACCAAATAGATTTTCGGATAATATTTATCACTAAGCCGATTTTTTAATATTTTTGTATTTAACGCATAAAACTTTTACAGGTTTCGGAAAATATTATTTTCCGCTTAAATAAAAAATCATAATCGCAACATAATAAACATATTCGCAAAATCACAGCCTTATTTTCGTACACCGCATAAGTCTACTACACTTTAGTATGCGTCCATTGTCAATTACGGGCCACTATCTCCTTAATAAACATCTCTTTGTTCTTGGCGCGACAGACAGTCTCTTGGCTGTCTCAGCACAGAGGAATCATTCACCCTCGTAGTCCTGGAATCCGTGGCTTCCCAACGAACAGAAATCCTCCGAGCAGTGAAGTACAGGAAACTTCTGGGCTTCTGGAAGGAGCTAGGCTGGCTTAATTACCCGGAACTTAACGCAGACTACATACATAAATGCGTCACGGCACGCCACGTTGTACATTATAGACCCATCAGTTTTTCTCCATTAGTCATTAAATATCCATATCCACATTGGAATGGGCAAAACATCAAAAAGGCAAAAATAAAAGCAGCACTTCAGTGCCACTTAACAATGGTAGAAGAAGTGAAAATGCGTGTTTTTTGAAGTGATTGCAATTAAAATGTTGAAAAATTAACGATACAGAGGCAGAGTGCGTGGGTGACGCACAGTCGCACCCCGGCCTTGCCCTTAACACTTCTGTAGAGAAACTAGATGAGTTAAGTTTCTATTTCGAAAGTCTGAGACTTTATCAATTATATAATGGCGTAGAGGTATGTACAAGGTTAAGTCTAGTCTAGACTATATTTATAACGAGCCCTGTTCAATTTTAAGTAAGTATTGAGGGTTGCCGATCATTTATTTTCATACTTAATAAATTGACTTAATAGAAATACTAAAAGTTCGTAATCAAATTGGGTCTTACTTTATTATTGTACTTGCTATATTATTTGTAATAAATCTAATGCTATTTTTATAATATTTATTTATACCTGTAATGCTTTTAAATGAATATTATTTCATTCATATGATTTAATCTAAATACAATGAATTGTTTTTAGGTCAATAATAATTTAATTAAAATATACAATAAGTAATTCTAACAAAAATATATGGAAAACTATCATTTAAATAACCCAAGAATGCTTCACGTCCGAATCTAGATATTTATGTCCCAACAGTCCCCCAATGAGAATTGAAAATTAAGGCCTGGTACCACTAATTACTCGTGTGGTATACAGAGGTTTGCACATTGTTTATTGTTACTGCACTCTATTTGCGAATTCCACTTTAGAAATACCATTTAATTTGGTACAGCTGTATTTTCTTTAATTAGATGTGTATATATTGCAGAATACTTAATGCTATCTTCGATATTATCCACATCTATATATGTTCGCAGAGTGAGTTCACAGTGTATATTATGTATTTATTTAATTTTCATGTTATTTTTCGAAATTACCGTATTGACTTAGTACTGTAAGGTTAATAATGTATGTATTTTTGTGAATAAATAAATGAACAAATAAAATAAATCAAACCTATACCAAACTTTTTAAATTTGCTTTAATTTTCTTATTATTAATTTTTATTATTACTATGAAGGTTAAGAAAATTCTAAATACTGTATATTTGATTGTAATGTTTAGGTTTTAATAAACGATAATATATTAAAATAAATAAAATATTACATCTGATTGTACTACATATGAAAGTGGCTGCTATTGAAGAAATTAAAATCCTTAGTTGGAAACTATTACGTAATGCTTCAAAATACGCACCGTGCATTACTGAAGTTCTTTGGGAGGTTCAATATCAATATTAATTGCAACTAACTAAATACTATTAGAATGTTACATGTTCGACATGATGCGTATATACGTAAATGATTTTTCTTCAAAAAAATTGTATCTCTAAATATATTTATATTATAGTATTTGATACACAGAAAATGCTTATGACCATCAAAGGAAAAATTACCAATGAAGCAAACACAGAAATCTTAATCTATTCGCGAGGTATCGGGACTTAGTACAAATATTGAGAAACTCACTTAAAAGGGTAACATTATCAATGATGCTTTTAACAGTAATATGTTATTTAGAAAAGATAATAATACCTTAAACCGTAGAGTAATGAATCTCTTTCAATAGGTTGTTGAACAATGTAAAATTATGAGTCGCAAATGTCCCAATATTTTCCTAGTCATCAAAATATTGTCGATACCTCGGTTGCCTTTTAATGAATTATAAACTTAGTTACAATACAGATAGAAGCTATTATTGTATAATAAATTTTTTATTAAGAAACTCGCCCCTTGTTTACAGAGTTTGCTAATCCTCCGAGGAACCCTCTAGAGGCACGTCCTACCTGAATTTATTGTATTTTAATGTATGTTTTATGCGATCGATTAAAATCTTTGTGTTAACTATTGTTTATTTTAAGTGACTACAAAGTGAAGTTACATAAGTATTAAAATATGCTTTTGAAATTAAGTATTTTTCTTATACGTTGTTGAAAAAATTCATCAAGAAGATCTGTGTCACATATCTTACCTTAAAGTGAAACTATTACTGAAGGTTTTTTTATGATAACGAAACGCGTGTAAATGGTTTAAAATGTTTTAATGTATGTATTTATTTATTTAAGTATGCCGCATCATACATAATATCTACGGTATATGTTATGAACTCTTTTATATAAAATGTATGACAACTTCGGTAAACATAAATTTTACAAAATAAAATAAACAGATAAAAATAAAAATACCAGGAATTTGTGTTAAGCTGAAAAAATAATTACCAGCAAAACAGCGGATTAGGTACGAGATAGGCACTTAACAATGTTTTTAAATGGTTTAATATGTTTAATATCAATATATATATAAATTAATAAAAACAAAACTTATTTTATTTAGACGATGAAAATTACATGATCTTAAATTTTCAAAAATTGTTTAACATATGTTTTTTTAAGTGAAGGAGCTTGCTTTGAGTGCAATTGGCTACCTCTAACATTTAGGATACTTCCCCTCCATTGTAATATTATTCCCTGTATATGTTATCTTGTCATACAAGCATATCTAAACAATTAGTTTTTCTTGGTTTTCCATTAACAAAATGTTTTTCATAGAATAGGTATCTACTTTATTCATTGATCTGGATAAAACAAGGAAGGGTTTGAGTTTCGTTGTATTCGCTTAGCAAATACGACAACGTCAAAGTCAATAGAAAAGAATTGAATTTCAAAAATGCTTTGACATTTCAACTTTTTAATTTTCCGAGTGCAACACGCGTAGGCATCGGCCAGTATCAAACGATAACAAAACAAACACAAAAGCTAGAACGCATACACAGATAACCAATTCACAAGTTTCACAACGCTCAAAATCGAGCGTAACACTTACACAACTACGCACACATAGAATTTAGCCGGGGAAATCACGCACACATGCACAGTGACCGATTATATTCAGTGAGCTGCCGCGCTTTTCTCGGCTAGTGATGCTAGGCCGCGTTCGGGGTTGGGAAACTCGCTGGCGCAGTTCAACTTATCGTGGTTAAGGTGAGAGCGAGACAGAGAATACGCACACAGACGCGGAAGATTTCCCGGGCCGTAGTACTACAGACACATTGATCCACAGCGGTCGTCTGGCAGCATCGATTCTGCAGCTTCCTGCAACGGTTGCCTTGGCGACCGCCCACCTTTGCACCCCGCCTCTATTTAACTACATGATATTAGAAATTCTTGTTTCCTACTCGCGTCGAGTATTTTCTATTATGATAGAGCCATCTTTTGTTTTTAGAATTCCAGTTGTTGGAATTAATGGAAATGAGGATAGTACTTTAAAATTAAAATGCTTATATTTGAATTGTGTCATTGATATTTAATGACAATAGGGTAATTAGTTGATATAAAATACTACAACTATCTTTGAGTTTTTAACTTAAAAGCGTAATTTATTTGTATTAAATAAAGCTCCACACGTCGTTTTAGCAAACATGTAATTAAAAAAAGTCTTACAACAATAATAAACAAAAAATTAAAAATTTAAGGAGTTAAATTCCCGAAATTAATCTAAAACATTGATTTATCAGAAACAAAACAATTACCCGGCTCACAAATATTTCCTTGATTGCAAGGCGTTATAAAGAGTAATGACCGCTCAGTTATCGATTTTATTTACAGAGATTTATAGGTTTTGTTTGCATGTAGGAGGCTGATAAAATCTTTAAGGGGAAAAGCAATCCAAAACGCCGTGAACTAATCATTGCGAGAAACCCTTTGTTTTTATTCTACAGTTGTTTGAACCTTACTTCTGCCAGATAAATGTAAAGGGAAGCCTACTATTTGCAAATGATTTGATTTTAATAAGCCGATTGCTTGAGTATTATTTTTGTTTGATGTAATAATAATAAAAGCCCTTTATTCGCTGACCTTTTTAAGTTACATGCTATTCTTATTTAACAGCATTATTCTTAAATCTAATTTACATAGCGAAAATAATAATTTATTAGCAACCACTTTGGTCAGGTTATCTATCGACGTAGGCCTCCCCCAATTGTTTCACGTCTCTCTATACTTGGCAGACCTTCTCCATCCTTTTGGTAGATCGTCCTCCCATCTTTTAATTTGACCTCCGCGTTTTCCCGTTCCTCGGATACCACTCTATTACATCCTTAGTCCATTTTTCTTTGTTAGTCCTCATTATATGTTCAGTCCAGTTCCATTTAAATTTTCTTATTTTTTGTAGTACGTCACTGACGTTTGTTTTTTTCTTATTTTTGAAGCTGTCCATCGATCCGGTAGTCTTGTTTGATGTACTCAGAATTGAATGTACGCGATGTCCTCTGCCTTATTTTTCAAAAAGAATCACCAAGTATTCAAAATCGTGGCGTATAATACTTCTCTATTAATGCCGTATAAAATAGCATTTAAAAATCAAATAAGCAAAGACTTAGAAATTTTATATGTGATATGTAGATTTTTTTTTCAATAATTGATGAATACTTTAAAAAGGAAAATAGGTTACAATAACTAACACAATAATAACCATATGGACTTTTTGTTGTCTGCTAAAATAAACAAATTGTTATTATTATTTAATCGACCGGCCTATTTCAATTAGTTATAAAAATAATTAAGACCTAAAGATATTCCAGAATGATACCCACATCGTGATAGATATATTTTCCAATTAATTTTTCCTTATACATAGTTTATATCTTAAACATGCAGTGCTGTCAATAATGTGTAATTAACAGAACGCAATTAAACAAGCCATGAGTCAACATGTACTATACTCACATACAACATATTGTGTGTGAGCTTTTAATGTCAAAGGTCGAGCCATAAGTTTCGACATCGTTCGATAAAACATTTTCAATTTATTGCATAACATTTTCATATATATATAATAGATGTAACTTAGGTTAATATGTGAGAGCAGTGTTGGCCTAGTGGCTTCAGCGTGCGACTCTCATCCCTGAGGTCGTAGGTTCGATCCCAGGCTGTGCACCAATGGACTTTCTTTCTATGTGCGCATTTAAAATTCGCTCGTTCGTCTCAAAACGGTGAAGGTAATCATCGTGAGGAAACCGACATGTCTTAGACCCAAAAAGTCGACGGCGTGTGTCAGGTACACGAAGCTGATCACCTACTTGCCAATTAGATTGAAAAATGGTCACGAAACAGATTCAGACATCTGAGGCCCAGGCTTGTAGACCCACTGATTTATATATATTTTTTTTAATATTATTTGATCGTATGTCATTGTGACTCTTTTTTGTTTTATAGGAAAAGCAGAGAGTAGGCTCATCTGATGCTAGATGATACCACAACTCAAGGGCACTCTGTCAAAAGGCATATGGGATGCTGGCCTTGTAAAAATTAGTACCTTCTTCAAAAAAGTTTTTATAACGCATTTTTCAAATTTTAAACATTTATTTATTTATAACTATATAATAAAATGTACCTGTAATATAATTTTTCTTAGCTGTCTATTGCAGGCCTATTTAAAATACCTTACGTTTCTTATCTTATAATAGAAGTCATATCGTACGATACTACGTAGTTAACTATTTTCAAAAATATCGTAATGCTGGAATGTCATATTTTTATTTATTCTAGACTATTTACAATGTCAACAGTTTAACGTTTAATATTCACAATTCTATCGGAATATGGTCAATCTATATGCAAAATTTAAATAATATTATTTTCTTATTGTTAAGTTCTTATTGTTTATGTGGTATGTACACATTGTACACATTTTATGCAACGTTTGCTACGTAGCCCTGTTAAGACATTTAACTGTTTTCTTGTAAAATTGTTCATGTTTTCTAAAAT
Source organism: Pieris macdunnoughi (assembly GCA_905332375.1). Lineage (NCBI taxonomy): Eukaryota > Metazoa > Arthropoda > Insecta > Lepidoptera > Pieridae > Pieris > Pieris macdunnoughi. The sequence goes on from CAJOBZ010000009.1 coordinate 6,266,477, forward strand.
AAATTTACCGTAAATTTTAAATTTCGATCATACCGTGAACTCTTATTCGCAGTCCCTTATAACATAAGAGGCTCGGCATTACACGTGAAAGCGTACTCTCGACCCAAGAACTAAATTGCAGTCTAGTTTCTTGTGAAAGAATTTCTTAGAGGTATTGTTCCCCTGGTACAATGGCGATCTGGACGAGTGTTTTATGAATGTTTTTGTTTTAATCCTTTTAAAACAATATCTCTTAGCATGTTTTAATTATGCACCTTGCAGACCTAAAAAGAGTCTTTCTTGAGACGCTTAGTTTGTGCACTATGTTGTTTTTTCAAAATTAAAATACTTCATATGATAAAATCCTACGTAAATAAAACTAAAATAAAAGTATTTATTAGCCTCAGTTATTTAAAATGGGTATGTAATTAATTAATTAATAATTTAGGTGCTTTAAATAAATAATAGGTTAATTCAACCCTTGAAAGTTACAGTCAAATACTAATTATAATATTAATATGGATGTCATGTATCAGAACGAAAACTTCTTTGACTTATTAAATCAAAATATCATTCTTGTAGTATGTATGTACATTTATGAATGTTAGAAAAAATGCTACTAAATTTACATTTCCTGTCAGTTCCCAAATCTAGGATTTAGAACCGACGCGAGAAAAATTGGCAATAAACTCTTCGTTACGTTTTAAGAAAAGTTTTGTAAGCACTCGCAACTACTACATGTAACCTACTCTATATTATATGTTAAAGGTATTAATTATGATAATGAAAAATTAATAAATAAGAAAATTAAAGGTCTATGTATATTATATATAGTAACTCATGGTGAAATACGAGGAGGAGCATGCACTTATTGTGGGCACAACATGTAAACACGTAGTATTTTTTTTTATAAAACAGGGGCTTAACATCAGATATGTTAAGTGATACCATCGCCCATGGACACTCTCAATCCCCAAGGGCTCGCGAGTGCATTGCCGGTGTTTTAAGAGTGCGCTTTTTCTTGAAGGACCCTAAGAAAATAAAGATTCGGAAATTATTCAGTGGGTAGCTGGTTCCACGTCGTGGTAGCGCGCGGTAATACTGTCTTAAAAAACGCTCAGTTGTGGAAAATCTGCTCAGAAAAAGTATCCAGCGATGATTACTTACAGTTATAATAATCGTTAGATATCAACACTATTATAGTAGCTGATTGTCGTATAATAATATCAGTTCATTACCAGAAAACCTCCCTCAATCAATTTGAAGAGCCTACGCTTCTAAAGATACGGAAGTCATTATAAATAATTGGATTTAAACTTCAAAATGTCACAAACGCGTAGTTTTATCGAACATGACTTCGAGTTGAGGTCTCCAACCTGAGCCCGTCTGCAGTTTTTTCGTTAACGTTTACGGAAAACCTTGTATAATGACTTCACTTTGGGATTCTTGTACATTCTTTCAGTTTCTTTAACTCTGCTTGAGAGCAGTTTAAACATCGTAGATTAGGCGTGCGACTAATAAAACTTATGTCGTGAGATGACAATACGGTTATGCAATAGATTTTCAGTGCAAAATCTACGGCATGTGTCAGGCACAGAAGACTGACCAAAAAAATTATCAGAAATACGGATACAATGTGAGGCCATTTAAGTTTGAAGCGCCACTGGATTATTATTATTAACTCTAGTTAACGTAAAATACAAATTTATCTGCCGCATGCAATACGCACCTTCCAAAAGAGTATCATTAAATCTTTACAAATAGTTTAAAAAAGAAATGCGAGCAGTGCATGCATGAAAAGATTTATATTTCTATGTGCGTAATTAATACTTCCATGTTCGTAGTGAGGGAAATATCTTAAATAAACCATACCGTCTATGACACAAAGATGGAACAACGTGTGTCAGGCTTAATAGGTTCATCATTGATAATATTTCTTCATCAATACTCAATAAAATATCTAAAAAGTATTCCACAAGGGATTCAACAACACGAGAATCTATATTAGATCTCGCTACAACTAACTTAATAAGGGATCACTTTTACATGGCTTTAATAGAATCTCCTATGTCAGACCATAAACATATATATGTAGAGTTAAAAACTAGCAAGATCCCGAAGAAAGAAATTATCAAGTACCAAGCAATCGATTACGAAAAATTGGGAAAATTAACAACAACTCTTGGACTTGACGAAGATAATGATGACTACAAGATACTGGAAAATTCTATTATAGATCACGTAAACAATTGTAAAATAATCAAAAAGAAAATACTTAATGAACCTCAAAAGGATTGGATTAATAATGATTTAATCAGCGAAATAAACCAAAGAAATAAACTATGGATAAAATTAAAAAACATGCGTGACTGTGAAACTACAAAGCAAGAATTCGAAGACTATAAAAACTATGTTTGTAAACGCATTAGGGATACCAAAGATGCTTATTACTTTCAAAAATTCATTAAATTAAAAAATAATCCGAAAAAAATGTGGAACCTTGTAAATGACTTAGCAAAAAAATAAAACAAATACTAGCTGTGGGCCTATGTGAATTATAATAAATTCTATCGAAATTACTAATAAAAACAATATTTGTGAGGAATTTAACCGATACTTTACTGGAATAGGTAAAATTCTGGCTGACGAAATACCAAAAACCTATCATGATAATTTTTCAAAAGCCTTACCTTCAACTAAACAGTCTACAAACTTAATGATACTAGAACCATGTAGTTGTGACGAAATTTTAAAAGTAATAAATAATTTGGATACACATTGTAGTTCAGGCCTGGACGGTATTAGCACTAAATCTATAAAATAAAAGATCATATTGCTAAAAACCTATCTAAATGTTTTAACAAATTATTAGAAATTGGAGAATTCCCACTCTCTAAAAATAGCTAAAGTTACTCCCATCTTTAAATCTGGACCTAAAACTAATACTTGACGATGGTACTCTAGGAGGTAACGCAGATGTAGTACTTTCAGATCTATCTAAGATAATATCAGATTTTAGTTCAATGGGTCTAACTTTAAATTTTGATAAATGTGAAATAAATCTCCATGGTGAGAATTTGGACACCGACCATACAATAAAAAAAAATTAATACCTTAGCCCCAAATATAAAAATAAAAAATAAAAAATCGCTGTACCTCTTAGGAGCACCGATTTTCAAAGAAGGTTTTGAAGAATACATTAACTCGACAATATCAAAATTTAAAGATCTTTCTCACCGTCTTCTGGATATTACAGCACACTCAGCTTTGTTCATTTTAAAATTCTGCCTTTTTATTCCCAAATTAACTTACGTACTTCGCTGTAGCCCTCTATGGAATCATTCAGTTTTTTTAAGTGATTTGGATAATCTTTTAAAAACTTCTTTGGAATCTATTTTAAATATTCGTTTTGATACACCTTCTTGGAATCAAGCATCGCTTCCTGTTCGCTTTGGCGGATTAGGAGTACGCAAGATAACAAGTGTAGCTCTTCTAGCGTTTCTCTCATCTGCTCACAAATCTAGCAGTCTGGTAGGTAAAATCCTTAGATCTTATTCTACAAACTACGAGATTGCGGATTTAACAGATGCAAGAAACGCGTGGATAGCATCCAACCCAGGCTTGAGTTTGCCTTCTAGCGTCAACTTTCAAAGGAGCTGGGATGATCATCTTTGCAAATGTGAATTCAAAAAGTTATTAGGTCACATTCCAATAACAGACCGTGCAAGGTTGGTGGCTGTGGGGTCTAGGGAAGCTGGACAATGGCTTAATGCTTATCCTTCGCCAAACACTGGCACCCTTTTAGACCCTGAATCACTTCGAATTGCCATCAGCCTCCGCTTAGGAGTGCCCATATGTACTCCCCATAACGCTGGCCATAGACGGACCGCATTTTGCAGTCGATACCGACTGCTCTAAGCGGTCGCCGCACGGACAGCTACAAGCGGTTGCTGGCGACCGCGCGCCACTCCCTCAAATAAAATAAAATACTAACTAATTCATCAAATGAAACCACGGACATTTTAAAGTAGTTGAAAAACTTTTTAGTGTCTTCTCTCATTTGGGGATACAAAGTATGAAATATTCCATGCTGTTCTCTTGGTTGTAGTATTGGACGCATCCACATGCTAAGGTGTATTCTACGCCTACGGTTGCGTAATAGTAGTACAAGAAACAGTGTTTCTTCATCGAAATCCATCTTATAAATGAACTCGCATCAGTTTTATTTTGCGGTCGAACACAACTGCTCTAAGCAGTCGTAGTCGACTGCATTATGCGGTCCGTCTATGGCCAGCGTAAGTATCCCTGTGGTTTTGAAGTAAGTAGCCTTGGACACCATGGCCTACACTGCCAAAAGAGTGCAGGTCGTTTTTCTCGCCATGCCGCGCTAAACGACATTATACGCCGCTCTCTTGCTTCCGTCAATGTTCCAGCAATTTTGGAGCCAACAGGCATCGCAAGAGACGATGGCAAGCGGCCGGATGGAATGTCTTTGATCCCTTGGAAAATGGGACGGGCTTTAGTATGGGATGCTACCTGTGTAGACACCTTTGCCCCGTCTCATCTCCTTCGGACAAGCAAAAAAGCTGGGGCGGCCGCAGAGCAGGCAGAAAATAACAAACGGCACAAATATAAGAGTCTTTCCTCCAACTTCAATTTTGTTCCCTTTGGAGTAGAGACTCTTGGGCCGTGGGGTTCAAGTGCACAGGCGCTTATTAAAGATTTAAGTTGGCGCGATAGTACCGGTGACCGCAGAGCTGGCACTTTCCTGGCTCAAAGAATAAGTCTCGCAATACAGCGAGGAAATGCTGCCAGCGTTAAAAGTACCCTGCCACAGGGACAAAACTTTATAAATTTGTTTTGATTTTCATTTTATTTATTTTTAATTATTTTTATTATTACTTTATAGGTTAAGAAAATTGTAAATACTGTATTTGTGTCTAACGTCTATAAATTTTTTATTTGCACGACAGTATGGTTTTACACCAAAAAGTAATACTTTAACTGCAACTATTGACTTAATTACTAAAATTAGGACCAACATAGATAATAAAAACATTACGTTAGGTGTATTTATTGATTTAAAAAAAGCATTTTATACTGTAAGCCATAAACTATTACTACAAAAGCTTGAATGCATTGGAATCAAAGGCACAGCTCTCAAAATTTTTCAATCATACTTAAAAAATCGATTTCAGGTAGTTAAAATAGATAATACTCCGAGTAAACCGTTGCCTATCGAATTCGGCGTTCCACAGGGTTCTATTTTGGGTCCATTACTCTTTCTTATTTATATAAATAACTTGCATGAAATTGGATTAAACGGTCACCTTACTTTATACGCAGATGATACGTGTTTATTTTACTTTGGCAGTTCAATCAAAGATATCTTCAGCAGAGCCCAAGAAGACCTTAATCTCTTCACTTGGTTTCAATATAATTTACTCACTGTCAACGCGTCGAAATCATGCTACATTATATTTAAATCTAAAAATAAAAAAAGTTTTACCTCATGATCCATTAAAAATAAATAATACGGTCATAGAAGAAAAAAGTACAGAAAAATATCTTAGAATGGATAGTGGTTTGACGTGGAATACACAAATTGAGCACATCAGATCTAAGCTCTGTTCACTTATGGGATCACTTCGACACATTGCTCGGTGTATCCCACGTCAGGTACGTTACACCATCTACAACTCGTTGGTCAAGCCACATCTACTTTATCTAATTGAAGTATGGGGGTAAACTAAATTAATAAATATTCAAGTATTACAAATAAAATTATAAAAATACTGTTCCAGTATAATTATCTTGCACCTACCATAAATATATATCGAGACACAAACTTAATGAATTTAAAACAACTTTATATTTATAATACATGTATTCTTGTCAAAAAAATTATAACAAGTTCTCTCCACACTTGTCTAGCTTTCTCTAAACCGCCCCGTGTGACTCATAGAAGTATGCGTCGAACGAGTTATCTTGCATTACCTAAAGTACGTACGAACTACGGCAAAAAAATGTTTACCTACGAAGGCGCACAGCTGTATAATAAACTACCCACAGATATAAAAAATATTACTTCTATCAATTCATTCAAATCGAAGCTAAGTGAATATGTTAAACAAAATTACTTTTAAATTCATTTCTTACAATTACTTTTAATTCATATTTCTTTGGTTCCTTTTATTTTTAAGTTTATTGCATGTACGGCTATCTTTTATTGTGATTATTTTAAGAACGACTACAATGTTATGTTAATCTAGAGTATTATTCTCATGTAAGTGACATTTTTTGTCTTTTTGAGAAATAAAGTCTTTAAACCTAATAAAACGTACAGAAAATGTGATAGCCCCAAACACCAATGCTATTTTCTAAATATAAATATGTCTTTAAGTCTATATTAAACAATTATTTATATACATAAACATCACATGATACTTTTACATAATGATTTAAGTATGCATGAAAAAATAAAAAAACCTTGGTTTTTGATTTTTCTCACTTTTGTAAATTACGAGTCTAGTAAAGTTCTGGCTCTATAGAAATATAGTGAAGAATTCAAGTGTTTTCCTATCTTCAGGTCTTAAACAGCTTAGACAGGTATCAATAAGACGTATATCTAACTGTGAATCGTGTATATACGCTGGTATAGTAGTAGATTATGCCAGAGTTATATGGAAAATACTTGAAGGACAAATTTTTCAATCCTATGAAGTGATCTCTAAATATTTGATTCGTAGTTTAACATAGCCATAACTGCATTTATCTGGGATGCGTCATGCGGCAGACGCGATCGAAATCGCCAGACTGCACCATACTCACACATAACTACGGTAAAAGCCTTTCAAACTCTCCCATACAGCCTATAGGCAACCTTATATAGTTTTAAATAGAGTTGATATTTAATAAGCAACAAAACGTTTTGTTACGTATTAATTGGTGGGAGAGGAAATTAGTAACTGGAAAAGCTGTTTGAATTTGATTTTATGATGCAGCATAGAAAATGTGAAGTTCACTGAAAAGTGTAGATGGAATTTATAACGAAATGAAAGAAATAACTCTTAAAAAATATGAATAAGATAAATGTTATTTTGATATTTTCCAATGAAGACTTCAATTTTCTTTTTAAATGAAGATCCTTCTCTCGGCCCAGGCACATAAAAAGTACATATATACATTATTATAACAGAGATACTATAATCTCTCATTATTATTCCAAGAGGCTGAAGTCATGATTACCAGCTTAAACCTATTAATAGATAATCATTATATTCGTTTACGTTGTAGGCGATGTATTTAGATATTAGTTTTAAGATAAATGATAATTTATCTATAAACTATAAGGTTATTTTATATCACAATGTCGCCCAGCGAACCGAGTTCTGGGTCTTATTTTCTTTTGGGGGCCATAATTTACCCGCAACGCACCACTGCATATCAGTAAATTTAATTTGTATTATCTACATTGCCCGTTACATATTGTGTCGAAACGGAACTTCTTTGTGCATCGAAACACAAACAGCAATGTATGTTATCCATTGAAGTTTGTTCGTGTTTAATCAATCATTGGTTGCGTGTCGGTGCGGCCGCCAATGCCCGACCTACCCCAAGGCCCGGCGGGTTGTGCAACTGCAGTGAGTGCATTCAACGTGGAAATGTCAACAAAAGAAAATGGATATCCGACTGTCGCGGTTTTTTTCACTCGCTCTGTGAAAACGTGACGGTCGCATTATTAATACTTGAGAGTATTGGGTGATGTCTGATGGCAACAATGAAATAGCTATTCGGAAGCTAATTTGCACATGTCTACAAAAGCTTTTAACCAGAAGAGAAGACTTTTTATAGGAGCGTCTGATTACTTCAAAATTTTCAGACGCCTTTATTTTGCCGCCTTAGTAACTGAGTTAATGAATTAATTCAATGGAGTTAACCGTGGTTCTGGCTTCGATTCCTGGAGCCATAAAAATTAGAAAAACTAACTTACGCAATGTTTCAATATAAACAATTTGATGAAATACTTTATCATTTAAATAAGATATTACAGACTATCGACAGCAAGCGATTGAAAATTTAAAACATTATATTTTTTCTAAAAATTAAATAAATAAAGCTTGTGCAATATTAGACTCAACTTATAGGAAAATAGAGCAAAGGCGAGAATTTAATGATGTTGCGTCTCTCTCCGTTTCCATGGCGACCGCCGGATATGCCTCGACGGCTCGAGCCCCGGCCAATGAGGTGACTATGATTCACACGTTATTGGAGATTTCAGGATTACTTTAAATTTAAATATATATATATGTATTCAATACATAGTTAATGTCAAGCTTATAATAGGTTTGGCAGGATAAACCAAAATCCTCCTGGCGCCCACATTTATTTATTTAAGTTAATTATTATGAGATAAGTTCAATATATTTTAATAATTGTATTTTGCTAGCTTACATGTTTGAGGTCCCTTTCATAAATATCCTAATATGTGCCAATTTGTTTTATTTAATGTTAAAATCCATAACAAGCTACTTTAACGATAACTTTTGTCTAAACTAATAGTTATTAAGTAAACATTACTTACTACTTTATACTATTGAAAATTATGTTATTTGGAATGGTCTATTCCGATATAATATATATTATGAATATGTCGCCATATATATTATGTCATATATACGTGCGTAAATTCTTTGTGAAAAGTGATTCTGAAGAAAACAGTAACATAGCAAAAACAAAGTTTATTTTAGTGTTTTTTTTATTTTATTATTAAAATGTGCAGCTTATATTGTAAATTATTTATTACAAAAAAAAAACAAAATAATACAGTAAAAAGCCGCAACTAATGGACTCCTTACACGTGCATCGGAGGTGTACCGTATACCTAGGAGCTTACAACTTGCACTGCTGTTTACCAGCTCCCGGCATCACGAGTCACCGGAGATGAGGCTCTTTGCTTCAATTACTTCTTTATTACTTTACACTATTTGACTTTAATTACATAAATTAGGTTAATTTATTATAAAATCTTATTTTCATTAAAATTAACGATACCCGCCCACTATAGACTATTTTTGTCATAGACGCTACCTCGATCGATCCGCGTTAAGGTTATAGCGAGGCGATCCTTTTTATTTAATTTATACATATTATAAAGAATTCGTACACAGTAAATAGTGTTTTGAAATACATAAGCTTTACTAATAGTTCTAGTAAAGCTCGGACTCGCGAGCCCTCGGATATTAAAAGTGTCCATGGGTCAGTAGGAACATCAGGTCAGCCTCCTGCCCGTTTGCCCCCTGTTCCATAAAAAGACGGTTCTTATAAGTTCATAATTATTTATGAGAACTGCTTGTATGGACTTTGTCCTCGCAAATAAACAGGGATTGTAACAGACGATTGTGATAAAATATGTTTACTGAAAAAAAGTTGAAAGTTGATTAAATGAAAAGTTGCAAAATGGGAAAAAGTACACATAAAGAAGTTCTTTCAGTTTCGTAAACGGAAAATAACAGAACCTCCTTTTTTAAAATTGGAAACAAATATGCTACCGACGTTGATAGCAATTTTGTATGGCAATCAAGGTTTATAAAAATTTACCAAAACCATTAAAACATATTTCTACTACAGTTTTAAAAATCTACTTAAAGTACAACTTTAAAAAAATATTATTCTATTAATGATAATTTGCGTGAAACATTATAATTTATACTAATTGACAACGTAATAATATATTTTAATAATGACATATTTTATTAATACAAATAATATAAGAATAACTATAATATATGACTTATAATGTATGTAACTTATATATAAAATTCCTTTTAAAACAAATTTGCACGCCACTATGTGTGGCAGAATATGCGAACTGTAAATGTTACCACCATAACATTATTGTAACATATTCTTGCCAATAAATTATTATTATTATTATAAGATACGCTATACAAATCCTAAAAGTACAACCTTTTAACCAAATAAACTCCCTTGCAGCAAAGGGTAAACATTTGATTTAAACCGGTCTAGTCTAGTATTAATAATGGGATCCATTCCCGGTTCCGACATATCAAAAAATATATCGTCTGCAGCTACGATTCTCAACGTTGCATTGATTTATTTCGTCCGAAAATATTTTTTTCTATTGGTTACATTTTTCGTTAGATTGTTCATTGAATTTTAATTACGATCGCATTTTCTTACAAAAGTATAGAAAAATTTAACGTGATTAAATTTTTCGTGAAATGCACCAGACGAATTTTGAGATCCTCTAGCCATCGATGCCTCCCCTAAAGCCGGGATTCTGTCGACTGCCAATTGTAATTAGCAAATTGCGACCAGCCCTAATACTTCCACGGATTGAAATCCACTCAACTCCCTTCCGATGCATACGATTGTCTGTTCGCCGCTTAAATTTTTAAACGTGTTCGTCATAGTACTTATATTGTTTTACTTTCCAGTTCCTTCTATCTGTTTTACTTATTAATGAACAGTTTAATTAAATGAACAAATAATTTATGATTAATAGAGACTGAAAAGCGTTATTAGACAACATTTTTATAAATATTATTTTAGAAAATTAAGTTATTAACCATTAATAATTGTAAATTTATAATAATACATAACTTCAATCCTTAAGTTATTTAAAATGATCCAATAAAATTATAATTATAATGTTAAATTAATAGTCTCAATCTAGAAACAATTTAGGTATTTGAAATGAAATGAAATAGTTTATTCTTGCAAGTAGGACTATATAAATCACTTTTACAATGTCATCCTAAACTAGATGAAGTCGACATTTCCTAACTGACTGCCCTGAGAAGAAATGTCGAAACAAACTCGGGGGTCTTAGTCTCTTTTATAGTCCAGATAATACAATAATAAATTAATAAATTGGTGTAAACAAATGCAGAGTATTTACTGGACTGGTCTTTGGAAGAAAGAACCAGATCGATCTGAGCAAGCCTGTGCCAGCAGACGGCAAGCATGCCCCGAATAGCTCATGCAGCTCAACCATTTTTGAGGGAGCTGCACAACCCGGTACACAGCAATACCGCCAGTGGCACCATAAAAATATGTGGGGCAACAACTCACTCAGATCGCCAGCCCAAAAGTTGATAAACCTTATTAGAAATTTAAAGAAAAACGCTTTTTACCGGATTAAAGTTATGTTTATTATTATAAATTTACAACTATTTGACATAATTTTAAATTTTTCCGACGTTTCGCGTGCTTTACAGCGTGCGTGGTCACGGTGACTCCTTATAAACCTTATTAGTTATATATACTGTGCCTGCTTTCGAACCGATTGCTTTTGAGAACTTTACTTTCCTCATACTAAATACTCATTTTTTTTAATCAGAAGTGCATTCACAACTTACAGCACCCCTCATGCAAGCATTAAAAATTCAACGTCGTTAATTTAAATCAAAACCAAACGCGGCACTCATTTCACGCACACCTGAGCAGTCAAAACAACGTGTTCCATACATACTTTAAATAAGCTCTTACATCTACTTGTACATGACTCCTGAAAGCCTGGTATATCAGGTTCTCGAAAGGTATAGACGATCTTTATGAGAATCGCGTCGTGAATATATTGTTATTTAAGGAGAGAAATGGGAGAAAATGGCTCAAAATAATATTTTTTGCAGGATATAATTGTAAAAAAATTATATTTCCACTATTTTATCATCACACGTGTGTTATGTGGATGTAGAAAGATATATATCTTTCTATCTATACTTTAATCAGGTTGAAAATTCTATCTAAAATAAGACCTTTCAATTACTGTTTGCACATACTTGTACATTGAATGGTAATAGAGCCAGGAGGAGACCCACGCCAATCAGTTTATGCACTATGATACTTCTAACAATCTGAAATACTAACACGTGGTATAAGAGTTCTATTTAAAGTGGGGGTTTCGTACCCGGATAGTACATTGCATAGGTTTTCTTTAGTATGAACTTTGATAATGAACCGCGAGACGATTGGCCGGATATGTGATGAGATGTCGGTTTACGACCTGGTTGCTTACGTACCTACAGAAAATGTAGACTTTGCCGCATTCGAAAAACTAAGAACATTAATAAAATAAACGCCTATAGAGCACCTCGTAGTGTATGTTATCCTAGTACATAGCAACTGTCCAGCTTCTGGTCGTTGCACTTGTGAACTTCCTGGTACTCGGAATAATTTATAAAGGAAATGAAGATGCTTTTCGTAAAAGGAGCTAAAACTGTGCCTGTGCGGCGTAAGACGATGGGCGATGGGGTTGATTATGAACACTGATGCAAAAAAGCAATAACATATATAATTTATAAAATATATAGTTTGCTAATCTAGCCATATTTGCTTTTATTTTTTTGAATAAATCAACTTTGATGTATGTAACTCACACACTGTTTGACTGAATGATAATAAAAAAATAATGTAAAAACAAAGTTGCAATATTTGTCAATATGTGAACACAAATAAATAATAATAATTTAGTTATCTGCTGCATGGTTTTTTATAACACCATGCGCCTATTCTATTTTAATATAGTAGTTTTTTTATTCTACACACATAGTCTTCACATATAATTATCAAATCAATGTTTAAAAAATATAGTAAAAACTATTTTAAAAGAGTTATGGAGTTTCTAGCCCATTTTTCTCCATATGAATAATTAATAATTATAATTTTAAATTAATAAAAATTTAATTAATTAAATTTTTTTTTATTTTTTTATTTATAATTATTTTATTTATAATTTTTACCTTTTGGATACTAGTATTTTTTTTAATATTTTTATATTGTAATTAGACTATCAAAAGTGTCTTTAATAGTAGGCCTATATTGAAATAAACTATTTGACTTAAATTATAGTAGTTAATTACATGTTACTGAATTATTACAAATAATTCGACTTAAGTCGCTAACTTGTTAAAGTTGCATGTGTTAAATTTAAATAACAAAGCCAGCCTACTTCGTAAAGCGAACTCATTAGCCAATACAATAAATGCATGACACTTCAAAAACAATGCGTATATTTCCCCACACACAACTGCAGTCGATATAACCGGCGACCAAGCAGTGCCTGACCTATCCCTAGCTCAGTCTGGCTACCCTATGTCTGGCTAGACTGCACAGACTAAATAATTGCTTGCCAACATACCTATACATACCAAGAACGATAAATATTTTTTATATACGAAATAGCTACGAAAAAATGCATTTTTGGATTATTGTTACTTATAAACAACTATTATTATTTGCACCGCAAATGTGGTTGAATATTTAAATATCCATGTTTTAGACTCCAATTTAGGATTTACGTTTTACTTAAAAATATTATCTAAAATTACAATAATTACAAGTCAAAGTACATAATTCGTATTTAGGTTTTACCATTTTACTGTTTACATTTTACATTTAGAATATGTATCTTAAGTTTGAGTTTAAATAAATATTTCACCATACCAATATAAACAAATCTAAGGCAGACATCAGCATCTATATCTAACCGCGGTCCCCAATCCTGTGACCTTGTGTTGTCCTGAGTCCCATGCAACTCCCCCAGACGGGACGAATGTCTAGACATGGGGTACAAAGTGCATTTTTCTCTCTAAACTCTCCCTCACTTCATCAACCCTAGTGCGTGTGTTATTTAATTTTTAAGACCAGACGAATCAAATACCTATTAATCTGGTGGTATTTATTGCAATATGTTAAGTGCGACTTTTCTTTGGCATTTAATTTCGTCTTGCAGCCACGAGGGAGAGGTAATTAGTTTTTAAAAGGACATGTTCAAATGTTGAATTATTTCACATTGTGACTTGTAATTTTCTTTATTAAAAAAGTTTAAAGAAATGAACACTTACAATCATTAATCTAATATCAATAATGGGTATTTCGAGTTTGAAAATATTAAAATAAGTATTTATGTTTCCATTGAGCTCTTTTTGGTTTGCCTTTTTTTACATTAACTGTTGAAAGCAGGTGAACGTACGTAAATTATGTTACATTGTCCAAATATATCTTTACTATGGTCATGATGGTTACTGGTAAGTTTATTTAAAAATAATGGCAAAATGGCGTCGGGATTATTTTAAATTTAATTACAATATAAGCTCTTTACATAAAGTAGCAATATTTTTACATACATATAAGTTATATGTTTTTTGAAGTGCTATTTCTTTTGGCGCGTTAGGGAAAAATGATGAGAGTAAAATTTTACGATGCGCGCGCACACCGTCACAAAAGACCGACACCGTGAAGTTAGCTATAGGCAACATTTTATTTTTTTCTATTGCTAGCGTAGTTTTTTCTACGAACGTACAATAATATTTATGAAATGATTTTTATCGTGTTACGCCAAAGAAGTATACATTTAACGCGTGTACTTATGTACATGTATGTATGTACATAAAAAAACACATACATAAGTATACACACGTTTTTTTGTGGTAACTGTTACCACATTAAAATTTAACACATTTGCTGAACACCCAAGTTACTTGAATAGCCATAACAATTGAAACGCTTACTAAATAATAGCAAATACGTTATCTGGGAATCATCTCCGAATGTGTATTGTACATGTCTGCGCATACACGCATCGTTCAATAAACGCACTGGGATGTACTTAGTTGTTTTTCATTATGGCGGGAAGTTACACTCAAACCATGCTAAGTAGTCTGTTTTAATAGTGAACATTAAAAAGAAATCACCGTTATGTTTAAGTATTAATATTTTTATTGAAATAAGCTTCGGTTCGAGTTTAAAATGTTTTAAATCTAAATTTCTAAATTTTTACATCATTTCGTCAACTTTTAAAATACTTAAATATGTTAGACACATACCTAATCCTTTTTAAAATTACAAATCCTTAATAAACTTAATATTATATAAAAGAGCCTTCGCATGTTGGTTCCGCAAAATACATCTGGATGATATTTTTTAATTTTTATAATTGTGCCCACGGAACAAAGAGCTGCAATTATTAAATGGTTTTGCTTGTTGGAATTCTGTAAAATTATTTTGATTTATTCCATCAACGGGTAATGAGATTAATTGACGCATTTTTACTTCACTGTAACGTAAATGTTAGTGGTTTATATTGAACTCAAATTATAGTTTATGTATCTTGGTTACATAAAATTAATGGTATTAACTATGAAAGAAAAGTTAGGTCATTATTTATTTATTGGTCAGTTTACAGATACTTATTACAATAAGTTAAACTACTGCTTATACTAATTATAAAACCACGCTTTAAAGCTACCACGACTTTTGTAAATAAATAAATAATTTTAAAGGGAGTCTCTGTCAGGACTGCGTGAGTCATCTGCTGTGGAAAAGGGCCAGAAACAATTCTACGCAAATTCATCTTTATCTTTGCTTTGGCAAATATTTCCAGAAGACCTGTTTTTGTATTAAGCTCATTATGTATGCTAATTTAAGGCATCGTTTAATAATGGTGTAAACAACTTACCGCTGATGCCTAAATTGAATACAATACTTTCGATAATTTATTTATCGTTAAAAAGAGTTTGTTTGTAACAATTGTTTTGTTCAACGCATTTTCCACTTAATTAGGATGGAATGCATAACCCCCTATATGTATAAGCATTATACGATGACCGAATTAACGTAGATGAAAATGATTTTTCGATTTAAATATTTCTTATATTAAAAACCACTTAACTACTTACTACCTACCTCCTCCTCCTCTTGGCAAGTTCCCAGCCAGGATTATTGCCTTATATTTATATTATTATATTACTAAATTAAAAACATTATATTTTAAACCAACATTATTGTAACCAACCTTTTAATAAAAAATTGTATTGAAAAAAATAAGTTTATTAATATTAAGCATTTTATCTATATTTATTGTCAGTACTGAAGGTGTAACTGAGATAACGATGGTCTTATTTCCAAACAAATCAAAATATTTATTAAGCTACGAAAAAATTGCTACAAGAATTCATAGGCATTTCAAAACTCCACTTGCATACAAAACCCCGACAAAATCAATCTTCTCGCAACATAACTACGCTACACTGCGTAGCTATTCGTAGAGCGTAGACGCTACGCCGTAGCTTGAAGCCGAACGTTGACTCCGCCATTGCAGAGCAGAGTGTTTCATTTTCCGACTCTATTAACTCTTCGAGGTGCATTGAATTAATATAATTATTTATTTAAATTGTGGCCCGCAATAAACAAGACAGTAATTATTATTATCGTTTTCAATAAAAGTTGGTTTGCTTTGTTTTTGTCAAACTTTAAATTTAATTTAATTACCTTTTTTAATAGCATCTTTAAATGAAATGTGTGATGTTAAGTGTTCTCTATTACAGTTTCTGTACTATTTCATGCCCTACAATGAAAATTGCAATTCCTATTTGATTAAAGTATATAAAAACTCAGCCAACATCAGCCGTATATCTAACCAACTAACTACGAACAAACATCCCTTCCTATAAAAGTCGTAGAATCCATTTTCCCCGGAAAAACGGGGTGCAAGGCGTAACTGAGTACCAGGGCAATATAACTATGAGCGAGCTGGCGTTGCGGCCGGCGCATTGCAGGCGGGTTAACGGCCGCGCATCGATCGACCCATCCCTAGGCTACCCCCAACCCCTATCCACCTTGCGTAAGCCCACCCTCTTATGTAACCGGTGACGTGGCTCTTCCGTATACAATCATTGCAGAAGTGCAGCGCGTAATTTTTTTCTCTATAACATGTGACCTATTTGTCATAAGTATCATTACGCTGAAATTAGTGAGCACTTGTATCCGAATAAGAATAATTTGGAAAAGATGGAACTTTTATATAAAAATGCTTTAAGTATTATGTTCGAGATTATAAGTAATCAAAAACGATTAAAAACAATATAAGGTAGTTATGAAAATGATTTTATAAAAATTAGTGTTAACCGATCAAAGTGCCTTTAAATTATAATAAGTCTAGACATAACGGGCCGTTTAAGTATCAACAATCAATATTTACAAACTGCACTAAGAACCTATTTAAAGCAACCTGCTCTGACTTCGAAACGAAACTACCTTTTGGAAGGGGCAACTAGAATCTTCTTTGTATTTTTTTTGACGTTCAAAAGTGCCATTTTAGATGGTCTAATTGAAATAAATGATTGACTTTGACTTTGACTTTGACTTCATACTAGCAACCGTGACCAGCTCTGTGCAGTAGTTTTTAAGTTTATCGCGAACAGACAGATAGAGAATCGCGAATAGATGCGGCGCTTGTTTTTATATATTATAAAAGTTAAACATAATAAGCTGTTGTTGACTCGGCATTTTCAAGCTCTAGAACTCAATCATAGACAGCTATTCATTTCATCTCATCGTTAGACAGTGTAAGAAACGTTTCTTTTATACTTACTTTTTAAATCCGACTACTACAAAATTCGGATTAATATATAAACTGTGACGCTCTGACGTCTACGCCTTTTATTGGTGAAATAATTTTTTTTCGGTTCAGTAGATCTAGAGATAGACCCCCTACAACCTCACACACTTTACCTCTTAGATAGATCCAACTATAAAGAGACTACAAATTAAATTATTAATTTTTATAGTACAGAATCTTCATGAATCGATGCACCTAGTCATTTAAGTAGTTTGCTAATGAACATATATTTTCATCTTGACTTTTCATTTCTACTTTTAATGAGACTTCTATTTATACTTCTCTCTTATTCAGATCTTGTTATATACTTTAAAAAATTTAAATTAATTAATTATTAATAGCCAGAAATGTATCGATGTTATAATATAATTTGTTGCCCTATTAAATGGCTCGTAATTGTGATAGCCGGGAGCAATTTATATTAATCAACGCAGGATTATATACCATTGAGAGATACTTAGAAATTCAAGCATGCCTCATTATGGGCGGTTATTTACAACGCAAATTCCAACATTCATTAAAATGAAACGGTAAAAACGTCTGCACTGAAGGAAACTTTTCCTATTTATAATTTATAGCAATTCTTAATTTCAATATAACTCCCGTTTTCACTTCAAAAATTAACTAAAATGGTCGATTTCAATTTTAACGTAATAGATAAGGTGTTGTTAAAAATTAATATAATACCAACTAAAGAAAGATAAACAATCACGACAGATAAAAATCATCAAAATTAGGGCAGATATATTCCAATAAACTGATTTTCTTTAATTATAACTAAGAGCATTTTTAGTTAGGTTTATTTTTGGAACAAATAATAATATTATAATCTTTGAATTCGCCTAGATGTATCATTACCACTGATGGACAGATACCGAGATAAATTTACTTAAAGAAATCAGAATAAAATATTAATAAATCACCTTCGTGTTGGATATGAATTTATATTTACAATTGATATATTTTCGTTTTGTTTCTGGTCCAAAACAAATGGATGGCATAATTTAAGTTTCTTTGTTGTTATATTATTGTCTTTTGTTGTTGTATCGTTAGTTATATTTGTTATATTGGTTAACCAATAAATAAATTAATGAGCAAACTTGTTTCAAACAAAACATAGACTCAGAAATAGATGCAATTTCTCCATATGACACTCATTATATATTTTGCCAATTATTACTTGATTTCTTTACAATGTATAAATTCATTTTGTCATATTTAAATGGTAATGTGTCTAATAAAAGCTTTCATGGCAATGTAAGGCTTTGAGCAGATCAAGGAAATCCCGGTTTTTATGCCCAACAGAAAAGTAATATAATATAAGAGTTGAGGCTTTCATATTCTTCAGTACCGTTTAATATCAAATGATTATGTATTTACAGTAGTCAAGTAATAATATTTGTTAGTAAAATAAGACTTTTGCCCTAGGAAACAACGTCTACGGTATCAATAAATATAAACAAATCATTGTTAAAGCAGCAGGATCTTAATTGTAGAAACTTTATTAAAAGTTTTATTCCATTCTCGCACCGAAATGTACAGACCATTATGAGTGAATACATTCACGATACAATTTTCTAAGCGAAGCGTGTTTAAGTTTTATTTTCCATGTGTTTTAATATATGTTTTTAACTACGCAATAATAACTATATACATATCTCATGTTGTATGTCAAGTTGCTTATATATTTTTTTATTTTATATACAAAAAAGTTTATTTATATATCCATTCACTTTAATAAGCTACAGGCAACGTTATAACTTAACTATTTAACTTAAAAAATAAATTAAGCAAATGTACACTTAAAATCATCTGACCTAATAGCTAACAGCATTTCTATGCGCGCGAAACAAAAGAGGAAGCTACGCCGTAGCCGCAGCTCCGTAGCGGGGTTACGGCGTAGCCCGGGCACGGTCGCCGACCCCTGGCCGTGAACGGGGCCCGGGGGTGCGCCGGCCGAGCCCCGACGAGCTAACGCACACAAGCATATTACTCACGCTCACTAGCAAACACCCCGCCCCTGGCGCTTATATACAGACTGATCACATTTATGATTATTTCTCATTAACTTTATATAGCAAGGTATTTAGAGTAATTTTGAGTTTGGAACATCTCATTATAAAAATTTTAGTGTAATACGTGTAAACGTGTAACGTTCCATTGCTGCGCCCCACCACTATGTGGAACCAGCTGCCCACTGAAGTATTTCCGAACCAATTCGTCTTAGGGTCCTTCAAGAAAAGAGCGTAACAATTCTTAAAAGGCCGGCAACGCACTCGCGAGCCCTCTGGCATAGAGAATGTCCATGGGCGACGGTATCACTTAACATCAGATGAGCCTCCTGTCCTGTTCTATAAAAAAATGAGATATTCTGACAAAATCAATACCTTGGATATGTTTTTATTTTTCTAACTTTATCCACATTTTTAATATTAAAAAAACAAAATTGTCGGGGTCCTTGCTTACAAGGACTTTTTTAAAAAAGATAAAAGAGAATCTTCAATCGAATTATAAAAACAAAACATCACTCTGTACATACTTATTACTCAGTCAGTGACGCACACAACGATAAACCCAGATCAAAACCGCCACACCCCCGTTTATAACAACACGTCGGCACCCACACATATAAACCATCCTAGAAAATTGTGTTATTGTGTGAGTAGAGACACGTTTGTACATAGAATAAAAGCTAAGTTCTGTATGTGTGAGTGGGGTGTATTAATGTTCAACTTCCGTGTTCAGTATTCGTGTCACGCGTACAAGGGTGGCTTTCAGAGTGTGTGTAAATGCCTATGTGTGCTGGGTGCATCGACTCCTGTTACTTCCGCAGGGTACAACGGCCGGGCGCTGATTTATGTCCGTTTGAAGGTTTGCGTGTTATTGTGACTTTTAATTCAATATATGATAATAAGCTTTACAAGGTGGTCAGGAAATGGGGGTTGGATTTTTCAGGGGTTGTGCCACGAAATGACTGAAAATGGCTGTCGGCGCCAGCATGTCTGCCGTTTCTAATATTTTCGTCGTTTCTTTTGTAGGTAGAAGAGAGTATTTTGAAGCGGGAAATTAAATACATTACTGTTTTTTATATATATCTAAACATTTAAATTGAGTTCAAGCCAACACTGCGTATAATTATTATAGTTATGTTGTTCAATATATCAATAAATAGGTATAAAGTAGTTAGTACTTATACATATTTCATATTGCGGTTACGTAATATTTCTTAATTTTAAATTTTGAAGTTATTGTGACGACATATCATATGCAGATATTCAAGACTCGAATAATCGCTCATGCATAGCATTTTCAGATAATAAATAAAAATCAAAACAAATTTGTCTTCACAACTAACGTTTTCATTTATAGTGTTATAATAAACATATGTTTAATGTATGATTTCAAATATTCTATACAGTAAGGATTTGTTATATTATCCTTCTTTTGTAAATACTCACATAAATTACTACATGTACGTAGTTAATTAAAGTTATTAAAATTCAAGGACTCTCGTGGAAACTTTTAAAACCATACAGTTTTTTATTAGAATGATGTCATCAAGGTCAAATTACTAATTACTAGACGAAGTTAATGTTATCAGGAATATCAAAACCTAAACGACATGTGGTTCTAATCTAAACAATGGATCTGACCTTGTGTCTCCTGGCCTAAATTTTAACCCTTTAACTTGGTTAAAATATGTACGAAATAGCCATTTATTTAGGTAATTATAGGTTAGTAATGTGTAATTTTATAGGATGATATATAAGCCTTAGAAACGAGACCAACACCTTGTAAAATATCATGATCATCTAACGAAGAATTTTATATATTTAATAGCTTTAAAAGCATATGTTAGGCGCGTTATGAAAAATTGATGAGAGTGAAATTTTACGATGCACGCGCACCGTGACACAAAATGAACGGAAGATGCTACGGCATTGGACATAATTTAAAAACAACATTCGAATAATAATAGAATTTATGTTATACGTCATAATGTAAGAGAATAATAATAAATAATAATAAATATTTATTTATTTAATTTTTCAAATGTTAACTGAACTTTATTGACTATAATGACTCCTTTTCCAGTCTTTGATTATTTAATTGTAATCAATTATTTGCATGCAATCAAAAACTATTTTTAATAATGCCAAAGAAGTATAACTTCTTAACAATAAGTAACAACAGTTAAAAAAAAAAAGAAGAGAGGGGAAAATTTGGGGGGGGGGAATTTTTTTAAAAAATTTTTTGGGGGAATAATTGAAGAAACTAAACTTTATCCTTTCTTAAAAACATAACTCCCTGAATCTTTATTTAATTTAATTTGAAAGGTTTTGGATAATGAATCTCGAACCTTTTAAATAAACCAGTGAAATTTAAACTACGATTCATTGGTCTAGTGGTTAGTACCCCTGATCCCGGGTTGGGGGGGGCGGCCCCCGGGCGGGGAAAAACATCGATGTGATGAGCATTTGGTGTTGTGCTTAGGTCTTGGGGGGTTTGAATATGTATTTATATGTGTATCTATCTATAATATGTATGTATATCCGTTGCCTAGTACCCATAACACAAGCTTCACCAGCTTAGCATGGGACTAGGTCAATTGGTGTGAATTGTCCAATAAAAAATATAAAAAAACTCACTATGATGTATACGATAAAGTAAGATTGTAAACAGACTTTTTATATCTAGAAGAAAAATCCAACTGCACCATTCAGGCAAACGACGGAAAACCAAATATTTCATATCAATAGTCGACCACGCTCATAAATGCCTTATATTCAAGTTATATGCCTCCATATACAGTGCCATTTTAGTTCTTATGCTCCTAGTATTAGAATACATAAAGCATGTCACTATGTCATGTAAATCTTAATTTAATTTACTAGAGTTGTAATGAGTTTATGTTGGCATAATTCAAAGTATATAAGTAGTATACATAAAATTTAACATATTTCTAAAAGCTTGAATACAACAACTATACAAAAGCGTTCTTGGATCAGTTTATAAGATTTTATAATATAACATTATAGCTTGTGGGGTACGACCCTTAAACCAGAGATCGTGCGTTGAATCCTGGCTGACCTTCGGTGTGATTTTCTACGTGCTAGGCACTTGATAAAAGGAAATGGTGAAAAACCCTGGATAAACACTGTTGTAGCATATAGCAACTGGATTGAACTATAAAAACACAAATAATTAAGTAATTTTCATTGTCTATTACTTGTTTTTAAATACCGATTGATATAATAGGACTATGTATCGAAAAGGATCGATTCCCATAACAGCGGTTATAGCGTTGAGTCATAGGGTAGTGAACGCCAGACGAAATGTCAATATTTGTCCCAACTGCAGTTAGCCGTGCGCACACTGCAAGAGAAACTATCAATGCCCTAGTTTTGTTATTCGTAAGCTGTAGTGTCGTGTGCGAAATATAATATGTACAATAATATTACAGGTTTATATACAGAACCACGATTGTTAATTAAAGTCTCATTATTTTAATTGACGTGGTAAAACTTGAAGTGTGCTTTAATGGTTGCTTTAGAATTCAGACTTAATGTGCATTAAGTTTAGTATTAACTTAGCTCGATAAATTTATTTCTAAATTCTTAGTTATTCTTAGCATAGACCCACTAAAGTTTTTATATGGCGGCGCTAACTTTTTTTATAGAACCAATGGACACTCTCAAGGCCAGAGGGCTCGCGAGTGCGTTGCCAGCCTTTTCAGAATTGGTACGCTATTTTCTTGAAGGACCCTAAGTAGTCAATTAGTCTCAATTGATATAAGCTTAAGTTATCAAATTCTTCATTAAAAAAGCTTTCCAGAATTGATCGTAGTATAGATTAGTTATGTTACGATTGCTTTATTGAAAACGCTTTATGGTATTTGTTCCTGGATTTGATCATCACCAAAATAATAATTGCTTAACGAGATACATTGAAGACAAGAAATATACAACCAGTAAAACATATGCAAAAAAACTGTCTCATTCCTCGAGGGGTCTTAGAGATTTTACTTTGAAGCTAGCTATATATGGATGACATGTACAGATGCAGTAAAATTGCAATCTATCCGAGCTCAAAGGGCGCAAACGCTTTTACTGTGCAAACTGACAGATGTATCAACATTCCCTAGAGAACCTCTTACGACACCTGCTTGCCTAGTAACTCTTTGTGCCTACAAAGACCTGTTGTTTTTTCCTTTTGTATTGAGCAATATTTCCGAAACGTATGAAAATCTAAACAAAAATTATCGTAATTGAAACGGACGTCGGAAATTTATGTTCATACTATTTTTTTTATTTGTGGTTGCCATGATAGAGACGACTATACTTAAAGGTAAATCGTTTGTATGTAATCGCTATGCATTGAACAAAAATTGTCTGATATGGCTTTTAATTTATCAATAATCTAATCATAAATCAGATATCGAGCAATGTCGTTCACCCCTGAAAATCACAACACACCTGTGTACGTCACGCAATAGGCCTTATTACCATGGATCAATTCTACTTGGTTACATAATTATTGACAAAGATTGTTTCCCATGGTAACTGCCGAGTTGTTGTGCACAAACTTGTCTTCCCTCATAAAATAGTAAACAAAGAATACATTAACTTGTAAGTATTTGCAATATTATGTTTGCATTTTTTATAAATGTTACGTTTGAGAGAGTTACTAAACTAGATTACTACAAAAAAAAGTGCGTGCGTACAAAGTACACATGTCAGAAGTGAAACTTCTTTGGCAAACTAATTTTTAAGTCTTGTTCATATTTATACAAATCTAAAACTTTAGATTTTCGAGACTTAGAGGGAGGGAAAAAGGAAGATATGTTAGGAATTTAATTGTCATGAAAATATTAAAAGTGTCGAAAATTAATACAAATAAATAAATTTCATTTATTTCATCGATAACAAAAACACGTGGCATTTCAATTTACAATTCGTCATTTGAGATTTCAATAAATTATTTTGTATAAAATATAAAACACTAATATTTCATAAATTCTCGTTACGAAATTTTAATTTCAAAATAAAATTTTCTATAAGGTAATTCGCCCTTCACACTCTCTCTGAATTGGTCTCAATCGCTCTCTCCCTTTCCTTCGACAAGAACGCTGCACATCTTCGTGACACTAATAGTATTATTATAGCGTTTCTTTCATCCGTAAAAAATTTACTCATGCGCCTAAAAAAGTTTCACTTCAAAAATTCTACATATATTGTTTCCCTTTATACAGAGCTTGTAATATATATTAACCCTTATAAGCTTGTAACATTTGTAAGTTTTATAGAAGTAAGTATGCGAATGGATTTAATATGAACCATAATATTTTTACTTAGACATAGGGGTAGAAGGCCCTAGATAATTAATTGAATGTTGTAGTTCCGGTTTAGGGCGAGTGACCGCATATCTAGACCACTAATGAGTCGGTCATCACAACTGACTAACAACCCTTACCCTACAACCTTCATTAAGTTCGTTCACACTACTCTACACAATTTACACGTCATATTATAGTTACCGCCACTTTGGTCTAGTAGTGTAGTCTAGTAGTAATATCCGAATAAAGATCATACGGTTTCGGGTTCAATTACTGCGTAGAGTCGAGAGAAGAAAGTTTACGGTTCTTAAACATGTCCATGTCTAAGATTAACACAAACCATCTGTCCTAAGCCTGCTCTCGTGATGTATTTGTGTCTTTGTTTATACACTTGCGCACTATAATTTGAATATATAATGTGCACGTTCAATATACAGTTATTTTACTGACGGAATAAACTTTATCACGTCACCTACAAGGTGTTATTTACATACAGATAATGAATAAGTAATTACTTATTAAAATACCAATCGACTCGAATAGTAACTACTAAATTTCATACATGGTTTATGTTATTTATAATTAATTAAGAGTTATAATACAAAAAAAGTTTTTATATTCTAAGTAAGAGTATATTATGTTAGAAAATATTAAGTTCAAATTAGACACTAAGAAGGTTAAGGGCGAAGATGTTAAACTTTAGAATTAAAACAAAACAAGCATCATTAAATGAGTATTAAGTATTGAATATTGTAGTATGTTAAGTTTATTAAAAGATATTTTTTTATAGTACGTAATTTTTTTAAATAAGTAATTAAAAGTGATTTCAAATGAAATCTTGTCTACTTCTTATATGCGTATTACTTTGACTATCTTCATTTCAATATATCAACATTCAAAAGAATTCACTTAATTAATAGTCATGTATCGCTAACATTGTTTTAAGTGATCAATCGATTTCATCTTTTCTACATAATTTTAATTAATGTCTACTTATCAATTACAGGATAATTTAGAATGTTTTTGTTTCTTTTGATCAGTGTAAAACTAAATCAACGAGTTCAGTCCCTTGTGTAGTGTCTCTTGGCCTATTTGTTTACTGCACCAATCTGGTCATACAAGCAATTTTGAAGTCTAAATTTTTCTCAAACTAGACTAAGTCTTTCCGAGGCCTTGGTTGTAAAAAGCAAAATAAGTTTATTTTATCCTTAACCACAGAGTACAAAGCGATACAATACGAACTCTGTATAAAAATTGTTTCCATTTATAATTCCAACCCAACGCAAAAATAATTCCGCTTCAAGAACGAATTTTAACAATTCAACAAAGGCATTCTGTGGTGTTTCTTGGGCCAATAATGTATCCACAATTATTCCAAAGGTTTATTTTCATCAAACAAAATAATTAATTTCTTTAAGCCTTTTAGGTAAAATAATGGATGAATACAACTGACAAAAGTGTTATAATGATGGTGTACGGGCCAAGGCTGTACATTTTGCTCACTTAGGCTTTTTTAGTTTTATAAGCGTGGGGATTTCCTAAATCGTCGGAGTTACGCCCCGAGAGTAAAGCCAGACGCAGGCACTCTCTTAAACTGTTACATTGCATTCGTTCGTTACATAGAAATTCATTATTTCGCTTATATCTTAATATATATAAATTACGTGTCACGTTGTTTGTCCGCTATGGACTCCTAAACTACTGAACCGATTTCGATCAAATTTGCACACCGTATGCAGTTTGATCCAACTTAAAAGATAGGATAGCTTACATCTCAATTTATACCCGTAATATTATTTTATTGCATAATATTTGTTTATTACTTGATAGTCACAATTCTAAAAATGTCGCTGTGATGAAAGTACCAACGTTTCACATAAGCTTTTAATGGCATAACCACCAAAAAAGCATGGTGTTCTCCATGACTGGTGTTCTCCTACCTTTTCCCTTGAATAGTTTACTTCTATGTAATATGACAAAAACCTTAGCCACAGCAACGCTTGGCTGGTCTGCTAGTTCTATTATAAAAATAAAATCTTCTATTATTTAAAACACCCCGATGGCCCAGGAACCGTACAGATGGTATGTACCGGAGATGAGCTCCAAACGTTTATTAAAACATCCCTTTCGATTTTTCTTGATGTCAGGTACTATACAGCAGTGTCATAAACAACAAGCTAATTCGTACAATCCTATAAACCCTAGGCGTGTTTAGAAATCATGTAGGTACCTACCGTTATTTGACAGAAGGGGTGGAAACTTAGACCTCGACCCAATTTCAACCCTCTTCGACCTAACAGGACACCATGAAATGGGGCTAATGCAATTAAACACTGCATACGACATAGGTGTTTCGAAATTCTACACGTTTCTAGTCAAATTGATTTACTTTGACTAAATACCTAAGCAAACACTATAAAATTAAGAATAAAAAAACAGTGGCGCTACAACGTTAGATTTATGTTTTGTGATCATTTGTTTTTTCTATTAGGCGAGTAGGTGGCACACAGCGTAGACATTTTGGGTCTTAGGCATGCCGGTTTCCTTACGAAGTTTTCCTTGAGCTAGTGGTAAATGCGCACCTAGAAAGAAAGTGCACAGCCTGGAATCGAACCTATGACTTCAGGGATACGAGTCACACGCCCTTAGGCCAACACTGCTCAGTGATAGTACAATGACACTGTCGTATATGTAAAACAAATGTCAAATTTTGGCGTTATATATTTTTCATGCATATGTTTAGAAGCTATTAAAAACGTTAGCCGTATTCGTCAAAGTCCAGTAGATATGGAACTGTAAGTTTTATAGCTAAAGCGATAATTTGGACTGATTTTTGCAATTAAGTGAAATAACTAATGTCAATATCACGAAATGTAAAAGAAAATAGACTGCGATTGTACAAGGATTTTGCCAAATATTTTTATTTCACAAAACAAACATATTAATATCTAAGAACAAAATATAATTTCAAATTAAAAATAATTTTCAAAAAGGCTTTAAGGCTCGGGCTTCCCCTTGTATCGAGGGTGCGTGCCATGGTGAATGACCTACTTTCCATGGGATCCTGGGCCTCATCGATCCAGTGGCTATTATTATTATCGAGGGGGTTGGTAAAGGATAAACCATGATAAAATTTGTTCTGTTACTACACCTTAAAGCGTTTTAAAGTCTTCTTTTTAAAACTAGCATGAAATAAAAAATTATAATAATATCATACGTTTTGTATATAAAAATTTGTAAAGCATTTAAACTAGACAACTTGTATGTAGTTTTTAAAACTCGCCATTATTACAATTTAGTATTGATGTATACATTAACTTTCAAAAGGAAAATCTTTGCAAAACCTTGGTCATGCCGCAATAAACTTTCGAAAAAAGGCATTGGAAACAAAGTCCTAACATAAGGGTGTAAAACCTAAATTCCTTTAACAAAATCTGAGCCTCAAATTTCTT
Source organism: Pieris macdunnoughi (assembly GCA_905332375.1). Taxonomy (NCBI): domain Eukaryota; kingdom Metazoa; phylum Arthropoda; class Insecta; order Lepidoptera; family Pieridae; genus Pieris; species Pieris macdunnoughi. The sequence goes on from CAJOBZ010000009.1 coordinate 6,294,669, forward strand.
CTTTGTTGTAGGCAGGTAACGAGTGTGTTATTAGCACTAATTACAAGCAGGTGAATCGGCGAGACCCCATACAATGTTGGCTACGCAGTTTACTTAATTTAACAGTGGTAAAAATCATTTTTGCAATCAACCAAAGTTTGGTAAATATTTAGTCATATGTATTAATCCGGCTAGCGCGGACAAGCAATTTAATGATTATTATTTTTAAGAAGTGGTCAGTCAAGTTCACTATTTTGTAGACAATATCTTGGCATTGCAACACGTTTTACTTGAAAACGATTATTTCTTTGCAGTCTAATTATATTTTGATATTCAGTAATCAACTTTGTATAAAGTATTAAGGGTAATATTCCGAGTCAACACTTTATATCCTACGCAGAGAAACTAATCGCTAGAATTTTTTTAATCCCTATAGTTTTCCAACGCGAGCAAAATAAAGAACGCGTCCAGATAGAAGGTTCGTAAGTGTAAAATAATTTCCGTAAACTGTGGTCTTTACGTCCAACTTTTTGTGCGTGAATCTCCAAAACTGGTGTTATCTGAGTTCTAACAGGTGTAACTGAGGTCGACTCATTTAAATATTTATTTATTAACACCTAAATACGCTATAAATAACACAAGTCACATTGAGAATTTGTTAAGTGCAACACTGCTCATTACCATTAAGACAAGTTTTCACTAATTTTACTTATGGTCTAAGATCCCGCTATACAACGACCTTCACCGAGATGCTTATTTAATGAAACTTATTTTATATATAAATTAATATGTCAATAAATATAATCCATATGGGTTGCCTAGCAAATTTCAGTCCAGAGTATGTTTAATTAATTTAAAAAAAAAAAATTTTTTTAAACCTTTCACCGGTATGATTATTAGATAAATTCTATACCAATCGAACGTATGAAGCCCATAGAATATGCAAACGTTAGGTTGTTTTTAATCAATTAATTATTTATGTGTATATTTTTTATGTGACACTAAAGTATATATACATCTTTAGTATAAAAGAAGGTTATAGTGATACATATATAATACTACCCTGATTAAAAATATTGATTGAAAAAAGTTCAAAAAATTTACTACATGCAAATTATAAAAAAAAATATTTTTTTTAATATTAATTAAACATACTCTGGACTGAAATTTGCTAGGCAACCCATATGGATTATATTTATTGACATATTAAATTAAATATAAAATAAGTTTCATTAAATAAGCATCTCGGTGAAGGTCGTTGTATAGCGGGATCTTATACTATTATTTGAAACCATGTGTCAGGCTCAGAAGGCGGATTACCAAAGAAAACTAAGCAATTAACCAGACGCAGATATGGTATATTTGGGGTTTTGTGAGTTCATATGAATATACTAGTATTTTATTTAGCTGGTTTCTACACGATAAATACATCAAAAAAATAATAAACTTACTACCTGTTTCAGAGTACAAATCAGGATTCACACTCTGATTTCAATCGCAATCACAATAGATCTTACCTGTCAACGTAATCCTAACAAGAAATTGTATAAAAACCTATAATTCAAAGGATTCTTATGGCACCCACATCTGCCGAACCTTTTTTAAACAGCTGCTTCAATTCCAACCCAGCATAGTGCCTAAAGATTTATTATGAAAGAAACTAGTGGCGCTACAACACTTGGTCTTGGCCTATGATTTCTGTATCTGTATCGTGACCATTTTTTTTCTCTTCAGCAAATAGGTGATCAACCAGGCATAGAACCTGACATAAGCCTTTGGAAGCCAAGCCAAGCGTTTTGGTTTTAATTAGGTTACGTGTATGGTGTCAGAATTTATAATAATTAAAGAGCGTACTAAATTTCTAAAAGGCCTGCTACGGCCTTCTGGCATTGAGTGTCCAAGGGCATCACTTAACATCAGTGGAACCTCCTGCCCGTTTGCCTCCAGTTCCATTTAAAAAAAAAGGATGCGTGTACTTATGTACACGCGTAAGAAGTTATACTTCTTTGGCATTATTAAAAATCGTTTTTGATTGCATGCAAATAATTAATTACAATTAAATAATCAAAGTCTGGAAAAGGAGTCATTATAGTCAATAAAGTTCAGTTTACATTTGAAAATTAAATAAATAAATATTTATTATTATTCTCTTACATTAAGTGTAACATAAATTCTATTAAGTTAAAAGTAAATATTATTATACATTTAGAACATCTCTACCAAACACTATGATGTATGTTGTAGCTTTGGCAGTATTGCACAATATAGCCATTGATTCAAAAGAGGAACCTATCTCTGATGATGATGAAGAGACCCTGCCCTCACTACCAACAGTGCCCTTATCTCAAAATACACTGCGTGGAGCAGCAGTGAGAGCCATTTTTATTGATGAAAACTTTTAAGTTTGATAGTTCTTAATTTAGGTTGTTTTAACAATTAAGTTATTTAAACAAATTAAACACTATTTATCTTTAAAACATTTTTATTTCATTATACTAGGTATTTATTTTTAAGTGACTCCAATGTCTTCATCAGAATTTCAATTATTGATATATAGAGTCGTAGAATATTTCTAAAAAGTTGCTGTAACAAACGCAATAAACAAAAGCAATGAATAACCATTCTTGTTTCAGTTTTACTCAACAATAATACTCGATAATAATAATACATTTTTAGTTAACCTCAATTGTATTGAAGCACTTAGGAAGGTTGATGAGCACAGTTTTTTCACAAATATTTTCTAATATTAATTAGTATTGATTTAAATATTCAATTTAAATCACTTCTGATTATAATTCAAAAAGCATTGCTAAATTTCTTTGAAAAAATAATTAAAATCCTTTATTTGTTTAAAAGGTAAATGTCATTATGGTCATTCAAAATTCTTGGCATAGCTGCTAACTTCACGCATATTCTATTTCTTTTTACTTGTAGATTGTCTTATTCCCATCTCGCTCGCGCACGCTATAATCACACTGACAACTTTGTGTCTCAGGTGCGCGCGCATCGTAAAAATTCACTCTCATCAATTTTTCTTAGGCGCCTAAAGAAGTATAACTTCAAAAAATTGTGCATTTTTTCGGTAGTAGATACCAAAAACCATTAATTAAGCATTGACACTGACATGATAAGACTGTCGATAAGCTTAAAACCTATTCTTAATAAGGGATCTTAGAAGAGACCCCTGCTATGTCTGTCGGCACGTAATATATATTCGGACTGAGGATAACAAAGGATTCTTTAACAAATGCCCAAGCGTCAGCTGCCTCATGTTGCGCCATAAAAAATAGGCCAATGCCTTCGATGGCGAAAAAAAAGTTAAAGAAATGTTAAAGATGGCGGCAGGTGCGGAGTCAGCTGCTCGCGCACCTTTGTATTAATTGAGGTGCGCGCGCGCCGTTTTATTCTGTTTGCCATCACTAAAATACTTTGACCCGCACAATCCATTTTATGGCGATATCATAAATTACAAAAACATCTATTTCCGTTTAAAGATCAAAGACCTTGTTTATTTAATTACATTAACAGATAGTTTTAATTAAAGGTTTTTAATGAACATACAAAATAAAGTTAATATAGATTAGTAACGTAATATTTTAATTTTTATATATATAAGTAAAATTTAAGTATTAAATCTTAGAAAAATAAGTACCTACTACTTTTTGACCAACCAAATTATAAAGTACATATATGTATATGTATGAAAGGAATTGCTCTCGTCTTGCATAAATGTTTGTAATGTAAATAGTGTTTATTATTTTTATACACGCATAGGAATTTTCGAGCAGAGCATCAGTTTCGCGACAACAAAAGACAGAAAAATGAAAATAACTTTGATAGATTTGATATTTTGAATACAGAAGATTTAAAACATTAGTTTCATGCAATGTTTTTGTACGAAATTGTAATAGCATTAATTTCTTTTCGCTTTGTAATAATTGTATTACAACAATACATGTGAAAACACGAATAATCCAAACGAAAAAGATTGTATTAAAATCAAAATGGGTATGAAAAATACTATAACTATTAGGACTAGGATGGCAGGTGAAGATGAAAGTAAATTTATAATAAATAGTGCATCATATCACTTCGAATGAACTCGTATGCACGTGCTAATGCTCATGGCACTGACCCACCCGACGCGTGGCTGAACCATCTGCCAGTAATTGCACCGACCTCCTTCGACTTCTAACCGCCCAGTACTTACGGTTGAGAACCCCGTCATTAAAAAGCCAATCAAGCCATCTGCTTGCTGCTAAGAGAAATAAATAAGTATAGTATTATATATACTAGCTTGCACAAATACAATAAAAAATTATAAGACGCAATGAAATCATTTAAATTATATATTTAAAAAATCCGTATCTTTTATCTAGTGTATTCATGTATAGTGAGCAATGAGCAACTTCAAAATAAGAGACGTATATTGTAATAAAATATTTGTAAACCTATTTGTGGTTTAATTTTTTCTTTTAATTGTAATTACAAATCTTCAAACTATTTAACATCTATCTTTAAACTAACACTTAACTGTGTTTCATATCTGTGTTTAATTGTTAAAGCTGTAGGCATAATTAAATTAGAATGCATATAGATAAAGGCGGAAAATAATAAAGGGCTCGGCTTTGGAGTAGACTCTTGGGCCGTAGGGTTCAAATGCACAGGCACTACTTAATGATTTAAGTTGGCGCCTACTATATAGATAGTACCAGTGACCACAGAGCTTACCTCGCTCAACGACTAAGTATCGCAATACAGCGAGGAAATGCTGCCAGCGTTAAGCCGGGTATCCACTATGTTCGCGAACCTCTTGCGCTCCGCGCACTTGCAACAGCTCCGCGTAGTGGATACGTTTGCGAACGTGGAGCGTGAACGGTGCGCGCTCCGCGCTCCAATGGGTGGCGGTAAATTGGGCGAACACAAAGGGGAGCTCAGTCTGTTCGTGGACAAGAGGACTGTGGAGCTATGGAGATACGCGTTACCGTCTCCATCAGAGCGGTAACGATAGCGCGGAGCGCAAGAGGTTCGCGAACATAGTGGATACCCGGCTTTAAAGGCACACTGCTACAGGGACCAAACTTTTAAAATTTGTTGTATTATTTTTACAATTTTTAACTATGTAAGTATGTAGGTTAAGAATATTGTAAATAATGTATAAATTAGTTAATTAACAAAAAATTTTAATACGAGCGAAATTACTCCTAATTAGAAAATTCATCATTACCATCAATTCAGGTTAAAATTGTTACCATAAACAAAATTCTCACTATTCCCACTGTCTTTTTAATAGTAACGACTATTAAAATAAATAAAAATAGGAAAAATAACAAAACACCCTTCGTTGCGCATTTATTTAAAAACACTCGTTCTATTTGTCCACTTGAAATTACAATTAATTTTGTACAAACATGTAATAAGCATGGTATAAAATTAAGACATTTAACAGTGGCTATACTGCATCTAGCAGTTACATTCATCCCAAATGTATTAATATATATTACATTCACTACAGTATCATGATTAAATACATGCTAAAATAAAACCAGTATTTCATTCGAATTACGTATCAATTTACAAACGCATGTATTTAATGCTATTTTACATATAAATTAAATAGCAACAAAGATCTGTAGGTATACATATGGATTTGAATATAACATGTAAGAAGTAAATAACCTTTGTATATTGTAAGATACATCGTCTAAATATATGGTTAATTTCCACAAATTAACCATATATTTTCCATCTATGTGTGTAAAAAATCACCAATATTTTAGCGCCCAACTCTATTTATTTTTGGGTTCAAATTTCTGAATTTTCTTTAAAAGAAAGTAGACCTTTACACATCTAAAAATACAATTTCAAATTTTACCTCTATCAGTCTTTGGCATAAACTTACATCTAGATCTAAAATTTGAAATGCATTAAATTCTTTCATCCAAACATTCAAATTAATAAAACGGCACCTCACATATATGTTTTTAATCAGGAATATATCTACAAATTGAAAAACCATAATACTTTAAAAACAATATAGGAACTTAATATAGAACCTTCAAGTGTTGCCAGTAACTTGGTAATTATTCTGGCAACATATGTCCAAAAATAAATTATGGTATGACTGAAACAAGTGTGTTGCCATACATCATCTATCGGTTTACCTTTACAAAATAAAACCCTTAAAAAAACTAAAAACCGCGCTATAAACAATCCATTATAGAATATCAGAAAACTTTAAGTTTATGATCTAATATTTCTTACAAATACATATTTACATTTAAAATACATTAAATTAAAATATGAATTAGGTCGCATTTCATGACAAATTTTTCATTCAAAGAATTCATTATTAGATTTTTTAAAGATATACGGATAAATAGTAAGTTAATGGCATGCATAACAAAATATTTTAACAATAAAAAAGTTCGCTTTAAAGTAATTTAAGGGACATTTTTAAAAGCACAATACATTTATGCAACATTCATTATGTGGTATATTGTTGCCTCACATACATATAATGGCAAAAATATTAGAACCCTGAAAGTCATAGATAGACATTGGAGAATGAGACAAAAGTAAATCCCATTAACGATCGTCTCTGAGTGTGATGTGTTTTAACTATAGCCTATAGGTTTAATAAATTAAAGGTAATATTCGCATTGACAGGTGAATCACACAACTTGATATACAAGTTTGTCTCAACAAGTGGCTTTTTGGAAAACAATTACGAAAACTAGAAACACAGATTATTATTGCCCAAATTAGAAACATGTTTCATGTGCCAAAAGCAAACGTCAATGTCATTCGACTGTCAAGAATAAATCTAAGTGCCAAGTAAGACACCTGTCAAAACGTATTTATTAACATTAAACAACAGGTAATTTGTACCCTTAATCGCAGTCGAAATCGGTGTGGTAATTTTGCGTTCTATTAACGGACGACGAAGAGTCTGTGCTGGTATCAGACTGGGTCTGAGGTGCCCACCGACCGTCTGAAGTCACAGAAGCACTAGAATCTGAAGAAGTGCTCATATCGCGTGGGGAATCCCAAGTGTGGGTGTGGAACCCCCGACGGAACATCGGGTGTGTCGAACGATGGATTACTACGCGGGGGGCTGGAATAAAATATACATCGTGTTATATGTACAATATTTTATAGAAATGAATTAAAACAATATCAAAATGGAAATTTCCTATTTTATATATATGTCAGGGAGTGTTATGATTATCAGGATATGTTATTATCGAATCAATTGACCGTTAATTGTCTATTGTTGATTTGGTTTATCATTTAGATTACGAATCATAATTTAATTTGTTTTGTTAATATTTAATTGTTTTATAGTTTAAAATCTTTAATTACGAATAAAAGTACGAATATTGTAAGACCAATCAGAGCACACCAACTGCTCGTTACAATTTAAGCTTGTGTTGTTTGAAATCAATCTAAATTAAATATTGTATGATAATCATTCGTAACTTTGGTGTTCGCACTTTAGCCATAACCCGTTGATTATGATATGACAATATCGAAGGAGTGATGATATCTTGACATATATAAATTTGGGGTAAAAGGCAGAGTGTATCTTAGACTAAAACTGATAAATAAGTTTGTTATAATGGACGAGAATGTAAGTGCTCTTATTTCACCATGCCTCCTGCTGATAGAGGACAAATCTTTGTTTTTTTATTTTATTACTATTTATTACTTCAGATGTGTTGTGGAACATGGTGTAATGGTTGCAGCTCCTTACAAACTTTGTGTAAAAAAAACATGGCGTTTAAAAAGAGTGGCGGAGAGTTTATTGCCAGTTCTTCTCTTCCGTTCTACGCCCTTGATTTGAGAACTGGCACTAAATGTAAAGTTTGAAGCATTTCATATACATATCTTTTTTATGACGTTAGTAAGGTGTTACCTATATAAATAAATGATTTTTGACTTTTGAAAGGTACTAAACTTTAATTTTAGTCTTAAAAACTCACATATAAAGGTCAGGTGTCGCGGCGGACGAGTGTGAGTGGTGTTAGTGGTGTTGGTAGTGGTGTTAGAGCTGGAGGTGGTGGTAGTGGAGCCGTCGGATGCGGGAGCAGACGCTCGTGGCTCTGGGCGGTGATTGGCCGGGAGCAGAGAGCACCGGCACACGGGGCACGTGGCGTGAAGCTCTAGCCACGGGTTTATGCAGCTCGAGTGGAATATGTGCTCACACTCTAGGCGGGACACCATTTCACCTGGAACAATTAGGTCAATCGTTATTTTGTTTTATACACAAGTCAACCTGTAGCGTTTAAATGCAAGTTGTGGTCGAATCGTAACATTTACTCGCTTATTTATCGACATTGTTCGTTTTGTACATAATGCAATGTGTTAGAGAAGTTGGGGCTACGGATTTACCGCACTAAGCATGGCAAACGGCAGCTAAATTCACAAGAGTCGCCTGGTCCATTATTTGTTATAAGGTAAATTTTTGTCCACTTCATGTAATAATATTTCAATCAATATTTGACCATGCCATTAATTTAGCATAAAATATGAGTTAAATGTAAATTGGTATATGAAATAACCTCCAATAAATATTTATAAGGTTCTTTGACATTTATAAAAAATAACCACAAATGTTTATTTAGTTTTAATTACGAAATGGTTGACCATTTCATGTGATAAAATTTTCGATGCGGCCATGACATTCACGAATAATTAATTTAAAAATTTGTTTTGTGTTAAAAAGACCATTTATGGAGAAGATGCCTACATACGACCGAAATGCGCCGTGAAATAGCGGGACTCAGCCAGTAAAGATATAATTCTTATAGCTCTGATCTTATTTTACTAATACAATCTTTGTTATTGTTATTATTTTTAGATTATTATTTGCACAATTTATAATCATTGCAAATAATAAAAAAAAATTAATTCACAAAATAATATATTTTACATTAAGTTTTGTCTATTATAGAGTTTTTGTATTATATATCTAGCAAAAACCCAAAACATGTTTAGAATTAATCACATTTATAGTTTTTATATGTTAGATTTGAAGTATACTGACCTAACAGAAAGTTGTCCCAGCAAACAGAGCAAGGCATGTTAGCGGCTGCCTGTTCCTCGGTGACAGGTTCACTGGGGATGGCACTGAGGATATCTCTAGGCATCGGTGGAGCCCCTGAGTACTCCAACTGACCCATGAGCTGGGTCACCACTGCATCCAGAGCTGGAAGTAGATCATTTGATGCTTAGTACTCTGTTTTTGAAATGGTATATAATACACCCAATAAACCAAATACACATATGATTTTATAACTTGTCAGTTTTAAATAATTAATAACTGAGTCTTGAAAACTAAAAATAAGTGGGCATTTTACTTATTGTTAATTCTTCAAAAAATACCTTCTCCTCCGAACACATAGTCTCCTGGTGATCTCAGAAAGCCTAAAGTCCTGGCTCCTGGTGGACGATTACCGTGGCGACGATTCAACATTGATGAGCGCACCTCATTCCTAAGACGATGTCTAGTCGCTTCACTGTAACACACAGGTACAACCTTGAGATTTTCTCCTTAAACTTTCAAAATAAGAAAGTATAAGTAACCCACAATGAAATAAGTGTAGTATCTTATTTCTTTGAAATAAAACTATTTATTACTCATGTAACTTGCATGCATTTGCTAAAATGACTTATCATACAGTGAAGTGAATCAAGACAAATTCAAGGTTAGCTGAATTGGATTTTGACAAGTTTAATAATGAAAATTATTGTTTATTTGCAAAGAAAGTGGTACATTCAGGTTGATCAATTATGAAGAAATACCACACAATCAGCCATAAAAAGATAGGCATGCAAATAAAGAGTTACTATTAAAAGCACAGAAGTATGGACACTGACTAGGTATTTGATAAATAATGTTTTTAATATCTTTTTGGAATTCTTTAATCCACAACATGTACCAAAATATTTAATCAACAGACTTGTTATTGTTTCTTTGTTATAATAAAAAATAGATATCAAAGACATAAAAAGATATTGAATTTTGAATCACAGTTCAAAACTCTATATTTCTTTTGTTAGTAAAAATCAGAGAAATAATATATCAGATTGAAATCTCGATAATAATTATCCATACCTTAACCGATTCCCTGACATCAGGAACACCACATCTTGTAGAATGTTCGGCACATTCTGAAACACAAACAATCTAATCATAAAATTACTTAACATTGATATGCCCATAATAAACATATAACAATTAGTTAGTAGTTGGCAACTTAAATATTAAATAATTAAGTATATTAAACAACTTACATTCAATGTAAATCCTCGGCGATTAGTATTGCCCCTATTATTAGCATCATTGGTGTTGCTCATGTTGGCATCACTAAATGTTTGACTCTGCTGTGAAGGTCTATCTGCTCCATTTTCCAGCTTCTCAAGGAATCCACTTTCACAAAATGGACATGTGTAGTTCTAAAAATATTAGTATGTAAATGTTTTATTTTTATTTGGCACTTTTAAAAATGTATGAGCCATGGCTGTGTATTACTGCTCACTCAGGGTTTTCTCCATTTTATAAGATCAGCAGTTATCTCATCATAAGAGACAAACCTGATAGTTTAGTTGTGTGTTTACAGTCTAATTTGATGTTGATTTACAGTTTTCTTGGATTATGTATAATATATTATATACTATAAATATATAAGTTACCTAAAATAAATGACAAACAATTTGGATTGGTTGATATATACATTGTATACATGTTTTAAATATACTTATTTTGGTACTCTGTATACAGCAACATACAAATGAATAGTGTGCTGATTTGTCAATTTTTACAGTAGGTGTTTGTAGGTTTCAAACAATTTTTATATTTTACATATAAAATTTAAAGCATAACATCAGGATTCATCATTCATTCAAGTATGTGGGCAATTTCATTAAATTTTATCCTAGTCATAAAATTTAGTAAAATTATAAATTACTTTTCTAGAGATAATAGTATTGTTTAATAGGGTTACAGATTTCAATTAGCAAACTTTTGTGAAACAAAATTAAGTTAAACCCCAATTGCTTTTAATAAACGTACGTTTCGTTTTTGATACTTATTTTCCAGCTTTATACTGAATAACACAAAATAAAAATCCAGACTGGTCTCTTTAGGACATATATATATATATTATTGACCTTGGTAGTGGTGTTAATAATTATAACCCATTTCAAAAGAAAAATTATTAATTGCGTCATTTAAACGATTTATATTGATTTTTACCTCCACAATATCTTCAAACATATAAATGTTACATCTGTGGCAAAAATAGCGAACCGAGGGTCGGTTTCCCACTGTAGCATCAGCCATCGTTAACTATTAATCACTTTCACACGAATATTTCATAAAATGACTTTAGAATTAAATCCCTAAATGAATATTGTGCTTTCAAAGTTCAAACGAACAGAAATTTATTAGTAGCCATTTTTATTTCTTGAAACATGCTTTATGACAGTGATATATGACAACCGATTATTATAATATTCTGAAGATGACTTATGACATACTTGACGTTATAAAGTAAGCTTGCGTAGCTTTGTGTTATTATTACAGGATGGAAGTGTGTTATCAGACGGTTGGCGGTATATCAGAGGGTTTTTGCGAGCCACCCCACATATCGCAATGCATGTTAAATATCCACGAGTGGGGCTTACAAAATTTCTTCTTCGAGTTTTTTTAAAGTAGATTAAAAACAAAGTAGAGTGAGAGTCTGGCTAATGAAAGAAGATAAAGAAAATGCGCGGCAAATTCAATTTTTTGAAGTTATACTTCTTTAGGCGCGTTATGAAAAATTTATGAGAGTGAAATTTTACGATGCGCGCGCACCTGTGACACAAAATTAGGAGTGTGATTATAGCGTGCGCGAGCGAGATAGGAATAAGACAATCTACAAGTAAAAAGAAATAGGATATGCGTGAAGTTCGTATGCCAAGAATTTTGAATGACCGTAATGACATTTGTCATTTACCTTTTAAACAAATAAAGGAGTTTTAATTATTTTTTCAAAGAAATTTAGCAATGCTTTTTGAATTATATATAATCAGAAGTGATTTAAATTGAATATTTAAACCAATACTAATTAATATTTGTGAAAAAACTGTGCTCATCAACCTTCCTAAGTGCTTCATTACAATTGAGGTTAACTATCAGTTTGTATTATTATTATCGAGTAATGTTTTGATTAAAAAAATTACCACATTGTTTAATCAAAACATGTAATTTTTCTCTAGCAAATATAAGGACAAGAGACAAAAAACAATTGATGAATCAGTGTAAGTGCACTAAATTGAATACAAAAAAAGAGTTGTCATCTTATCGCTGTGAAACATCAAAAACTGGAGGTGGAACAAAGCCAAACTATTTTTAATAATGCCAAAGAAGTATAACTTCTTACGCGCGTACATAAGTACACGCACCCTTTTTTTTAGTTTGGTATCCCTGAAAGATTGATATATTTTGTGGATTAAACTTACTTTATACTTGATTTTATTTTATTATTTTTTACATTGATAGTAACTGTATGTCTATGAAATTAAATTCTATACGTATTTAGTCTTTTACTATTGATACCTATAATGACTAGCATTGCATGGAAAACTAAAACTATATTTAGTATAAAACACAACTTTATTCAAAATCAGAATCCAAAAAATCAACAAAACAAAGTTTAGGCTATTATACCTGTTAACCATTCGGAAAAAATATATAATAGAAATAAAAATGAGTAATTGCATGAAGTATCAAGACAATAAATCATACTAACCTAATGGTGGGAACTGACCAAAGTTACGAGGTGTAATGTAGCATTCGCATCGAGCATGTTACGCATCGAGCATGTTACGCTGTGTTTTAAAATCGGCGTAACATGCTCGTCAAAACTTTGTGCTCCGCTTTCGCCGCCAGTGTTCACGAGATGGCCGACAGCGAGGACGCGTTGGTATCTTTGATTCAACTTAATTATTGTTTCATCCAAACTAAGAAGAAGAAAAAACGTTACTGGACATCAAATTTATTTAAAAACAGAGGCGTATGTGGTGGTTTGTCATTAATAGCAATTTTAAAAAACCAAATGATTACTGGACAGTATAAAAACTTTGTACGCATGTCTCCTATCGATTTTGAACAACTCGTGAATTTAATTGGACCAAAAGTACTTAAAAAAGACACAATTTATAGAAAATCATAATCATGATCACTCGCGACGTGCGACGCGTACTGACTGAACCATGTAACAGTCAAATGATTCGCCTAAAAACCGACAGCCGGGTGGAGCACTCTAAGCGAGCCACGAGCGGCTCGTTGCTCGCTGGTTTCCCCGTAACACGACGTACTGACTGCACGAATGATCGCTGTGTAACGTGTTACATTACACCTCGTAACGTTGGTCAGTTCCCACCTTAATAAATTCAATGACATTCTGTGTTGCCATCCGAAAGTTTTCAAATAATTCAATTATCTTCTTTTATTAGCCAGACTCTATAAATCAATCATGCCTGGCAAAAGAAGAAAATGTTTTGATTGCCGTATTCTAATTATTCTGACTGCTTCGCTATTTCAGTTTAATTACGATTAAAGCTCCAGAACAGACGCTTTATGTTGCAGTGTTCATTTAGAACATGTGGCATGCTCACGGATATTACACACGCAAAATCTTGTTATGGCAAAAGATGGAAAAATTAAAAACGTCGTGTACAAAAATGTATTTGTATTTGTAGTTAACTACTGTTTAATTGCTTATTTTAATGTTTGTGTTTTCTTAGCAAAATTAATATTTATTTAATTAATAAAAATGCTGCCGAAAGTCACTATTCGACGTAACGAGGTCGCGGTTATAGCTAGTTTTGAAAAATATTAAAATCACTAACAGGCTGTCAAGCTGTATAACATGTATGTGACGGCGCCACCAACCTTACTTTTCACACCAGATTTTCATTCATTTATATGGCCTCTAAGGTTTTAAGTCTTTAATAGATTTTGTTACTTAAACTGTGAATTGCCTTTTTCAAAATTAGTTCCTATTTTACCAAATCTAAATTTATACTTAAAGATCGTAAACGCATTCGCAACGATAAGCACTAAATGTTATACTCTAAAGATGTTTCGATTGTAAAAAAAATAATTAATTGTTATTTTTAGAACAATGCTGACAGAAATAATTATATTAAATAATGTTTTTTGTTGTATACTTACTGGATTACAAAAGTTGACTTTCCTCTGGCTGTCAAATTCTCAATATCTAACCAGATAGTCTGAGCCCTGTGGTAACTGTTAAGTGTTAACTAGCCTGTAGCCATAGCTATTTACAATCTTGAATATGCCAGCCAAAAAAAAAAAAAAAACAATCTTGAATCTACCAATGTACATTAAAATTAAAATATTCCCATTAATGCATTTTTTTATAATGTTTTGAATCATATTTTTTATTAAGTAAATTACGAAAATTACAATCAACATTTTTTTGGAAATAATGTTCCATACACCTGAAAATTTTCTGAATTCTACTGTGTTACCTACAGTTCTTTTAGAATAGCTATCATATTTTGGTGAAATTTGTCCAAATCATGAGGATTCTGTGTCCTCTACTCGGTAGAAACGATTTCGTTCGATTGATTGTATTTATGTGTGCAATATAAACAGATATTGTTACGTAGTAACGATTTATGTGGGTCAATAGTGAGAAGCTACACGATCATAATGAATGAGAAAAAGTTGGTACAGAATTTCAAGAGCTACATCAATGTTTCTTCCGTGGTAATGTATTCTCTTCTCCTGATCTACCTATAATGTTGTGCTTGCTTGAATAACATAAATCATCTATGATATGTTGACATACATTTACATCTCTCAACTGCTGGAAACTGCTCGCTAACAGCTTAACTATCTTGTTAGACAAAATGCTTTGGTCGATTCTTACTTACTTACTTAATCTTAAAAGAATAAGTTTAGGAAAATTAAACTTTTAATTTCATAAGGAAATGAAGTTTGAACAGTATTCTTTACTTTCTGTGTTTACAAATAATTTATTTTACTGCTTGTCTGACTAAATAAATATAGACTAATATATTCTATTAAGTTACATAGTTTACTACTGTCATGATCCTCATCTGGTGCCTCATGTGGCGCCTGCTAACTGTTTTTGGCTGTTTAGTTAGGTATCTTAGTACTTTATGAAAATACAAATTAAATTTCAAGTGAATCTATAAATACTTTTTAGCCTTGCCCTGTTCTGCACCATTGTGTGATAATATTTATTGTTATACAATTTCAAAAACAGCAAAAGGAAGGATTTCCAATTTTATTTGTAATATATTTATAAAGATAAGTAAGCTATAAATACACTGTTTGCATGGCTTAAATATCCATTTCAAACGACTGAACATTTTTGTACTATTAACGAATTAGTTGTATTTTGTATACTGTGTATGTTTATTACCTGAAGAGGAATTTTAAATAGTACACATACAATCAAAAATATCTTATCTGACACTATATGGAACTGATTTTCTAAAACACTACAGAAATTAGAAGTACAGACATACTAACTAACCTGAAAATATATTCTATGCATCTTACAATATATATATACAATTTATCTATTTACTATTTTCAGGGTAATGGAGAAAAGAATGGTTCTGTCCGTGACTTGAAGCCTAAGTTATTGAATGGTAAGTTATCTTTTAACAATTTATTTTATGTCAGTAAGCTTTAATGAATAGTTGTTTATGTGTCTTAATCATTACACAGGTAGGTACTATATCTTGACGTAGTCTATGATGTAAATTACAATAACTGCATCATATATGCGTTACGCGTCCCTAACTGTATCGCCTATTGCGACACTGAACACGTTCACGCCATTTCCACCTTTACATATATAGATAGAAAGGTCATAAACGTCTTAATAATTTTATGGATTAGCGCCTAGTTTATAGGGAATGTATACAGTAGTTGATATTTAATTGTTAAGGTGTCAACATGGGCCGGTTGAAGAGAGGTAGGTAAATATATTTTTTATTTATATATGAATTTTTAACTACACGGCTTTAATTATCACAATTATTTAACTCAAATGTAAATTGTGTCGTTCGACAATAATTGCCTTTAAATTCAATTCATTAAAAGTGAAATTTTAATAACTGTTAGACAATGTGCTGGTTACCAGGTTTTAATAAATAAAGGATTCAATTAATTTAAGTTACTGACATTCCAAATTCTGACATTGCGGTAAACCTATTGAACATTTTTTTATGCTTGAAAATATCGCGTGAATCATATTCATATACTTGCTGTTGTCTTATCAACATTCGATGACGTCTAATCAACCTCACCATCATACCTCGGATAACGGACATTTTTGTTAATAATACCGTATATTGGTCATTGAAAGAATTTTCAAGAACTGATAAAGTATTTCAAAACACACTTGTTAAGAATTATTCGATTGTTTTTCCAATCGCTTTTATCATGTTAAAATCCGAAGTTTTCTAAATAAATAAACAGTACAAATTATCGTTTAGATGTACGTCTTGCTAAATTTAGCTGTGTGTTAAGGAAACGACCTGAATACTTAATCTTAACTGTGTGTATACATTCCTTGTATATGAAAGAACATAAGGACAAGTTATATAATATAAATATATAAACATCCAATCACTTTGATATATACACTGGTTTAAATAAAATAGCGAAATAATTGTGACGGTTAGTTTTTTAAGATGGTTTTATTTATTACTAAAAGCAAAAGTGTAACTTAATTCGTTACAGTTTAAGCTAAACCCTTAATCATCAAACTAACTGGGCGTTTATTCTGGCTACAAAATCACATATAACATGTTTACTTCAATAATGGGCCTCAATAAATTTGAGGTTGTGGGTGTGAATCCCGACTATGTATCTGAGTAAATCGGAATTGTCATAAATGACAGTCACAGAAGGCTGATTGATTACTTTCTTGTTGGAAATACAGAAATGTGAAGCAACGTCTTGTTCGAGATCTTCGTATACTTATTGAATATGAATATTTAATCTTTCAAGACTCTTGAAAGAATAGAAAAGTAACGTTATTTTTATAGAATGAGATCGAAGTGTCGCTTAACGCCAATTTCGTTTCACGGTCAGCGCGCTGCGTTTTTTCTTTTGATAAGAAATTGCTATCTGGTCCAATGTTGCCGGCCAAGGTTTTCAAATGACCCGTATAATCAGATTAAAACCTTACGTAGGTATGGCTTACAATGAATTAGTAATATTTATCGGATATCGTGGACCATCTAATTAATAAAAATAATCTTACTAATATTATAAACGCGAAAGTTTATAAGTATGGATGGATTTTTCTCTCTTTCAAGTAAAGGCTACTGAATGGATTTTAATCAAACTCTACAATAATATAGCTCATACATCAAAATAACACATATATGTCTACGTAGTTGGTCCCAAAGTTCTGTCACTGGCACATTATTTCTATATTTCGAGCAGGATTTTATAAAAAAGTTATTGCATTCTATTTTGGAATGTTTGACTATTGTTTTAAAATAAAAAACAATAACTTTCAGTAAGTTTTCACGACGGAGTGGACATTGAAAGAAGACCGAATAGTTGTTATTGTGTTGCACCGCTGTGGGCACTCGCCGAGTACCATTTTCAAGTTGCTCAAAAATTTTAATATAACGCTTAGGTTTGTGTACGGTACTATTGATAGGTACCTTGAAGTCTCCAGTGTTGAGGACAAGAAAATAACTGGCCGGCCACGCTCCGCAAGAACACCAGCAGTAATCAAAGCTATCAAAGCGCGGATAGTAAGAAAACAGAAGTTGATGGCTTTGCAGATGGTTGTCAGTAGGAAAACAATAAAAAAGGTTTTAAATGAAGATCTTGGTCTACGAGCATACAAAAAAAAAGTGGGAACTTACTTAATGCTCGTCTAAAAGCAATAAGGCTTAAGAGATCGCGGGTGTTGTTTAAGCGGTACGCGAAAAACCGACACCGTGATATCCTCTTTACGGACGAAAAAAATTTCGATAATGAAGAGAAGTACAATAAACAGATTGATACAGTGTACGCTAGGAGTTCTGAAGAAGCTAAAAATAAAGTTCCAAGGGTACAACATGGACATCATCCATCATCAGTAATGGTCTGGTTGGGAGTGTCCTATTACGGGCTAACTGAGGTTCATTTTTGCAAAAGGGGGTCAAAACCAGAGCTAAAGTGTACCGAGAGACGGTTTTGGATCGCCTTGTCAAAGACCTGTCCAGCACCCTATTTGCGGGACATCACTTCGTGTTCCAGCAGTACTCTGAGCCTGCATACAAAGCCAAGACCACTAAAGCCTGGTTTGAGCGTCAAAACATCGATTTAATTAGACATGAGGATTGGCCTTCCTCCAGTCCGGACCTTAATCCTTTGGACTATAAATTTTAGCAGGTCTTAGAGAGGAAGGTCTGTGATACACCCCATAAAAATTTGGAGAGTCTGCAGTCGTCTTTAAAAAACTCAGTCACTGAAATCGACATGAATATGGTGCGTGCTGCGATAGACGACTGGCCGCGGCGCTTAAGGGCCTGTATTAAAAATAAGGGAGGTCATTTCGAATAAGTTTATGCTATTTCTATTCCTTAATTAATTTACTATGAATTGATATATCACTCATTAAAAACTGATCAGTACTTTTGTTTTTATGATTATTTCCATTTATGACAGAACTTTGGGACCGACTACGTATATCTTATGTGTAAGCTATTATAGCCAAAATAGTGAATCATAACTACAATAAAAATTGATACTTTTTTCAAATGGACATTTGGTAGTAATAAATTGCTTCCTAAATGAAAATAGATACTTCTATAGTTTCTGCTATTTAAAGTATGTCTTTCACGCTACATCATTTGGACAAATATTATTTTAATCCTGCGAAAACGAAGTCGCGGGTACCAGCTAGTTGTATAATAAAACTAATATTTTTTTTATTATACAACTAGCTGGTGATATACTTTTACACTTACAATATTAATTTTTACTATTATTATTATTACATTCTTTTTCTTCTGCATCTGAGGCGCAAACTAGCTGTTGTGGTCTCTGGCAGAATGACCGGCGCTGTGGAACACGTCTGCTCCTTAGCATAATCCTGAGCAAGGGCAAGGGTTACAACCACACTTTGTACCTGATTCTTTAAAAAAATTGCTACTATTATCTCTTTTTTTTTAATTAATATGTTGTGTGTTTCTGTGTGTGTGTTTCGTTAGTAAGAAATGTTATGTCTATGTCTATTTCAGTTTGATTAGGTTCTTTACTAGTCAAACAAATTCTCGTTTGTTCCATAACGTTTTCTAAATAAAAATCATTTAATAGTACATTGATTTTATTATAATATATTGAAAACTGCATTCGCTGTTGTTGTTACGGTCTTATAACGATTAAACATTATCAGAAAAATCTTTATATGTAATATTTTTTCAGGGGAAATGATCGTAGGAACGGCTCACAGTGTGGTGATGCTGACACCACTTGGGGAACTTGAGCGAGGAAGGTTTGGCGCCCTTTTCGTCACCAATTATAAGCTTTCGTTTGTGCCACTAGACTCTTCGCCCAATGATGTAAGTTTACATGATTAATACCACAGACAATTCAAATCTAGTCGTTAACGTGCCTAGTTACAATATATATTTTTAACAAAAAAAAAACAATGTAATTTTATTTTTAATGGCTCTGGCACGATTTCTTCATTAACCAGCGTCAAGTATAGGATTTTTTATAATTCGTGCTTGTCTT
Organism: Pieris macdunnoughi; assembly: GCA_905332375.1. Classification (NCBI taxonomy): domain Eukaryota; kingdom Metazoa; phylum Arthropoda; class Insecta; order Lepidoptera; family Pieridae; genus Pieris; species Pieris macdunnoughi. The sequence continues at coordinate 6,314,452 of CAJOBZ010000009.1, forward strand.
TAGAAATTCGACCGTGTCCTCCATGTACGGTTTAAGCACTCGCCCGGTACCTTAATTAATTACCGGCACTACCCGGTAATTTAAATTAAATTAAAACTTGCCCTCGAACCGGGAATCGAACCCGGTACCCCTCACCTAGCTGCCACTTAATAAGACCGCTAGGCTATGAGGCCCCCAACAATGTAACTATGCTATATTATTGATAATCTATGCCAACAAAACTTGCTATGTCAACTGCTAAAAATATTAATAAAATAGAATTGACGTTATATTTTTATAATGTTTAGTCTATTTAAAAAATATAAACTTTAGTTTTCCTTATACATATATTAAAATGTACGCACAATATTATTTCTTCAGTGACGTGAGTGAGTGTTTGTTCGTATCACGACGTCACGTGTGCGGGGCCTCCCGCGGTTTGAGTATCTCCCGCATCTGGTTCTGACCTCATTCTATTCGTTGTATTTATTATTACAATGTCTTAAATATTATAATGAAGTAATTAGCATCTCATGCCTGTTTTTCTATCTGAGGTGGAAAAGCACAACCCCCGCCCCATTGAAAGTAACAGTATGTTAAGCCCGACCCCCACCAGAGTCTGGGTGCGTAATTCCCACCAAAATCACCTCCTACTAGGCTGAGTTTTACCTCCTCTCTATCTCTAATACTCCCGATAATGAAATGACCATTTCACAGATTTCCACACATATTTATAAATAAATTAACAATTTTCTTGTTTGTATTATATTTAAATATGTGTTAATTAGGTCAAAAACAATAAAAAACATTGAAAACCTTCTAATTTATTCTTATATTATAATGGAGGTTAACTGTTTGAGGTTGTAGGGCGTAACATCAGGATTTACTGAACCCATTATAAAAATCTTTTACCGATATAAAGTCACGTTATATGTAAGTATCATATGCCTGAAAGAAATGCCCGATGAAAGTTAAAAGATTTCATGGTAGTCGTATTTGCAAAGTAGGAAAAAACTAATGAAAACGTTTCCTACGAACGCCACCGTAACGATGAGAGATATATGTCAATAAAAAGTCTATGTTTAACTTGTATATCATATCTTTTGTATAGGTTACGAATGCCCGTGCAAAGCCAGAGAGGGTCGCCGGTACTAGATACATTCTTATGAAATATTTCAGGAATATGGACAAAGAAATAACTTAGTTGGTGTGTTCGATGTTCCCTTAACGTGTGTCGGAGCTCTGTGGTTAACGGACGGAGGGACAACGCGACGGAGACGCCTCATGCCCAGAACTGATATTCCCGTGAAGCTTAAAGGCATACAACTTGTTTGTAAGGTATACAATTTATATGTTATTCAAGATATTATAGAATTTCTTAAGAATACTGTAAAATGGGGTATGTTTATGTTGAATGAAACTCCAATGTGTTGCTGAAACAACATTTTCTTATTTAATAAAAGTTCAAAGAATTATTTTAATACCCAATTAAAAGCTGAAAATATTTTAACAAAAAATTCTTCTTGTAAAAACTCAAGTGACAGTTATGAGTTAAAACTCGTCTCACTACAAAGAGTAACAAACTCTCAATATTACAGATAAATGAAACGTCAGTTTTGACACATGACAGATACTTAAATAAATAAATATTTTTTTCAGATTGATGTTTAAAAGTAGTCAAAAGCTTTAATTATGTTTTTATGTCCTAGTTTTATAAAACTTTGTGTTAGTTCAAATTAAAAAATACTGGTGGGTTTATTCTGATCTGATGCTGCCAGATTCGATGCAAATGATAGTGAACCTGAAGCAAGACTAGCAAAGACTTTAGACTTTTGTTCCACAACTAAGCGTTTTTCAAGGCAGCTTTTGCCGCGCACCACCACTTTGTGGAACCAGCTGCCCACTGAAGTATTTCCGAACCAATTCGACTTAGGGACCTTTAAGAAAAGAGCGTACCAATTTTTAAAAGGCCAGCAACGCACTCGCGAGCCCTCTGGCATTGAGAGTGTTCATGGGCGGCTGTATCACTTAACATCACATGAGCCTGCTCGTTTGCCCCCTGTTCTATAAAAAAAATATCCATAATATCAGCGACAAGGATTCATTATTTATTTATTAACCAATAAGCACATCACATCATATATAATGTATTTTAAGTTACAATCTACTCTTAAATACATGACAATATAGTGAACATAAATTTTACAAAAACTAGTAAAAATACAATAATAATATTACACTACTTTTTACTAGTCAATTTAAAATATTTATTCGCTTAACAATGTGGTTTTGGCACCTGATAGGCGCTTAAGAACGTTTTTTTAAATTAAATTATAGTATTTACATTAAAAATTAAAATTACAATACCTTCCAGAATATGAAAGTCATATCTTTCAACTTCGCGAACTCCCCACTCGGCACCGCGCGTCAAGTCGTGATGGCGTTGCTCCACCATGCGTTTCCAAAACGGCACGATCTGTTATTCGCCTTCGAGTACAGAGAGCCCTATTACCCAACGTTGCCGTCAGACATGAACATGTTCCACCGACCGGCCGATTGGAAGAGAGAGCTGGAGAGATGCGAGTGTCCCCATTGGAGGATCACGTGTATCAATGGGACATCGGACGCCTTCATGTTGACGGCTGGAGAAACTTTGATAGTACCCAGTTCGGTTTTAGATTACAATTTGATGGAGAGTGCGAGGCACTTTCGGTCGGGACGAGTTCCGGTCTGGGTTTGGGGAAGGGCGGAAGGCGCGGCGTTGTTGAGGAGCGGGGAGCTGTTGCCTACGGAATTGTCGGCCACGGCAGAAAGTGTACTTTTGGAACAGGTATGGTTTGAGCGACGTTTTTTTTAAAATAAATAGTTAAAAGCAATATTTTGGCTGTTGTTAAGTAAAACATGCATTAAGTAATGTGAAACTAGACTGGAAGAAACAAAAATATTTTTTTTGAAAAATATCTTTACCTACTTCTGTGGATTTAGCATAGCTATACATTGACATTGACATAGTTTTCAAATATATATATATTTTTTTTAAATTACAATAAAATTGCAGGTCCGGCGGTCGCACCCCAAACTGACGCCGCCGTACGTGATCTACCTTTGCGGAAATAGTTATACAAATAGTAGTAGTGCCAACGTGCTACCTTCGCTAGCGATGCTAAATTCCTCATACAAGAAATTAGCAGATCTGTGTACTCCGAACACGCTTTCACAGTTTTGGGTAAATATTTTAAAAATATTCTATGATCCTTATACGTAAGATATGATAATCAAAAATCATTTAAACCGACTACAAAAGTGCTTCAAATTTTAAGATACCTTTGATAAATGCTTGCATTCCAGATGCAAGACTCCCAGTACTATTCGATACTGGAATCAAGCCGATGGCTGCGGTACGTGTGCAACTGCATCACGTTCGCGGACGACGCCGCGAGGCATATCGTTGATAATGTCACTGTTGTGCTGCAGGAAGGTGAGTTTTAACACACGTGACGTAAAGGAAAAAAAGCAAACATCATTTTAACCGACTTCAATAAGGAGGAGGTTATCGTCGATTATTTTTTTTTACAAATACTTGTGCTTATATCTGTGTGAAATGGATTTACTATTTATTTTCTTTAATTATCCTTACCTTATTCATAATAAACTAAAGTAATCTCTTTCTGATAAATTGTGTTTACACTGTGAAGAAAAGAGACAAATGAATGCTGTATTGAAAGTACAATAATTGGACTGTTTTCTTGATTATAAATACAGTAAAGGACAAGTATAATGAAAGAAAAGAAAGAATAAACATTATTACATTATAACTTTGTTCATTGTACAATTTTAAAGTTGGGTAGCGAAAATATTTCATAAAGGATGTCTTAAGAATGGCGCGTTGAGCACGCTTTTCAGCATCGAAGTCGATGAACAGTCGAAAGAACATGATAGACATTTATTTTGAGTTATGTACCCACTATTTAACAATAAACTACCCTCATTGTTTACACAGGTGACGGTGTAGACTACTGCGCTGTGGTATCCTGCATCACCCAACTACTGTTGGACCCGCATTTTAGGACCCTTTCAGGGTTCCAGTCCCTTATTCAAAAGGAGTGGTTGGCGCTCGGACATCCCTTCTGTGACAGGTAAATGACTTATGTTTACATATTTTATATACACAATTCTTTAGATATTGGATCAAACATAAAAATATACAAATATTTTCTCTTTATAATATTAGCATAGATTATGGTATTTCTTAAGTTTTAAATGTGTTGGCAGAAATTAATATTAATTGGTGACATTAAAGTAACATACAACTTTTAAGGATAAAAATGAAAGCCAAAATGACAGCTAAATATAAAATTATGAAAGCGTTAACATTCCTAACTATTTATTCCTATATATTAAACACGGTTGGGCTATTTGCAAGAGTGACTGGATCGATTTTGATGATTTTTATTCTGTTGAATTCCTCTTCAAGCCGAATAGCAATGTAATTAGAAATAGAAAAGATTCAAGTGAAAAATATCGTAAACAAAAATATATAGAACCAAAGACAAAACAGGTAAGACAACTTGATATTTGCTTCGACATTTTCCTGACGTCATAGACAAGAACTTTATGTACATTTGCCTTAAAGACAATTATTTTAATTCAGCTAAAAGTTTAGTTAGTTCATCGATGGTTAGGCGGTACGTAGTACGGTTCAGCTGGTTTTTAATAATAATAAGATTTTCATTTACTCAGATTCGGCCTGCCACGCCCCGGAACCACAAAAGAAGACATGGACAAATCTCCTCCATCACAAAGTGCTCCTGTCTTTCTTCTCTTTCTGGATTGTGTGTGGCAGCTGCAAAGCCAGTTTCCCTCGGCCTTCCAGTTTACGGAGACCTACCTCACGACGCTCTGGGACGCTGCGAATAATCATCTCTTCGACACCTTTTTGTTTAACTGTCCCAGGGATCGGGACTTGGCTGTTATGAAGGTAGATTCATTTATTTATAAAATATTTAACGATTTCTTGAAAGTTGTAGAGTTTAAGTTTTTGAACTTTTTATTATCGATTTGTAAAAGTTGATTAATTATCGAAACTTTGTGAATGTCAGTCACGTTATGGTGTTTTTAATGAATTGGTTAAAAGAGATTAATTTAATTGTAATTGAACATAAATTGTTATTCCTTTGTTCAAAAACTGTTGTATTTTCATCCAAAATTGAGAAAAGTTTCCTGAGGAAAATTCTAGTTATTTCGGTTTTGATTAATCCTGTTTAAAATTATCCTTTATAAAATGTTTTTTTCGATTTACCGTTTGTAAAAATTATGTATTTATGTTATAACTGGATCGTTGGTGTACGTTTCTAACGTATACGGACGCATTCTAATACCTAATTCTAATTCGAATACAGGATTGTATTCGAATGAGAATTCTCGACGAAAACAGGTTTCTTGCATCGGCTATCTATGAAGCATCGGTGTTTAAATATGTTTGTGACGTTTAATGCCGCAATTTAATGGCTATATTGTTATATGTATTTAATTCAGATTCTGTATGCAATAAATAAATAAAATATTACAGAATTTCACCCAACGACCGATTTGGGACTGGGCTGAACAATTCAGCGAACAAGACATCGCTTTGTTCTACAACCCCTTGTACGTTGGTCAACGGAGTACGACGCCTTCACAGAGATTGTGTAAGCTTAATATCTTCAGATTATCTATTTTAATATACGTGACAAAATATTTGAAAAATATACTAATTGCCGCTTGCTTACTAAAAACTGTTTATTAGTTAGTTTAATTGTACCTTAATTTTTTTATTCACTAATTGTGCCGATAAGGCAGCCCACCGATGCTATTTTATGATGAGAATTGATCATTTATTTCAAAATTTAATAAAATTATTTAATATAAAATAAAAATAAGTCATACTTAAATAAAATCAGTGGCGCTACAACCTTTTTAGGTCTGGGCCTCAGATATCTCTATCTGTTTCATGATCATTTGTCAATCTAGTAGGTGTAATAATCTAAAAGTAGGTGCTCAGCCTCTGTGCCTGACACTAACAACTGTTTGGGTCTAAGGCAAGCCTGTTTCCTCACGATGTTTTCCTTCACCGTTCGAGCGAATGTTAAATGCGCGCATATAAGAAAGTCCATTGCTGCCGAAAGCACAAAGCCGGGGATCGAAACTTCGACCTCAGGGATAATATTTATAGTACACGTTTCCACTCATTGTATTAATTAAATATGGCCACCGCTACACGCGAAAAACGTTAAACTAATGTTTATCACCGCTTTGACGGCCGTCATACAAATGACAGCACCGCTATTTGACGTTACGGTGACACTCAACGTTTTCTAGAAAACCTACTCCGATGTTATTTACAGACAACGTATGGGTGACGTCACCCAATGCTACACTACGGCCATTAGATAACGGCACCGCTTTTCTAGATAACCTAAGCTTTACAAAAATCCGAATTTGTTTATTATTTCCAGCAATGTCATCCGTGTGCAGCCGCAAATCGGCGAGCGAGAACGGGCGCCTGGAGCCCTGCACCAACATAGCGGCCATAGAAGTGTGGTCACAGTGCTACGAGCGGTGGCTGCCTCCTCTCGATGCGCCCTCTGCGGGCCGAGTGCAGTACTTCTTGTACAACTGCTCGGTTAAGGCACAGGTCACTATTCTAATTTTTCACATTAGTAGATAGGAACTATTATAAAACTTTCTTTAAAAGCATATAAGTTTAAAGTTTGCTACCCCTTATGTTATTACGGGAAGAAAAAACGATCGACTTTCGGTGGGGACTTCCCTGAGAGATACGACCTCCAATGGTTCAAAGTACGAGTGTAGTCATCCCTCAAAGGCCGGCAAGGGACTCACTATATATGGGTGACCATGGGCTGCGATCACTGCCCTTTTTGGCCTAAATTTAGCCCCCCATATTCAATGAAAAAAAAAGCGTTTTTCCTTTTAACCTCGAGAAACCTGTTAACTGTGCATATAAATACGTCAGTCGTTAACAATAGCGTGTATGAGTAGGACATATTATGAATACGTCCTAAATGTATATTTCGCCCTATTAGGGATTGATAAATGGTTCGACGTGAATTTAAAACGCGGTGAGAATGTTGACACGTCCAGCTCGCGCCCGTTGTACGCTGCGTAGTTAAGAAGGGAATTTCCAGGACAACTGGTTAATATTGGTGTTCCCTTTCAGATTCAAAAGCTAAACAGTCACCTATCGTCCCTTTCGATAATGAACGATCGCAACGGAAGAGATTACGAGCCTCCGCCTTCTCCGCCGGCCGTCACCCGCTTCTACCCCTTCAGTCTCAAGACCGGAGACAGCGTCGCCCGGAGCCTCGACGCCATGCAAGTGAGCCTCATCGATGCCACTCAGCTCTTGGATTCACAGAGTCTTTTAAATGCGCCGGATTAATTTTATGTAGTGTTTGTTTACTCTTATACTCTAGAAAATAAAAATAATATTGGTTTGAAATAGTCACTGTCGCCTGATGACCTTATTTCAAATGTATACAATTATACAAATTTTAAAATGTTTATTGATTTGTTTCGACTGATTGTAGTACAGTAAAAAAAATGTGTTTTTATTATTTTGTTTGCAGAGTTAATGATGACATTGTTCACTGTTTGTATGGTAAAGGGAATTATAATAGAATGGTAGAAATTTTAATGTACCAAAAAATTATATAGCCGTCTTGCTTTTTACGTACAGATAAGAGCGAGAGATTAACACGTTTTAAAATAATAACATTTTCCAATGCGAAATATTTTCGTGTAACATAAAAAAATGCAAATGAATAAATATATCTATTTGAGTGAGAGACAACAAATTTACTGGTTACACAAAAATTCTTTGTAATGCAAAAATATTTGGTTATCTTAATTAGTAACAGTTGTAGATAGAGTACATACGTTTTGAAATTGTACTGTTTTTATTGAAATTATTTTTAGTATTTATAAAGTAGATTTTATGTTTTAATATATTTAAATGATTTCATGTATTCAAGTTAATTTAACTTGTTTTTAATTTAGTTTTAAGGATTGACTGCGATCGCTGTCCCATTATAAATCATTGTAGTTATTTGTAAATAAACCATAGGTTAATCACATGTTATATATAGAAACTATGCTAAAGCATAAATTGAGCAAATTAGTATATTTTCGTAAGAATTATTTATTGTCGAAGATAGGACCGGAGCTAACTATGACTTAAAAATTAATCTATCTATAGTATTATTAACGAAAAAATAAGAGATACTAAAAAGTATGATTCAATAAATTCCTACTTTTTGTTAAGTAACATATCGAAGCAACTATTTCCTTCTTAAGCTATCACCTTGTTGTTGTTAGCTTGAACCGGTCTTATAACTACGAGTTATTAATAGGTTATATAGATTGGCGTTCATTATTTTTGTACGTTTTATTGTCCAATATTTAAGATGGACGTAATATTACTTTCTTAAGTCTTGTAAAATGATTGTGAAATATAATTAACGATGCTGTTACCAATATCTATGTTACGTATTTAACATAAAGGGTCAAATGATAATGATAATTTTCTTGTCAAAATTGTTTGGTTCGAAAATTAAGTTCATATAATATTTTTTGTTTTTTAATACGACTTAAAATATATTCCAATTATGTATCATTAAAACAACAGGATTAGTTTATTGAAAGCTTCATTAAAGATGTAAATCAGAATTGAAACAATACCAAGTGGTTTACCATTAAACCAAAAGCGTTACTAAATAAAGATTATGTTGTAAATATGACAGCTAATTTTAGTTTGTTATTAATATTAATGAGAATAATATATTCACCAGTTGTAACATAGCGATTACTTATATGCAGTCTATCCAATTATACGGTTTTCAGTACAAAAAATGTTATTATACAAATTGTATATAACAGTTTATTGTAAATTATACGAAATGAAAAACTTCAGTTTAAGTGCCATTTGATTACAATGATTTAAAAAATATTATTTTGTACTGGCAATAATACGTCGTTTTATTTTGGAAACACAAAATGTGTTAATTATTTGTATTATTAAGCATAAGCGACGCAAAAGGAAGATCAAATAAAGTAAATATATACCATATTGAGGTTTCATTTGTTTTTTATTTACTAAAATATCTAATATAATTCTTTTGTCTATCTGTACACATATATTTTGTTATAATACAGTTCAAATGATCCATAGCAATAACATAATAACGACATATTTTAACTTTACTGATTATTTGCTCATTCATCATAATTTATTATATACTTGGGATAGTAACATTTTCTTTTGTATGTACTACAAATTAAATAATTTATTTCAGAAAGTACAATGGAGTATATTATGGCGTTAGTACAAGTTTCATGAAAAAACATAATTTCTTCTAATTTCTTTCTATCTGTGAAGCTTGACAAAGTAAATTATACTATGCTATACGAATGCTAATACAATTGGGCATAAGTTTCCATTCATATGAGGTCTAATGTCTATCTATCTCTATCAATGGTAGCTTTAGGCTTAACAATGAAATTTGTGCTAACCCCTGAGATCAATTTTGTCCTAATTTAATATTATGCTAGACAGATTCTTCCTTTGCAGCTTTGACCCTTTTAATTTTCTCGAAATGTTTCTTCGCTATTCGGAACCGATTGAGCGACACCGTTTTCTGCCAACTCCATGATGACCATCGCTGAAAGTCATTCTTTATAAGTAAATATTCTTGCAATTTGGTATTTATATTAATTTGTGTAATTTGAAGGCAGTGTTACCTGATGATCAGGGATGGTCTAGAGATCAAATAAGTTTATTAAATCAGAATATAGGATTTGCATCCCCAGTGTTGCTGTCTCAAAACCTCAAATTCACAATTGACTAAAAACTATGTGAAGCTAAAAATGTTTGGTCTTAATAAAAACTCAAGAACTTTTATTGGAAAATAAAAGACGGAATCAACAAACAATATTTATTCACTCAAAAACAAATTCTTTCATCAGCTCAAACAAAATCGCATTCTACTCACTACTCATTAGCATCTAATGAAGCCTATTTCTTTACTTTTCTTCCCATAATTAAGAACCTTTAACCTTTGATCAAATTCTGTGATAGAAATCTATCATAACTAGTAGTACGCTCTACAAATCGCATCCCTTCTATTTACCATTCCAAATATCGTTACATATATTATTGCTTTAAATATAAATGCACTTAGACAGTCTGTAGGCAGTTATAATAAGCAATTTGGATATCAACAGTAGGTACTCTAGCTACTGACATTTAAATATAAATTTCTTGGAACAATAAACATGTTAAAAGTGTAAATCGTAGCCCCAAAGTGCTTTTCCCTTTAAAAATAAGTTAAAAATGAATGGAAAAAACACCACAATTTCTAAATGTTTGGGAAGTTTTAATTGAATTAAACTTCATCGTACGATCGAGGTTAATATAATAGAATTGGAATGGCGAGTGTACATTAAGAATTGTGACATAAAACAAGTTTTCGCGTGTTATATGAAAACAATAATAATTCTCTAACATATACAGCGTCTATTTAAATGCAAAATCATAAAAAATAAAAAACTCCTAGTATAGAACGAAATAATGGAATCAACGAAACAAATATTAAGACGAAATTAAAAATAACTTAAATGTTCTTCTCGCAATTTGGAGAGTTATGAGGGAATAAAATGTGTAATAAAAAAAAAATTGTCTACGGGTAGACCACTCTGCGACAAGGACAGCCTGTCAGTTGTCGTCCGCTTCATTCTCAAACATATCGCTGTAGTCTTGCGTATGCTCAAACTCTTTCAACTCCTGACAAACAGACAAATGAGAATGAATAAGATTACAACTTTACCATACGATTCAGAGATATAGTATGGTGAAAAAGGCATTATGCTTGTACAATAAATGTTTTTCACAGTGTGAGGAAACAGGTGCGAGTATGTAACATATAAACGTTTTTGTTATATGTAATACTTAGCTAACTTCTCGACTCTGAAAGCTGATAACCTAGTTGTCTATTAGGAAAAACTATCAATAAATTTGAGACCAAAGGAACAAATGGTTTTTGATATTTATAGATACTATCAGAGAGGGATATAAGTAGGTAACTTTTGACTGACAAGAATGTCGTAAGTATAGATTAATAATAATTCACTTATTTAAGTCAGCTATAATGGTATGTTTAATTACGCTAAGGATATTTTTATCTTTTGCATAATTTTATACTTTAGAACATGCCTATAATGCATCTCTGAATCCTATGATAATAATTATTAACAGCTATATGGTAGGTTCACACAAGCAATTCTTATGTATGGTCTTTAAAATCTAACAACTATTTTATGGATGGAAATACAGTCCTTTTAAAAAAACCAAACATGAGCCAACATAATAGAATAAATACAAAAATTAAGACTGTAAAAAAAATTGAATGAAGCTAAATCTCATAACACTATTACTTCTAATTCAATCAAATTAAAATAATTAAATGGAAATTGTTTGTATAATCCCAATTTTTTTAATCAACTACCATTTACTCATATTCATTAATTTTGAATTGAACAAAGGTAAAAGGTAAGTAAGGCAAGTAATCTCACCTGAAACATGCCATTAGCAACAGCATACCCAGTCATGGCAATACCAGCAAAAATAGCAGCTAGTATTTTATTTCGAGTCTGATTTGGAAAATTGGCAGCTTCTCTATCAGATTGGGTCCCTGTGGACTGTTTCTTTGCATTTTGTTTGTTGTATTCTGAAATAAAATAAAACAAATCAATCAATTATAATTAACTATAATTTTTATAGTAATTTGTCCAACAGTGAAAAAATACTTACCTATGCTATTACATAATTGAATTAATAAATAAAGAATAAACAAAGAAAATTTATAATACAGCATTATTGAGTTAGAGATATTTTAGACACTGCTATCATAATACTCACCGTCAGTGACGTGCCTAAAATTCTTCTGATTTATTCTTGCAACAAATCTTGTAAGGTTGGCGATGCCCTTTACATGGCTTGCCAGTGTCCCATTTGGAAAAGGTGCCTTATATAAGGGTGCCAGGTATGCAAACACAGTTGCATCAAATGATGATGGACGATTGCCAAAGAAATATTCACTTTCACCAAGCCGATCTGACAGTGTTTTCAGGCATTTTTCAGCTTCACTATAGACCTAAAACATTGTGTATGTTTCGGTAAATTGATTGTGAAATGGGTAAAGTGAGTTTCTTTTAATTTTTCCTAGCTGATTCTCAAGTCCTTGATGTACAATGTACATGTACTAATGTCAATTAATTAATTTATAAAGCATATTAGTATTTTTTCCTTAATTTAATGCTCAGCAACATTAAAGACACATTTAGAAAGGCTATTATTTAGAAAAAGACAACTTGAAATATAGAATTCTTTTTATTTAAATTGTAGAGTAAACTCAATAATTAATATTTGAACTAAACTTACAGTTTTCTCAATTTCTCTTAAATCTGTATGCTCTCCATACAGTGCATCAATCATTTCCTTTGCTGCCTTTTGATATTTAGATGGATAAAAGAAATTAAAAGGAATCTGAAGTGCCTTAGCATATGTTGGTCTGGTAAGATCTGCATAGTTCTTTTCATCAACCCACCATGCATACTGGTAAGCGGGATAAAGCTTTTCCCTAATGTGTTGTGTGAAGGCACTGGCTTCTGCTGCTTGCTTTGTATTCAAATGAACATCTGTGCTATAATCCTAAAAAACAAATAGCTACATTTAACACTGTTGCACTTGACTCAGTTTGCATAAAAACATAGGATATGTCAAATAAACACCATTCAATTTTATCAAATTCAATTGAAGCTACGTACCAACTTAGGTTCACCTATAGATAAATTTAACTACCTCTCAATGGTTGTTTGCTATATTGAGCTAATATTTAAGGGATTACAGAATTTTGGTAAATATGTAATCCTACCACACATTGTATTGTTATAAAATATTATTTTCTCATTAGTATAAATAACCCAAACATTTTATGTCTGATTAATATTCAAGTAGTTCAGTCGCTAGTAGACTTACTAAAGATTTTAAATATGCTACAACTTCTTCAAAATTCGTCAGTGCTTTTCTACCGTCTCGCAGAACAGGCAATGTTCCTTTTGGTGTGAAGAATGGATTGCTTACTTCTCGAACTCGCACAGGTACACCAATAAATTTCATATACGTCTGAAATAATAAAAAGTTATTCACCGGTTGGTAGTTATATAGGAAAGGTTATATTATAACTTCAGCTTTTGAACTTACTAAAACTTTAAGGCATTCTATATCTATTGAGGCGAGGCCCCATTCACCTCGCCATATATCAAGCTCAATGTTATTCATAATTAGCACAACTCTAAAGAAATTGAAAATTTAAATAACATTTCAGAATATTATATTTTTTTTATCAATAATTAGTCTGAATGATTGGGGAATGACCTGACTATTGACTGTTGACATCAAAATATAATTGACAGAGGCTAATGTCATTTGTCACCTTCAAATGTGAAATGAACGTAGTTTCAAGAATTACTAAAAAAACCTGATATTTACGCACAGTTTTAATTAATTTGAATGTGTGGTGCTATAAATATTGTTGCTGGAAAGTTTCATATTGCACATATTGAATCGGCATTGAACACGACCTTCAACAAAATAAAGTATAAACCTTTGGAGAAACTTGTTTATATCGTGATTGTGCTAGTACCAAGAAAGTAGTGCAACCGGCTTCGCATTTTTAAAAATTTAATATTACAATGTCGATTCAATGGTCATTTATCGCAGGCTATCTTTATTTTGAAATAGCTATAGTTACTGTAATGATCCTACCAATATTTAGCCCTAGAAAATGGCATACCTTTTTTCGTTCTCGATTATTCTCCATGTTTCAGCAACAAGCAGCTGTATATTTCTATGTTCTTCTGGGAGTTCTTGCGCTATTCTTAATGGACGCCGTTAGAGAGATGCGTAAATATTCTCACACAACTGATCATGTTCATCTTACTAATGAAATGAAAGGTAATGTTAAATTATTTAGAGCACAAAGAAATTTTTATATTACGGGTTTTGCGATATTTCTTGCATTTGTAATAAGGAGACTTGTGACCATGATCATTATACAGCATGAACTTGAGTTAAAGGCTCAAGAAATAATAATAAAGGCTGAAGACACTGTGCAAATGGCTAAGTCTACTCTTATTGAACATAGAATTGAAGATGCTTCAGACATTGCAGTATTGACACATAAGTTTACATTGACCAAGGCATTATTGGAGGAACAAAAGTTAAGAGTTCAAGAATTAGAGGAAGAAGCTACAATGTGGCGGTTAAAATATGAAGAAATGCAAGGTCACAAAAATGGACAAGGAGATGAATAAAATCTAACCGCCATAACCAAGTGGGATTAAAAGTATTTAAATGCCACTATAACAACTCTTACTCTAGTGATAAAGTGGTTTTTTATACTAGTACTGTAATTTGTTTTCTATTAGATTATAAAAAATGCTGAGTTTATTGTTTTGTGCCACATTTACTTAAAAGTTATGTTGTGTATGGTGCTGAAATGTAATAATAATACTTTATTTAATTGCATTGTAATTGCACTTATGCCTAAAAGTTACTGTGTAAGTAGGTTTATAACTAAAACTGTAATTTTTTTTGTTTTATTAATATAGATTATTTTATATGCTTTTTTATTGTAATTTGTAAATGGTTTGTAAAAATTAACCTACTAGTCTAGTCGACAAGTTGAAAATGGAACAAAATAGAGATACTGCTCTTAAAATTATGTGCGATAGCTCATTCGAACCGGAATGACGCCTGAAAATGTGCTAAAAGCGTGTATTAGCACATAAAAAATTGTTATAGACCATTAAAGATGAAAAAAATGGAATTTAGTTTTTGCCAATATTTAATAAACTATTAATATTTAAGAAATTTCAAATAAAGATTCTGAAAAGAGGAGGAAATTTCAATAAAAACTCTCAGCTCCCGGAACTCTATCTCCATTATTTATAACTTTAATTTAACGCTGAAAATAGGTCTGTGCGTGACATTTTTAGGATTCGCGGTGGCGTCAAAAGCGACTACGGCACATTAATTAATTTATTTAAGGTATTGAATATTTTTTTAAATTTGAAAAATTATGGTGTGTTCTGAACACTATAATTAATTTATTCCGTTGGAAATTTTACTTATAAGTTAATTTTTCAACAAGTTAAATAATTGTTAACTAACGAAATTTTCTCGAACGACCGTCTTAATTGTAAGTGAAAAAATGTTTTAATAATGGTCGTAAAAATATTTCGTTCGTAGAGCCTTTCTTACATACATACTTAACAAGATCGTGCCATAAAAGTTAAAGAAATATTTATACTTTGTTTATAACAATTTTTTTACTTAAACAAAAACTTAAAAATCCAAGTAATGTTGTTAAAAAATTTTTTTTTTTTTCTAAATCACAAATATCGTTTTTATATTAATACAAGATATTTATTGATTTGCAAAAAAAAATTTCCGCCATTGTTGATAATTTTTTTAAACAAATTGATTAAATCAATTGTTTTAAAAAAAAATTCAAACTTTATTACATTACAAATATTATGATTGTTTAAAAAAAATTTCCTTAATAACATATTTTAATTGTTTAAATGTTTTTTTATATTTCTATTGTTTAAATAATTAGTTAAGAAATTTTTTTTTAAAAATCATAATTGACAGTCCTCTATAAAGTAACAAAAAATTTTTTTAATCAACACTTTATTGTTTATTAACTTACCAATGTATAAACAAATTTCAACTTTTATATTTTTTTCTAAAACTTCTAAAATTAACAAAAACAAACATATATAACAAAGATAAAAAAAAAAAAATTTTTTTAATAAAAGTAATATTCATGATAATCAAAAAATTTAAAAAAATTTTTTCTATATTTTGTAAAGTTGTTAATTTTAGAGTTTTAGAAAAAAATATAAAAAGTTGAACATTTGTTTATAACAAATTGGTAAGTAATAAACAAAGAATTGTTGATTAAAAAAATTTTTTTCTTTACTTTATAGAGGATTGTGAATTATGATTTTTAAAAAAAAAAATTTCTTAACTAATTATTTAAACAAAAGAAATATAAAAAAACGATTATAAACAATTAAAATATGTTATTAAGGAAATTTTTTTTTAAACAATCATAATATTTGTAATGTAATAAAGTTAGAAATTTTTTTTTAAAACAATTGATTTAATCAATTTGTTTAAAAAAATTATCAAATGAGGGAAATTTTTTTTTGCAAATCAATAAATATCTTGTATTAATATAAAAACGATAATTTGATGATTTAGAAAAAAAAAAAATTTTTTAACAACATTACTTGGATTTTTAAGTTTTTGTTTAAGTAAAAAAATTGTTATAAACAAAGTATAAATATTTCTTTAACTTTTATGGCACGATCTTGTTAAGTAGAGTAAGAAAGGCTCTAGAAGCGAAATATTTTTACGACCATTATTAAAACATTTTTTTTCACTTACAATTAAGACGGTCGTTCGAGAAAATTTCGTTAGTTAACAATTATTTAACTTGTTGAAAAATTAACTTTAAGTAAAATTTCCAACGGGAATAAATTAATTATAGTGTTCAGAACACACCATAATTTTTTCAAATTTAAAAAAAAATATTCAATACCTTAAATAAATTAATTAATGTGCCGTAGTGTTTTGACGCCACGCGCGAATCCTAAAATGTCAGACAGACCTATTTTCAGCGTTAAATTAAAGTTATAAATAATGGAGATAGAGTTGGAGTGAGATTTTTATTGGAAATTTCCTCCTCTTTCAGAATCTTTATTTGAAATTTCTTAAATATTAATAGTTTATTAAATATTGGCAAAAACTAAATCCATTTTTTTTTCATCTTTAATGGTTATAACTTTTGCAATTTTTTATGTGCTAATACACGCTTTAGCACATTTTTCTAGGCGTATGGTTGAATGAGCTATCGCACATAATTTTAAGAGAGTATCTCTATTTTGTTCCATTTTCAACTTGTGCTGACTATACCATGACAATTTAAATTTACATTTATAACATTTGGCTGTGTTTGTTATGTTTTGTAATTTAATTGATTTTATTATTAAATATATTGCTCATAAATAAAATATGGTTTATATAGTTGATATGTATTCAACTTTACAATGACCAATATTTTTAGTATGATTTCAATTCATATAACAAGTTGCCTAATTTGATTGTGTAGTACTTTATACTTGGTGTATATGACATTGTGATCTTTAAGTTACTATTTTTCAATGTAAAGAATTGTCCAGGTACTATGGGTGTTCAATAAAAAGTGTATAGAAATATCGCTATTTGTTAAACAACAAAATTAAAACAGCAGCCCTAAGACCAAGAAAGCTAGGAGGAGCAATACAACAGTCCTCCTTTTTTGAAAAAGAGTATATAATCAGTATACATTGTCTCTGAATTTGTTCAATGCCGTGCACGCTTTAAAAAACCGGAAGCGCGATAACCGGCATATTTCGGCGTTTCGCTCGAACCGGTAGTGGCGTCGTTCTCGTGTCAGTATCAACTAAGGATGATCGATGTTAGATAAACATCGATGTCATAATCGAACGCCCAACATCGATGATTTTTGCATTAATAATTTACAAAGAAATAAAATACAGTGAAATGTTTTTAATTTATTCGCCGAAAGAAGGCGAAACAGAATATGCTGGGTGTCATCGATGGTTGCATCAAGACAGAACCGATGACTTTAGTACACTCAACCCAGAACTGCGAACTTATACGAGCTTAGAAAAGCGTCAACGCTCTAAAGGTGGCGACTGACATCCAATTTTCGCTCGATGTGAATATACGCATGAATATTTGTTCGTTGTGGGCATGCTCATCCCATCCACAGTTGCAGTCAAAATGGCGGACGTAGAGGTGGTGGCGACTGACTTGTAATGTAACATTCAAAGGGATTCGCCAAAAAACCGACAGCCGAGTGGATCGCGTTCGGGCGCTCATATCGAGCTGCTTGGCTTGATGTACGGACATGCCGAATATTCGACTTGCTCGTGCTCACATCGAGCGAATATTCAATAGCCGCGTCCAGACGGTAAAAGTTTTGAAAATGAGAGTGAAAATTTGTGAAAAGTTCCGAGCCGGGCTCGCAAGCTTAGGTGAGCCGGTTTGAGCATTCAGTTTCTCTCTGTATATCGATGGAAAACCACGTATTGTTAGCTGCTACGGCGCTTATGTTGTCTGGATATATCATAAAAGAAAGAAAAGAGGAATGAAAACTCTGGATTAAAAAAATGTACCAAAACCGAACCCAATACGGTTTTATTTGCTTTTATTTAAATGGTCTGGATCTTTCGAATCCCGTAACATTTTGAAGCTTCCGTAAAGTTTTATTAAGCGAATACTATCTTCTTTATATATAAAAAACGCTAGGCTGTAACCACCCTAGTCCCGCGGCTTTGTCGGAACTACTCGAGGTGGTTTTAGTAGGTATTGCTCACCCAGTCTCTGAATAGCAGAGATTTTGGCGTGGGTCGAGTCCCACATACCCCTGTTCAGGGGATGCGCAAATGCATTTCCACCTCGGATATAAAAAAAAAGGCTGTAACCACCCTTAGTCACATTTCTGAATTTTACCCTGAGACGGTGTCTCATATCTATAGTGAATATACAAGTTACACGTCTGTGATAGTTGACGGCTGCTACTTTCTATCTCTTAGTCTGTGGACGGTACCAAGTAAACAAGAATTCATATATTTGTTTTTATAAATTACGAATTTCCTAATTGGTAAATCTATCATTATTCATTAGACATTTAGCTTTCCATTGAAAATAAACAAATAATTAGTGAATATATAGAATTATTTTCGATTTTTGCCTACCTCGATTGATACAGTGATTCTGGTTAATAAATACGCCCATAATACTAATTATAGTGACTATTAACTCATTTTTAAATAATCCAATTTACTGTTTCAATACCGTTATTGACCGAATATATTTTATGAATGTGGGGATCTTTAACCGAGTCAATAGTAAGGTACGTTCATAATTATTTCATTACTGCCATAATGTTACTATCAACTCAACCACGTCAATGTTTCATCTTAATACCAATGAAAATATCTTTACTTTATTCATTATTTTTACGGCATGTTAACCTTTTTTAAATCTCATAACATTCCTGTTATCATGGATTTTGCTAATTCCTTTTAAAATAAGTATTTTTTATATTCTGTATGTCATATATGAGTTTAATTATTAATTAAATTTAAACAGAACCGGGAGAGTGACGGAATGTACTCAGAATGGAGTTCGTTGCCTTTGGAGGGTGGCGGGTGTGGGGTACTTGGAGCTGTGGGAGGACGTGATGTAGTCCTGGCTGTTGTGAGGCAATTAGCCTCACATCAACCTAGCCCTCTCAACACAGATGCAGAAGTAAGTTAGTGTTCTAAATATTACCTGTAACAAAACTATTTAAAAGTAAAATTCTATAAACAATTGCAATTAAAAGTTGTATACCTACACCTACTAGAGGACTACATAGGATTTGTAAATTAATTGTGTGAGTTTTTATTAAACTAATTTGTATCATGGTATCAACTTAAATATTTTTTTCTATAAAGCCAATTTTTTGGGCTGCTGTTATTATTATGTATATTGTATATAAACACAATAGCAGCTTAATAAGCTGATGCATGTGTATTTTGAGATTTGGAGAAACTATCCAATCTATTTTTAAAGGAGTTCAGAGATGGTGCACTGATTACACTTTCCGGAAGCCTTTTCCAGTCGGCCACTACATGGTTTGGGAGAAAGTTCTTTAGGGAATTTGTGTTATGTTGAGTGTCTTAAGTTTTAAAGAACTACCCCTCAAATGTGTATTTTCACTTAAAATAAAGAGGACATTAATGACAGGAGCCATTGCTTGGTCCAATCAAAAATATCATCTAATCCACCCTGTATTGCTTGAGATTGGGAGAGTGGATTTCCAAAAAAAATTAATGTCGTCGGCAAAGATCGAATGTGAAATCTGTAGGGAGTTCTTCAGATCGGTCATGTAAATTATATCTCCAATGCGAACTCGAAAACATCTTTCGGTAAAGTAATTCGTAATCCAAGCTAAAATTTTTCCTCGGATCCCTAAGTGCTCTAATTTGCATAAAAGTCTGCGAACTGGGACACGGTCAAAAGTTAATTGTTTTAGTTAATTTGTTAATTGTTATATTATTACAAATGGAGAATAAATTTCAGGTGGAATGGGTATTAGAAGTAATACGATATGGTCTATCCTTACCACTTTCTGAGCATGAGGCTGTACGTGACTGTGTCCGCGTGTGCTGTTCATGGTTGTCTGCATTACTTCCTCCAGCTGCACCAGCACAGCCCCCGCCTCCGGCTGTGCCTGCCCCTTTAGCAGCTTCACCTGAACGCTATGCCACCAAAATACTGAGCCATCTACATAACTTATTTGTTCCTAGACACAATGAAAGTAAGTGAAAAAATAGAACTGTAGTTATATTATAAATAAATTAAACAAAAACATCTGGCATAGTATTATTGTATGTTTGTATTGTAAAATCACCCACATCGCAATGTACATTGACTCAAAATTTGTTTCAAGCCCTCGCATTCATTTATCAAACGGATTTAAGTAAGTATAACTAATGTAATATACCTTTAAAAATGCATTAATTTAATGAAAAACAATTTATTACAACAAAAACAAACTTAAAAAAAACTTAATTATTTTGACATGATGCTAGGTGCTGATCTAATCAGCAAACAAGCAGTTCTTTGCCATCGAGTCCTGCGGTTAGCTCGATCATTAGCTGACAGTGCGTCATTGGGTTCTCGAGAATGGCGAGCCTTGTTGCTTCTGTTGCTTGCTGCTGCATCGGCTCTGTTGGCTCCACCAGCTCCGGTGCATGGAGCAGCTGAGCAACTGTGTGAAAGAGTTCTTTGTGTGCTGTTTGAAGTATGGATACTGGCTTGCCACAGGTAATCATTGTTAAAAACAAAATTGTATTTTATTGCAGCCTATGCATTTTCTTTCTTTTAAAGTTGTATAAGTAAATCAAAATTTTAGAACTAATTTGCACTGTTTCTAGCAGACTTGCAAGATTTTTTTAAAGGTAGGACCAGACCTATCAGACCAGAATACCATTGTCTTTCTGGAAGAAGCTTCTTGACCATGTTAATTAAGTTTGAACTGAATTTAAAAAAAGAAGTGAAGTACAAAGTACACATGTCAGAAGTAAAACTTCTTTGGCAAACTAATTTTTAACTCTTGTCCATATTTATCCAAATCTAAAACTTTAGATTTCCGAAACTTAGGGGATAAGGAAGATATGTTAGGAATTTAATGAATTTAATTGTCATTAAAATATCTGTCGAAAATTAATACAAATTATAAATTTATTTCTTCGATAGCAAAAACATGTGGCGTTTTAATTTACAATTTCATAAATTCTCTTAACGAAATTTTAATTTTTAAAATAGAATTTCTATAAGGTAATTCACCCTTCTCACTTTCCCTTTTCTTCGACAAAAACGCTGCACATCCACGTGACGTTTCGTAAAAATTTTACCCTCATGCGCCTTAAGAAGTTTCACTTCAAAAACGTATTATTATTATTTCTTGGTACAGTTTGATAATGTTAAAATAATTAAAAATTTCCTTGAATTTTTTTAGTTACGTATTGTACAAAACTTTGTATAACAGAGTATTTATTTTCCTATTTTAGATGTTTTCCATCTCCGCCACTATGGCGTACATTGCGGGAACACTGTATAAGTTGGCGACACCGAGCACCGCTCACTGAGCAATGGACACGTGTGTCGCTATGTCTCACTGCGAGACTTCTCAAGCATATGTATGGACCCCTGTTTCCTGTTATGCCCATAAGTAAGTATATATATAATAAGTAGTAAGTATATATATAATAACGATATACACTCGTATATTTCTATGGAAATCTTGAAGGTATTTCTGTGGAAATCTATTATAAGAATTAAGCCTATTTTTATCAAATACAAAATCAATATAAACAGTGCGTCTATCAATGTTTTAATGTATGTAAGGAATGAGCAGAAAAGTTTGTACGTCGTCTACGTAGCGTCATGAGAACTAGTTTGTATAATATGTACTGTTATTTCAGTACATCAGCGAACGAACAAAAATCAAAATACGCTTTCTCGCTTGTGAATTTTGAGTTTATTTATATATCTCTAACGTTTTCTACTAATCTATAAAACTGTATTTCCAGAGCTATTAATATATAGTTTACATAATTAACTAAATTGATAATAACTAATTGATAATTAAAAATTTACATAACTTTTTGTCAATATTTTTTTACGAGCTTAGGGGAAAACTTAAGAAGTCGTTATAAATTAAAAAAATGTGTGAAGGTGACGAAGACGCTACACTAGTCCCAGCGGATATGAGCGCTGAAAGCGTGATGCAGAGCTGGTACCGCATACTTCATACTATCGGGAATCCAGTGGACCTTTGCCATCCTCATCTTATTGCACATACGCCGCATCTGTTGCAGGTTATATTTTTTGTATAATCTATTTATTTTGAAACCTACTATTGCCTTGGTACCTACTCATTATCTGAAAGCAATGTAACCGTATGGCTGGGCAGCCCTATTTGAGGTTTTGCCCTCACACAATATAAATAAATAGTTCCTATGTAAAAATCTAATCAATCTGCTTGCGTGAATGGCAATACCTTGTCAGAAAAAAATATAAAAGTTTATTTTGTAAATTTAATGCTTAAAAATAAATTAAAAACGAAAAAATACATGACTTAGATTATTTTTGAATAGGTATTTCCAAAACATTTTTAAACAACGAGAAAAATCCTCGTATTTTATTATTATTACGTAAATAAAAATATATCTAGCTATATAAAATTCACATAATATTAGTAGTATGGATTCCCGGGCACTGCCTCACCCACTGCTTCGGTAAAAAAGCTGTTTCGGAGGCAGCGCCCGCCTAAAAAAAAAAAAAAAAAAAAAAAAAAGTTTGTACTCTAACCCCACTAAACAGGACGTGTGGAGTCGAATGCACTCACTCCTGAAGTGATAGCTCTAACCGTTCCAGAGATAGCTTTCCCAAAACCTTGCTAATTACTTACTAATCACCACCTTATCAGTTACTATTTCCTGCACGAAATCCCCACTCATTATCTAATTACTTAATGACTCAGTACGAATGCATCGTTATCTACTTTCCTACATTCACTAACCCGATCTATGGCTCTAAAAGAAAAAATAGAATAAACTATATCTAACCTAACCTACGGGTCTAAGCAAACAACAATAAATATACCTACATTAACACCATTATCTATAATAAAATTAGATGTAAGGGTTACATATTTAAATAAAACATTTTTATTCCAGGTATTATTCTTTTATTTATATGTCCATTATATTTCTATACAAATTTACTAGCACCGTATCATTGTTCTCTGAGTCACACGTAAAATTTCTAAGGAAGTCTTCTAATCTCATCCCCCTGAACTTGTAATATATGTATACCAAACAGTACTCTCCGCACACCGCCGATAGGTAATCCTGAACCATAAGGCTATTGTATCTCCACATGCAACAATTCCTCCTTAAAAATCCTTCTATTGCTTCAATAGGTTTACATCCAAACGAATCAAAGTATTCGCCAACTCTTTCGACGTTTATATGAATAGCCACCCAATGAGACCCCGGCTGTGAATCAGGGTCAAGATTGCATATGATAAGTGCTGGCACCTGAGCATACATCGGCAATCGATTTGAAGGATATACGTTGCTCTGGAGGCTGGGATGTATTCTACGAAGACTCATTTGCACTTCTAGTGTGTTCATACTTTAATACGCGTTTACTCCCCTACTCTTTCACTCTTTTACTGACTACATTTATTACTATCAATTCATATTTGTACCAATGTATTTAAACACACATAATATGATCTCAACATAAGTAATGAGTCTCTTTGTAAAAAAAGTAATAAAGGTAAATAAAAACCATGTCATATTCCATTACATTATATTTTATTATTCTTAATATCATAATAATTACATAAGTGATTGCTTAACTACTATAATCCACACATACATTTCTGTTCTTATCTATTTCTATAATATTTGAAAACTCTGCGTAAACTACACAGTTAATTGTTTCAGTCAATGCGCTCTCGAATCTTACTTCCATTCTTACACTACCATGGCGTACAAGATTCCAATGCACATTAGAGTTAGCCGACAAGTCAGGTGTTAAATCAAAAGCTAGTAAACAGTATCCATTTGAATATTGCTCCCTCGATATTCCATTACCTTCGTTAAGAAAATGTATACCGGTGCCTGAGTACAGGGTGTGGTATGCGCTAGTAAATACATCGTTTGGAAATGATGGTTGTAACGATTTTGAAGGTATCTGTTGACCATCTATATATAGGCTAAATGAGCAAATACCAAAATTTTCAAAGTTGAAAGGATTTTTAACATAACTACCGTTGAATGCTGTATTATTCACAAAACCTATAATACATCTCTTAGGAACCTGTCCTAAAATATACTTCAAAAAGTAATGAAGCTAAATAAAAACCGTGTCATATTCGTTTATAAATATTTTAATATTATAATATTTACATGTAATCGCTTAACTACTACACACATTTCTGTTCTTATCTATTTCAAAAATATTTTAAAAATGCTTTGACTATTAAGATTGCAAAGGGTATTAGAGTGCCCTTTGTATTTATTATCCACATTTTACTAATTGGTATGCATACTTGTTCAAACATGCAGTCGAGCTGAATATCGTAACTAGATAACGATATCCATTACCAGTCTATATAACCCGATACTCGTAGAAAGATTTAGTATTGTGCTCTAAGTTTGACAAAGTTGAAGTGGTTAAAAGTTTGAAATAATATACAATGGAGGTAAGTTTAATATTTAAACTATTTAAGGTTAAAATTCTTAAGCGTGTGTATAAATTTGTTTGAATATTTATTGAATAGTATGTTTCAGGGAACATACAATCTGAAAGATGTTGAAAATTGTTTTAAACCCTATAACTACTATACTTCATTATCTGAAGAAGACGAGACGTCTCCATCTATTATAAAGCATAAAAGAACTTTAGATGATTTGTTTGTACAAGAACCAAAACAGAAAAGGAAAAAAGTGATATTATCTTCAACTGCTGGTCGATCTATAAATGAAGGCACTATTAATTATATATCAACTAATAAAAATGACGGTGAAGAGTCTGATCTCATGATAAAAATTGAAGTATATGACCTTAACAAATTAAGAGAAATTCCGACATCGCAACATTGGAAAAATGCTGATATTCGAATTAAATACTATACAAAATGTAATTCAAATATGAATAATCAAATAGAAAGTATAGTTTATAACATCACTAAAGAAATATCAGAAGTTGATACTGTAAAGCATTACAGTTTTAAAAACTAAATAATAAAATATGACTTAAATAATAATATACTATATAAAATAAATACTTAAGTTTTTGTATTGTAATAATTTGGTAGTAATGACGCTCCTGATCTATTAATAGCGTTACATTCCTTGGACTTTAAATCATTGATGAGTTAACCTGAATTCATTGAACATTATGGAGGGAGTAATGTGGGAATGTGAACTGCAAAATGAAGAATATGTAAACGAAGAACTGAAGAAAAATAATCTTCAAAATGCTTTTTATGACAGTGCAATGGTTGAGTTATGTGGTGAAGTGGAAAAGCAATTGTAAGTATTTTGTAATTACGTGCTTTAACTTTATAAAATTTTATTTTATTTAATAATAAAAATGTTTTTTCTTAGGCAGGAACAAACTGGACGAGGTAATAAACGAAAACCACAACATGATTCTCATATGGGTAATAAGAAACGATTTAAATCTGAAACACCGTTGACTTCTACGCCGGAGGCATCTACTTCAAATAATAGAGGTAAACCATTAAACTCAGTCATATGTAGTGTATGTAATATGTGTGTATCCAAGAAGTATTTTGCCAACCACCTAAGGAGTAACATGCATAAAAATAATTTAGTTAAAATACAACATTCTCTTAAACCAAATGTAACGATATATGAGAATGCTTTTGGAAACAGGATATTAACATATAGAGTTACTTCAGAACATGAGAATACTTCCGATTTTGAAACACCCGATTTATTTCTCACTTCTGTAAAAGAAACAATATTTACTCTAATTAAAAATTTTACCGAGATTCATACAATTTTAAAAATAAATTTTATTTTGTATGCTGACTTCGTGCAGGAGACTAAAAATATTACTAATACCTTTGATTTCCAATCTATGAATTTTATTGTTTGTGTTGAGGATGATTTAAATATATTTTATACATCGTTGTCCAAATCTCTCGTGAATTATGTTAATTCATTTGAAAAGAAAGATAGTGGTTGGAGTTTAAAAAATATTCTGTACTTAGATATAAATGTAAACAAATTTAACCCATTACGGGGTGGGTCTTATATCGATTTACCTCATGATATTAAAATTAAAAAAGCTGTTGTGAATGTAAAAAATACTGATGATGCATGTTTTAAATGGGCTTTATTGTCTGCATTATTCCCAGTACTTAAGAATTCAGATCGTGTATCTTCTTATTCTAAACATAGTAGTAAATTAAAGTTCGATAATATTAAATTCCCTGTTAAATTTCGTGATATACCTAAAATTGAAAATCTGAATAAAATTAGTATAAATGTTTTTGGTTTAGAATATAATGAGCAAACTAGAAAACATATTGTTGTAGGCCCCCTATATTTTACAAAAAATAGAATGTCGACTCATATAAATTTGCTATCTTTAACACAAGGTAAAATAGGGCATTATTGTTTCATAAAAAATATATCAAGATTAATAAGTAGTCAAATTTCAAAGTCAAAAGAAGCTATTTACTTATGTGATTTTTGTTTGTTATACTTTCGATCGCTTGAACGTTTAAAAAACCACCAGAAAAATGATTGTCGACACATTTATACACAATTACCCAGTACCGCTAATAATAAAAGAAACTGGTGTGGTGAAATTGTTTCAGACTGCAAATTAAACTTTGATAAATTCCAACGAAAAATTAAATTACCCTTTGTTATATATGCAGACTTTGAGGCATTATTAAGTCCAATAGCATCGTGTTCAAATAATCCAACAACGTCATCCACAATTAATATACAAAGACATGATGTTTATAGTTTTGGATATTACATTAAATGTTCTTATGATGATAAACTTTCAAAATATTTAACATATACTGGGGAAAATTGTGCATTAAAATTTATGCAATTCTTACAAGAAGATTTAAAAAATATAACAAAAAACATTTTATTTCAAAAGCCAACTTGCCCTCTTTCATTTGAAGAACAACATTTAATTAAAACATATCAAACTTGCTACGTGTGTAACAAAAATTTAAATGGTGAATCAATGGTATACCACGATTGGTATACTGGTAAATTCAAGGGTGTTGTCCATAATATATGTTTCGAAAAATTTAGAGCCCCATTAATGATTCCAGTTTTCTTACATAACTTAAGTCACTACGATGCTCACTTTATCGTTCATGCTTTGAACTTTGAGGAAGGCCAAGTTGATGTTCTTCCTCAAAATAAGGAGAAATACATTTCTTTTTCAAAAATATTAAACATTAATAATAATACTTTAACTTTGCGATTTGTTGATTCAATTAAATTTTTACCCAGTAGCCTTGATAAGTTAGCTAAAAATTTAAAAACTAGTGATTTTATGGAACTATCAAAAAATTACCCGAACTCAGAAGATTTTAAACGTTTAACAAAAAAGGTATATTTCCATATGAATTCATCAAGGATTTCGATGCATTAAATCACCAACATCTCCCAAATAAATCAGATTTTTATAGTACTCTCACAACGTCAAATATTTCTGACGATGACTACAATCATGCTATCGATGTTTGGAATCATTTTAAATGTAATAATATGTTAGATTATTCAAATCTTTATTTAAAAACCGATGTTTTATTATTAGTTGACATTTTTGAAAATTTTAGACGTGTTTGCATAAACACTTATGATTTAGATCCCGCACATTATTTTACTACTCCAGGATTAAGCTGGGACGCTATGCTTAAATATACTCAAATAGAATTGGAATTGTTTACAGATATAGACAAAATTGTTTTCATTAAGTCAGGAATAAGAGGTGGAGTTTCACAATGTAGTACACGTCATGCAAAGGCGAATAATGTGTACATGTCAGATTACAATGAAAAAGAGCTAGATTCTTTTCTTATATATCTTGATGCAAATAATTTATATGGTTGGGCCATGTCTCAATATCTACCTACAGGGCAATTTGAATGGACTAATCCGGATACTGATTTTAATGTTTCTGATGAATCAGAAGTAGGTTTTATCCTAGAGGTAGATCTTGAATATCCAGTTCACTTACACGATAAACACTCAGATTTACCTCTTTGCCCTGAAAATATATCAGTAGGTGATACTAATGATATAAGGCTGATTCTTAATTTACGAAAGAAAACTAATTATGTTATACATTACCGAAATTTAGTTCAAAGTTTAAAAATGGGGTTAACATTAATTAAAGTTCATAGGATATTAAAATTCAAACAATCTCCATGGTTAAAGACTTATATAGATTTAAATACTCAATTAAGAACTAAAGCCAACTCGGAGTTTGAAAAAGATTTCTATAAACTCATGAATAATGCTGTTTTTGGAAAGACCATGGAGAACATAGAAAAACGCGTGAATGTCAAACTATTAACACATTGGGAAAATAATGGCAAAGTTTTAGGAGCTCGAGATTTGGTTGCCCAACCACATTTTCACAGTTTATCAGTATTTTCTGAAAACCTTGTTGCGGTGCAATTAAATAAAACTAAACTGGTTTATAATAAACCTATATATTTAGGGTTTTGTGTTCTAGATATTTCCAAAACATTGATGTATAATTTTCATTACAACTATATGCAAACTAAATTTGATTCCAACCTAAAATTACTTTACACAGACACCGATAGTCTTATTTATCAAATATTCACAAATAACTTTTATGATGATATAAAACCCGATATTAACACATATTTTGATACATCTGATTATGATGAAAATAACATTTTTAATTTCCCAAAATTAAACAAAAAAAATTAGGGTATTTTAAAGATGAGAATATCGGCAGAATTTTTACAGAGTTCGTAGGGTTAAGATCTAAAATGTATGCAATACAAGTTGATGACAAGGTGGTGACAAAAGCCAAGGGTGTAAATAAATGTATTACAAAAAAATTAACATTAAATAATTATAAGTCCTGTTTGTTTAATAAAAACGTACAGTATTGTAAAATGTTTCGGTTTAGATCATTAAAACATACAATTTTTACACAGGAAATAAATAAGATATGTTTATCTTTTAATGACGCTAAGCGGTACATTTTACCCAACAAAATTGATACGTTACCTATAGGTCATTACAAAATCATTAGTATGTAATTAAGTTAATCATTAATGTATATAACGCACTGTATATTTTTATGTAAAATAGATTTGTTTTTTTCATATATAAATTAATATTGTAATATTTTACTAAAATTTTTCTGTATGTTTCATATAAATAAATTGTTTTTAAAATACCAACTTAGTTTTATTCCTTTCCTTGATGAAGACAGAAGTAAAAAAATAATGATTCATTTTATTCATCCCTTTGCTGCTATTGTAGCAGGACCTAGTGGGTGTGGAAAATCTAACTTTGTTACAAATTTCATTAAGCATAAAAATAGTATATGTAATGAGATTTTTTTAGAAATTACATGGTGTTATGATGAAATGCAGCCGCTTTATAATATACCCGGAGTAAATTACCACCAAGGACTACCGGAATTGCATATGTTTGATGGTAAAAATCCACATTTGATTATAATAGATGACTTAATGAGGGAATCTGATGGTCGAGTTGTTGATATATTTACAAAAGGCAGTCACCATAGAAATTTGAGTGTTTTTTACATAACCCAAAACTTATTTCATCAAGGAAGAGGACAGCGCGACATTTCACTTAATTCAAGCTATATTATTTATTTTAAAAATCCCCGTGACAAAACACAAATACGATTTCTAGCGAGACAAGTTTCACCGGAAGACACGAAGTTTATTGAAGATTCATATACCGATGCTACTAAAGAAGCTCATGGTTATTTAATGATTGATTTGAAACAAAACACTGATGATGCTCGCCGCATAAAATCTAAAATATTTGAATCTAGTAATTTTTGTACAATATATGTTCCTATGAAAAGGTATAAGTATCTTTGTAATCAGCCACTCTAAGTCAGTAATGAACCATGTATCAACGAATAACAACGCATAAGGAATTGTTATCAGCTTTACATAAATTAAAACCCAAACATCGTAGGATATTATTGAAGTCTTGTAATAATCAAGAAATTAACTGTCTATGTGAATGTATTCACAATGTTTTACAAGGAAAAGTACCTTTAAAAGAGAATACAAAAACAAAATTAAAAAAAATAAAAATCTCTTACGTAATCTGATCAGTAAAGGAAAAAGTTTTGAATACAGGAAAAATATATTAATACAAAAAGGAGGGTCCTTTCTTCCAATAATTTTGGGTACAATTCTAAGCACCCTTGTAAGTTGTTTTAATAAATCACAATGAACACAAAAAAATGCTTCTTGTTGAGCAAGACTTTATTGATAAACTGAAACATCAGAATGAAAATAAAGCAACACCGCAAAGTAGATTGGATTTAGAAATGGAAAAAATTATATCAAGTAAATTGGATGATCGCGAAAAATGGGCTCTTTATCTACAAATTTTACAAAGATACTTACATTACTCCATGGAAGAACGTCAACCTCAAGAAATAACAATAACTGAAAAGGTGATAAATGATAATACTAACGAAAACCGTAACATCAATAATATAACTACTAGTGAAAATGAAAAAATGCTAAATGTTAAACAACCCCCAACGGGTGAAGACATCACATATGGGTTATCACCAAAAGAAATATTAAAATTAATTCCTAAAACTTATATGAGAAGGGGTGAATTATTGATGGATACAATATTAAATAAAACAGATCAATTGCAATGGAATAAAAATGGAACAGTTGCCATTAGTGGACAAGAGATACCAGGGAGTAATATTATAGATTTAGTGAATGACATCTTAAGACCCTCGAAGAGATCCGATCCAATCGGTTGGGAAATATTCGCCAAGTTTTTAAATGATATAAATACACCGCTAACATATATTGGTAATCTGAAAAGAATCAAATATATATCTGAGCTTAATAGTAAAGATAAAACATTGATTCAAGAATCACAAACTGAGGTTTCTTCAACCCCAACACAATCTAAACACATCAATAAATTGAAAAACAAAAGTGATTGGGAGAAATGGACCCCGTATTAGAGTTACATCGCATCTATTATGATATTTCACATCCAGCTGGTTACAGCAGTGTCAATAAGTTAACAAAGGCAATGAATGGAAAAATCTCAAAAAGTGACGTTTCGAAATGGTTGCAGTCTCAAGAAACATATACATTACATAAACCGGTTATAAAAAATTCCCGCGTAATAAATATATTTTATCAAATATTAATGAATTGTGGCAAGCTGATTTAAGTGATTTAAGAACTTACATGCAATATAATGATGGATATAAATATATTTTGTGTGTTATTGATGCCTTTAGTAAGTATGCTTATGTTAGAGCAATGAAAAAGAAGGATTCATGCACAATAAAAACGTGTTTTACTAGCATCTTTGATGAAGCTAAAACTGTTCCTAGACATATTCAATCAGATAAGGGTACGGAATTTGTATCTAAGGATGTCCAAACATATTTAAAACGTAAAAATATAAATTATTACACTACAAATAATCCAGATATAAAGGCAAGTATAGTAGAACGATTTCAGAGAACATTGAAAATGAAAATGTGGCGTTATTTTACACATAAGAATACTTATCGCTATACAGATATTTTACAAGATTTGGTTAGTTCTTATAATCACAGTGTGCACTCTAGTATCAAGATGAGACCATGTGATGTTAAAATGGAAAACATTATGGAAGTTTGGCGGAATTTATATTATGATGAAAAGACTTATATTTCAAGTTTAAACAAAGTACCTAAATTTAACGTTGGTGACTATGTAAGAATTACAAAATACAAACATGTTTTTCAAAAAGGTTATGAAAGTAATTGGAGTAACGAAATTTTTATCATTACTTCGATTATAGATCGTTCCCCGTGGGTTGTATACACTTTAAACGATTTAGAAAATGAATCAATAACAGGAACTTTTTATGAGAAAGAACTACAAAAAATAACTTTTTCCCCCACTTCCGAATATAAAATTGATAAAATCATCAGATCACGTAAAAGCGGTATTAGAAAGGAAGTATTAGTTAAATGGAAAGGATATCCTAACAAATTTAATTCTTGGGTCTTACTATCGAATATTAAAAATCTACAATGAAGGAAAGTTTCTATTTAACTTTACTCAGCAATAGTTCCACACAATATTTCCCGGGAAATATGACATCAAATTTTTCTACAAAACTACCTAAAGCCATTACATTAGAAGGAGAATGGATGGTAGGTATAGTTGAGTTTCAATATCCCTCTACTATGTTCTCCGTGCAAGAACATGAAAATATTATATACATAAGTAAAAAAACTACCATCAATAACGAAGAGACCACACTAATGTATAAGAACCATATACCAGCCACGAACTATGATAATATACAAAATATTCTTATAGCTTTAAATTCGAAAGAGAAAGTTAGCTTTCGCCAGGACACCGTGTCAAAGTTTGTCTCTGTTGCAGTAAAGGATCCATCAATAATTTCATTATCTTTATCACCTAATTTGAGCTTTCAACTTGGATTTGAGCCAGATACCAATTTAGTAAATCATAATATCGGTAAACGTCCTGCTAATCTACATTTGGGGTTACCATCACAATTATTTGTGTATTGCGATATTATAGAACCACAAATTGTTGGTGATGTCATGACACCCCTATTGAGAATTATACCCTTAGATCCTGCTAAATACA
The DNA here is from genome assembly GCA_905332375.1 of Pieris macdunnoughi. Taxonomy (NCBI): domain Eukaryota; kingdom Metazoa; phylum Arthropoda; class Insecta; order Lepidoptera; family Pieridae; genus Pieris; species Pieris macdunnoughi. The sequence continues at coordinate 6,347,664 of CAJOBZ010000009.1, forward strand.
TATATGGTTCAAATAAAATGCATATATTTTCACCACCACATTATTTACCGGTAATGAGAAGAGAATTTGATGTTATTGAGATAGATATAAGAACAACCACGGGAAATGCGGTACCATTTCAATACGGTACATCGTGTGTGAAACTTCATTTTAAAAAAATATAATCTATATTTCCTTTTTAAAATGTATACACCTCAAGAAACTTTTATATGTCCTTATGAACATTATTATTCGCAACAAGCTGGGTCTGGTATAAATGTAATCTACAAAGGAGCCTTACATCAACGTGGTCATGGTATCGGAAGTTTTCTTGGGGGGTTATTTCGAAGTGTGCTACCTTTACTCACTAGTGGTGCTAAGGTGATTGGAAAAGAAGCACTTAACAGCGGTATTGGGCTTTTGTCAGATGTTGTAGCTAGTCGTCCTATTAAAGAATCCATTAAAAATCGATTGAAAGAGGCTAGTTCTAACCTTAAACGCAAAGTTGATACAAAAATTGATAAACTTATGACTGGATCGGGTGTTAATAAGAGACGAAAATATTGTAATGAGCTCATTCGAGTTTCACCCCTCAAAGTGAAAGGCGCTTCAAAGAAAACAAGGAACAAAAATATTAATATTTCCAAGGATATATTTTCAAACTAATCATAATGTCATTTATTCATAATCATTCATGTGAGTGCGTTAAATCTGAATTGGATCTGTTTGCTCTTCCTTCCACACAAACAAGTATCGAATATGGACACTGGATACATTACAAACCAATTTCTTCATTAAGTGATGATGGACCTATCGAATTCCAAGTACCTGGTACAGGAGATGACTACATAGACCTTTCGCATACACTACTCCATCTCAAGGCTCAAATTAAAAATCAAGACGGTTCTGCAGTTAATGCAGCTAATGTAGTGGCACCAGTCAATAATTGGTTACATTCTTTATTTAACCAATTGGATGTTTACCTAAACCAAAAACTTGTGTCACCCCCAAATAATACTTATGCATATCGCGCTTTCATAGAAACTCTATTAAATTATTCATCATCCGCCAAACAATCACATTTGACATGTGGTTTGTGGTACGAGGATACAGCTGGTAAAATGAATGAAACTAATGAGGCAAACAAGGGCTTTTACAAAAGACAACAACTTTCAAAGGATGGAAAGGATGTTGAAATGATTGGGCATTTACATGGGGATATATTCAATCAAGATAAATTCCTCATGAACGGGGTCGAATTATCTATAAAATTAGTTAGATCGAGAGAAACATTTAACCTCATGTCACAGAATGCAGATAATAAGTACAAAGTCTGTATTACAGATGCAACTTTAATAATACGCAGAGCAAAAATTAATCCATCAATACTAATAGCTCATCAAAAGGTTCTTGCCACTACTACGGCTAAATATCCTATTACAAGAGGTGAAGTGAAAGTCCTGACCATACCAGCTGGTGTGCAGGGTAAAACACTGGACAATATATTTTTAGGACAGGTTCCTAAGAGATGTATTATAGGTTTTGTGAATAATACAGCATTCAACGGTAGTTATGTTAAAAATCCTTTCAACTTTGAAAATTTTGGTATTTGCTCATTTAGCCTATATATAGATGGTCAACAGATACCTTCAAAATCGTTACAACCATCATTTCCAAACGATGTATTTACTAGCGCATACCACACCCTGTACTCAGGCACCGGTATACATTTTCTTAACGAAGGTAATGGAATATCGAGGGAGCAATATTCAAATGGATACTGTTTACTAGCTTTTGATTTAACACCTGACTTGTCGGCTAACTCTAATGTGCATTGGAATCTTGTACGCCATGGTAGTGTAAGAATGGAAGTAAGATTCGAGAGCGCATTGACTGAAACAATTAACTGTGTAGTTTACGCAGAGTTTTCAAATATTATAGAAATAGATAAGAACAGAAATGTATGTGTGGATTATAGTAGTTAAGCAATCACTTATGTAATTATTATGATATTAAGAATAATAAAATATAATGTAATGGAATATGACATGGTTTTTATTTACCTTTATTACTTTTTTTACAAAGAGACTCATTACTTATGTTGAGATCATATTATGTGTGTTTAAATACATTGGTACAAATATGAATTGATAGTAATAAATGTAGTCAGTAAAAGAGTGAAAGAGTAGGGGAGTAAACGCGTATTAAAGTATGAACACACTAGAAGTGCAAATGAGTCTTCGTAGAATACATCCCAGCCTCCAGAGCAACGTATATCCTTCAAATCGATTGCCGATGTATGCTCAGGTGCCAGCACTTATCATATGCAATCTTGACCCTGATTCACAGCCGGGGTCTCATTGGGTGGCTATTCATATAAACGTCGAAAGAGTTGGCGAATACTTTGATTCGTTTGGATGTAAACCTATTGAAGCAATAGAAGGATTTTTAAGGAGGAATTGTTGCATGTGGAGATACAATAGCCTTATGGTTCAGGATTACCTATCGGCGGTGTGCGGAGAGTACTGTTTGGTATACATATATTACAAGTTCAGGGGGATGAGATTAGAAGACTTCCTTAGAAATTTTACGTGTGACTCAGAGAACAATGATACGGTGCTAGTAAATTTGTATAGAAATATAATGGACATATAAATAAAAGAATAATACCTGGAATAAAAATGTTTTATTTAAATATGTAACCCTTACATCTAATTTTATTATAGATAATGGTGTTAATGTAGGTATATTTATTGTTGTTTGCTTAGACCCGTAGGTTAGGTTAGATATAGTTTATTCTATTTTTCTTTTAGAGCCATAGATCGGGTTAGTGAATGTAGGAAAGTAGATAACGATGCATTCGTACTGAGTCATTAAGTAATTAGATAATGAGTGGGGATTTCGTGCAGGAAATAGTAACTGATAAGGTGGTGATTAGTAAGTAATTAGCAAGGTTTTGGGAAAGCTATCTCTGGAACGGTTAGAGCTATCACTTCAGGAGTGAGTGCATTCGACTCCACACGTCCTGTTTAGTGGGGTTAGAGTACAAACTTTTTTTTTTTTTTTTTTTTTTTTTTAGGCGGGCGCTGCCTCCGAAACAGCTTTTTTTACCGAAGCAGTGGGTGAGGCAGTGCCCGGGAATCCATACTACTAATATTAGACCAATTAAATTTAAAAAAAGATAGATTAATTCCTTTAGTTTGATAATTTGTGAAGAACGAACGAGAGATTCAGAAAACAGGCTTTTTCGTTTCTCAAGATGAAGAACAGTAACTAAAATCCACTTTGTCAAAAGTCTCCTTTCTGAATACCCTTATAATGTTACAGTACTCAATGCGGTGGGAGGAAGGGTCCAACCAACAGGCGTGGTTGGGTGCACTTCCTGCCATTTTCCACCGAGCCATGCTGGGGTTGGCCGCTCACGTAGACGCTTTCCTTGGTAAATTGATTATTTATTAAATAAGTTTTAAAATTATTTGATTATAATTTATAATTCATTTGAGGCTAAATGTTCTAGAACAAAGTAAATTATAGACTTGAGAAAGTACTTTAATTATTAAATATACTTCAGAAAAGGAGTTTATCATATTGACCTACGTATGTGATGTTGGAATTGGCTATTATATAAGTAGGCGATCTGTATAGGTTGCCAATCTTGTGTAATATTTGGTGACTTTAGGAATGTTTGTCCACAATTTTTTTTAATATAACGGGGCAGGAGGCTCGTGATAAAAACATCGCCGCCCAAAACCACTCACATTGCCAGAGGGCTCGCAAGTGCGTTGCCGGCCTTTAAAACACAAAAACAAAAGCACAAAAATGGATAGTCCAAGTTTCATCAAAATCAGTAGTTTTTGAGATATTCGCTTAAATCTGACATGGAGGTATAATATAGGTAAAAGTAATAATCCAGTGGCGCGCTTCATCCCTATATGGGTCTTGGCCTTAGATTGCATCAATTTCTTTGATCATTTTTATTTCATAGACAAGTAGGAGGTCATATTTGACTCTGAATGTCGATTTTTTTAATTGAGACATGCTGGTTTTCTCATAATGTTCACCGTACGAGGAAGTTAGAAATTCTTGGTGCACAGTCGGGGATCGAACCTACGAACTCAGGGATGAGAGTCGCACGATCAGGCACACTCCTGTATTAAGCTATTGCATAGATTTTATCGCGGGCTTTGAGCGCGGCGACCGAATCAAGAAATTCCGTAACGAAAAAAACCTAACACACGATGACGTAATATAGGTGCGGCCAATACGCGTTAGGGCGGGACAGAAAGCATACTGCGTCTCACATCGGTTTAGCGTGATCGGATAGGCGTGTTAGTCTGAGTCCGGTAGAGTGGTAGATTGAATTAATTCAATCTACCACTCTACCGGACTTTTTTTCTTTGATATTAATATCAAAGAAAAAACTTGAATTAATATCAAAGAAAAAATAATACTGCAAAAAATAAATAAATAATTATATTGCATAAGTTTATAAAAAATGCTATGCAATAGCTTTACCGCGGGAGTCTCCGAGTGCCACACGAATTTTTTATATAATATATCTATGTATCTAGATTCACAGTTATTTGAAGTCAGTTTAATTTTTCTTAATTACTAGTATTTGGAAACATTTAAATGATTGAATTTAGGTGTTTATTATTTTAAGTTTGCACGCATTTTCTGTTTGATATTTGTAAATAACAAAGGTTTTTGGCAAAAATTAAAATTATTTGTATGTGTTCCTAATAGGTTTTTTGTTGGTTAATCAAATTCTAACACTGGTCAGATAAAAACAATACGCAAAAGCATTTCCTAGGATATTCGAAGCTCACACAAATCTGTATTGTTATTTTTATTAATTGTTGATAATGCGTAAATTATTTATTAACATGGGTTAAATAACTTATACTCTGATTTTCGATTCCGTAGAATTCTGTCAACTATCATTTTTTGACATGACAGAGATTACAAACCTTTTTGGCCGGACACATTTATCAATTTGAATACAAGTCTATACATATATTTTATTTGTTAGTGAATGTATCCATTTTATTAAGTGCGGTGCTCCACATTAGAAGTGGTTTTACGGCGAGTGATAATTACGTCCCTTTTCATCACTACGCTGTAAAAAACGCAAAAGTAAAGATAACATTTTTTTTTTAAAGGAAGGATTAGTAGGCAGTGATGCCAGCTAAAGAGTAAAATAAAGTAATTAAAGTTAATTCGATATATTGTTCGTGATATTGAAATATTTGTTATATTTGTATTAGGTCACTTGAGTAAGTAAATATTTAGATTCACCATTTTTGTAGGGAAAACATAAAAAAATACGTAACATTTAATTTTTTATTGCCCTCAAACGGGTCAAATTTGACCCTTTTTCGGTGAAGAACTTTTAAGTAGCAATACTAATGAAATGTCAGAATTCTAAGGAATGAAAAATCAGAGTTTAACTGTAAAATATTTTTAACTTGATATATCTTGGTGTGGTTACAGCTAACTCTTCTGGTTTGGGTTTTTTCTTTTTTATAGCAAATTGAATATATATTTAAAAAAATAACTAAACCGTCTAGAATTTTATGAAGGCATTCAGTCTCTTCCCTTGATATGTTGGGTTGTTGTACACGGGAATATCTCGGAGTAGAGAGGGTTGGAGAAGGGGTACAGTGAGTGAGTGCACAGGGCGTGGTCAGGAGCGATGGTGGGCAGGGGGAACCGGGGTGGCTGGGGTGGTCGACGAGCAGGAGGAAGAACTCACTCCGCCCACGCATCGGAGACTCGCTAAGTCATTCAGCACGTCACGCCCGAGGGAGAAGATGCCTGAAAAAAGTATGGGATAATCTTCTAGATTTACGAAAGCATGGACTGGAGTCAACCCCCTAATTCATAGAAACTAAATCAGCTTCAATTAAACAATGTTTCGGTCTCTTTCCAACACAGCGTAAATGAAGCCTCACAGAAAGAGACGAGCACTTAAGTTAAAAACAGTATCATTACACTGATTTAGTTATTATGCATATTTTTTTTTTGAGGAATATTTAAACTTAGTCCCTGTACTTATTGTAGAGTATCGTATTAATTTAAATTTATTTGCACAATAAAACAACAAAAATCACTAATAAAAAAGGCTGAGAGTTGATAGAAACAAAGAAGGCTACAATACTCTAACATCGTGGCCTTTCCAACCACGAATTTCTTTATAATAACAATAATTTATTAGCAAGACTATGGTACAATAATGTTTTAGTACAATCGAAAGTTCGCATATTTTAACACATAATGGCGTGCGTATTTATCTTAAAAGGAATTTAACATACATTATAGTCAATTCTTAAATTATTTGTATTGATAAAATATCACATTATTAAAATATATTATTATGTTATCAAATTAATATTAATTATAGTGTTTCACGCAAATAATCATTAATAGAATAATACATTTTTTCCAAAAGTAGTACCTATGGAAGATCTTTTAATGATTTGGTTAATTATGATAAACCTTGATTGCCATACAAAATGTTTTTCCTATACAATTCCAGATTAATTTTTGCCACAATTTCTCCCCATGTCTACTTCAACAGTCCATTTCCGTTGACTGAAAAATACTTAATACTTACTTTTTGTGAACGAATAGGGACATTTCTTAAATATTTTATATTAAGTTATGTAGTCGGAATAATGGAGTAAATACTTTAAATTATATTACTAAAAGCAGGTATTATTGTTATTTTTAGTAATTTGTTGTGAAATAAATCTATTTTAATTAATGAATAAAATAATAAAATTATTTAATATATACCCATGCTTTCGTAAATTTAATTAAATTAAGTGATTTTATTGAATGTATATTAATTTTATAAAATATTAACTGGCACGTCAGTAGTTGAAAATAGTGACTGCACTAGCTTAAAGATTGCACAGTAGTTTGAATAGCACTATCACATATTTTGCACCAAATTTCAATAATAAGGTATATATTAAATTGTATATCACCTACATATATTTCATGCAGGTACCCCCCGAGCGTCTCTTATGGCTTTGACAAGCAGTCGTCCATCAAGCGTGATTCCGACAACTCCGCCCAATTCTATATCGTCTCAAGGTAAGTTTGACATTGAGAGAAGGGAGAAGAAAAGAGATATTCATATTTTCAATTGAGGTATTCGTGATTTTAAACAAGAGACTGTCTCATAAAATAATTATAGTGGACGCATTATGAACTGAAACTTCGGGTCAGAAATCATTTTTATCTTTCTGTGGCTAGCACTTACAGGTCTTATGGAGAGGTGTAGTGATGTGCGTAAGAAGAGAGGTGCATATCGATAACGGGATATGTACGATCGATATGCTAAATTATTTTAGGTATTAATAGGAATAATTTTTCGCTTTCTGAAAATAAAAGTTTGTAATTTTTAAGATAAATTTAACCATTTAATTTCCTCACGTTAGAAAATAAATTCTCCATTGTGCGTATTGCGTAACGAAGCGTAAGCAATGTAACAAAAGTCGTAACAAAAAAAATCTAATCAGGAGTCAAGCCGGTTGCAGACCGAAAACTAAGCTATGCCAAGGCTAAACTAAGCTATGCCAAGCAAGCTAGGCTAAGCTAAGCTAGAAATAAATAGCGTGCACACCAACAGCTAACCCAAAGCTCAGTCAGTGTTGCATAGTATGTGCAAAGGGTGTGCGGTGTAGCGGGAGGGGCTTAACTTAGCTCGTGTAGCTGCGCATCGGCATACACAACTAACTTAGCTTCGCATATTTTAGTTAGCTCACATAGCTTAGTTCGCATAGTTTGCGGTCTGTACAGATGTATGGAAAATTGCGTCAGCTATGCGAGCTAAGCTAAACTAACGTAGCTTAGCTCTTGGTCTGCAACGCGTATCAGAGGCGTGCGCAGGTAGCTAAGTATCGATAACGGGTTGCATTGCGGGCACATTCCTACTGTCAGTGACATTTATTGCCCGACGACACAGTTTTAAATGCATCGACAATAATTAAACAAGAGACTGTCTCATAAAATAATGAATAATAATAATCCCGGAGATAAACTCCGAAATGGTAGGCTAAGGTATGTTATATAATATAATGATAGAAATATTATATCCACTTGAGTTTCATATTATAAATAAGTAATTGTAAAATAATACTCTTCATACTTAGGATTTGTTATTAAAAGGAAATACCTAAAATCTAATTTTATTGAAATTTTTATGTATAAATAATGTTATTAAATAAGGAATGTTGTGGTTTTGTTTATAATTATTATATATTTCAGTTGGTGAGACCGAGAAGCCGCCTCTAACGCCTTTGCGACCGAAAGTGAACTCAATATTGCATTTGTTTGGTGAATGGCTGTTTGAGGCAGCCCTGATCGGGACGAACCCTACGAATACTCAGCGTATGTTTATTTTATTAATTGAATGACCTAATTATATTACCTACGAAGACCTTTAAATTCAACTTGTCCGCTACTCCTTTTAAATTTTACTCACAATCTCTTTAATTTTATCTTCCACCAGGATGTGGATTTCCACCTATATATGTTCCTATTTAATTTCGGCTCTAGAAGTTTTATACTTTTGTTTTATTCATAGAAAGATCTGAAGGTACTCCGCCACCATCGTCATTGTCGGACGCTTCGCAGAAACTGAATTTGTTCAGTTATCAAGCTGGTAAGGATGTTTATTCGTATTAAATGAATATTTTAATAATGTAATAATTTTATTAATACACGATCTGTGTTAGTCAAACTTAGTTTTGACGAGCTATTTCGTTTCTTTATAAGACAACTATGAACGTTTCGTTTAGAATTAAATTAAATTAAATTTAACTAAAATTATCAACGGCTTAATAGTATTTATGATAAATATGAAATGATAATTTCTTCCGTAATAGGTCGCGCAGTAGCCTTAGGCACGTTATGCAGGGTGATATGTTCGAAACAATGTCGAGAAGAAGTTCTCGCTCCGTACTTAGCTCGTACGTACGCTGCCTTACAACGCGGGCTAAGGGACCCGGCTACTGCAGCCGCCGTGGTTTTGGATGCTGCTGATATATTCAGGTAACAAGTAGTGTAGCATAAAGTATTCTCTATCTTCCTTTAAATCTCTACTACCATCCGTATCACCTTGACGTCCGTCGTTCTTCAACTGAGCGCTTCTTAAGGTAATTTCTGTCGCGCACCACCACTATGTGGAACCACTGCTATTTCCGAACCAATTCGACTTACCGTACGTACTTACGTACCATTTATTTTCTTTTCTTTCTTCTTCTTATGGCAGTGCCATGGGCGGCGGTATCACCTAACATCAGGTGAGCCTCCTGTCCCTCTTCCTCCCGTAACATAAAAAAACCTGTCAACATCGTATTCTCAACTTTCGTACTAACTGATGTGAAACTGAACTAAAATTGACGTGATTCATGTGCCCTTTTTTTAAATATTGTCCCGATAACTGCTTACATAAGTTTGAATTGCTTTGTTTTGTTCTATTAGTTTCGTCTAAATAATTATATGTCTTATGTATTTTTGCACTTCTTGCTTACCTTATCTAATTTGTTTCGCTCGAGAGAGAGGCTGCCAGTTGCCCCCCTTTTTATTTCTGCAACGAAGTGTTTATAAATAAATAAATAATTGTCACCAAAGTATTGATCCACGTGGGAGTATACGCGTTTCACTCTCACACTTCATATAGGAGTATTTTTTTTCAGATTGGACCTCGACGGCGTGTTAGTCCTAGTTCCAGACTTTATATCGGCGTTAGATCGGATCCTTTCAGAGCGTGAGCCGAAGCTCGAATGCGGGTCCATAGACAAGCGTGAACTGCGCAAGGCCGCTATCAGTCTTCTGTTGTCTTTGGTAGCTTTCCCTTACCACTATAAGGGGTTGCCGGTTCCCGAGTTCCCGGGATGTAATGAGTAGTAAGTATTTTTTTACAATTTCATTTATAAGAATTACACATAACATTCTTTGCATACCTTAGTGCGAACTGTGGAATCGAATCCCGGTGGGGATCTTCCCTGGGGGACACGTCCTTCAATTGTTTAAAGAAAGAGTATACTTCTCACTCAAAGGCTGGCAACACCCATTTTAATTGGTGACTAAAATGGTCGTCAATGGGCTGCGATGACTGCCCTTTTTGGGCGTCCCGCTTGCCTCTCTATACTATAAAAAAAGATAAAAATATAATTTTTAAATAATCTGTTGACAATATTAGGACATTTTTTTAAAATGTTATATAATATATAAAATTCTGTGTCACAATGTTCGTTCCAATTCTCCTCCGAAACGGCTCTACCGATTCTTATGAAATTTTGTATGCATATTCAGTAAGTCTGAGAATCGGCTACTATCTATCTTTTCAAACCCCTAAATTTACCCTATTTTTTTTATTTTTTAGACAACATTTTTTGTTTTATCGAATGTTACAAACAACCCTTAATTTTTACCCCTCTATGATCAACCCCTTATTTTGTATTTTAGTAGATAGTTCTTTTTATTGAACTAAAAAAATGTTTCCTAGAAATAATATACATGGCAAAACGACGTTTGCCGGGTCAGCTAGTATATTATTATAAATATGACCTTTGTTTTACCCTTACAGTATGCCTTTGTGCATAGGTAGGCATAACTTAATTCGTCTAAATATTTTTGGTCCAACCCAGGTTCACAAACAGATGGTATTTTTTTATCTGTGATAAAAAATGTGATTTTGATAGAAAAAAAACGTGTGTGTACTTATGTACACGCGTTAGAAGTTATACATCTTTGGCGTAACAAGATTCTACATAGAAAAAAACGACAGTAACAATAGAAAAACGGTATTTAATACATTTATTTATTATAACGCATTATCTAGTTAAATAAAGTTTATTCACAAAAAAAAAACTAAAATGTTGACTATAACTACAGGGTGTCGGTTTTTGTGACGGTGTGCGCGGCGCATCGTAAAAATTTACTCCCATCATTTTTTCCCTAACGCGCTCAAAAAAAGTATATCTTCAAAAATCCTGTAATTCAAGTTTATTAACGAATATTCATGTCTGAATCAGCGCGGGTATGACTTTGGGCGAATACGCACGTGCGAAGCTCTCCCTGGTCTGCGTGTCAGCAGTGCAAGTGGAAACGTCGGACTCGCTTGCCGTACCTTTACTTAGTGCCCTCTACTTGTGCGTGAGACACAACACGCATTCCCCAAATAAGGCTCACAGCGCTCCGCCTGGCTCGGCTCTCTCTCATAGCACAGAGTATAAAGGTATGTAGGCCTTCCATGAATTGCGTATACGTATACGGACTGATACGGAGTAAGATTTGTTTATCTATTTCTTTCCAAAATCGAAGTGTCCCTATGTAAATGTAAATTTAGTGTCCATTGAACATATTTTCTGTTGACGTTCATAAGTGTACTTGTTTACCTATATGAATAAAGTTATAAAAAAAATCAAGGCAAGTCAGAAACGAAACAAATTCAATTGAAATCATTCAATTACTTCTTATGCCTTTAAAATTACCTTTTGTTACGTTTTTAACTAATTTTATAGTAACGTTTAAAGTACTTTATTTCTCATTACATTTTTTTTTACACGAGAATGCACATTGGCATCCGGCAGTCGTCCCAATTTTAGTCTGCTAGGGTCATTCTGATATGTATCTTTAATGCCCTTTTGCATTGGTTAAACGCGCTAATATTACGAAATTTATTAAATTATTGCACACCCTCATATGTTATAGACCTCTTCATTCGGCAAGATAAGCAAACATATATATATGTATTGAGTACATTTATTAAGACTGAAAGGATGAACTACATGAAATCCTCTATGACGTGGCAATTCATGGACGGCCCTTTTTGATTATGCTTGTACAATGCTCAGATGATGAAACACAAAATACACCATAAAAATCTTAAGCATTCAAAACATTAAGCATTTTACCATTACACAAAACACGCTGATTTTATTTGCGTAGCAATCAATACACATTAAATGGGTGCGAAATAAACATACAGTAAACCGTATGACGTGGTTAACCGGACCGCGTTATAGGAAATCGCGTTGTAGGAGTATTCTCGTAAAACCAATTTGAACAATTCAAAAACTAACACGAATTTAATGAAGTTATTTAGTTTAATTTTATACCAACCCAATTGAAGGTGCAAAAGTATTTAAAACTAATTATGGACTTGACAAATCTTTATAAATTTCACACTACAGAAATATAACCTAATAAATCTCCGGGTTATACGGGGGACGTAAATACGTAGCGATTATAGTACTTTACTTTTAAAAGTTCAGCAAAACAGATACAAAATGTGTCTATTCATTTTAAGAACTATAAACTTTATATAACTGAAGTTTATCTTTTAATCCGTTATAACTAAGATGGCGCATATATTGGAACCGATATAAATGTTAAAACAACAGTATTGCCATTTTCGTTTTAAAGCAAGAAAGCTAATAAATTATAAAGAAAGAGGCTGGGAATTTATTTGGGAGGTGTTTTAGCTCGATCAGAGGGCGGCAGTGGCCCAGCAAGCGCTGAAAGCGTTCAAGATGACTTCGCCGCCGATGTTAGGGAGCTAGATCCATCATCGCCTGTTTTCGGTAATTTCACTTTTTGGTTGCTAAATAAGGGCGATTTTTGACTACTTCATTACAATTAATTTCAATTGCCAGTTTAAATAAAATATTTTACTGTTTTCTTTAACTTTCTCAAGCGGATGGAAAAAAATAATTAGAGCAGTGTGAACTTCATGTAACGTAACTTTGCGTCAAACTTCCTGAAGCTTTGAAATTTTCTTGGTTGGTTTTGCCTTCTTGTCCATACAATGAAACGACAATGACCAGAATTTTTGTTTTTTTAAAGAACAGGAGGCAGGCGGTGAGCCTCCTCACCTGATGTTAAGTGATACTGCCGCCCATGGACAGTCTTAATGACAGAGAGTTCGCGAGTGTGTTGCAGGCCTTTAAAGACTTGGTACGCTCTTCTTGAGACCTCGCTATGTTTAGACTGTATTAATATTGGTCTGATAAAATTTTTAATTTGCAAGTCAAAAATCGCCCAGAAATATTGATTATCTATGCTTTTTACGATTTATTTTGTTTATTGCTTGCTAGTTTATGTTTCCATGTATCGTCTCACCTGTAGATTAGGTTTGAAATTATTCACGAGTGTCATTCTATAATTTATATTGTAATAATTGATATTTATTTGAACGTCTGTGTATTAATTGTATATTTGTATGGTAAGTAGCAAACAGATTTAATTGATTTTTGAAGTGAAACTTCTTTATCGGGGTTGGAAAAAAAATTTAGTGTAACATTTTTTCGTTACGCGTCACATTTTTCGGGTACGCGGTAACGCTTTTTGATGTCAAACTTCTTTATCAGCGTTGGAATGAAACTTCTTTATCGACGTATGGGAGAAATTTTGTAGCAAATCGTCACGTTTTTCAATGATAGTAATAATTCTATTACAATTAATGAAATTCTATAATAATCTTCGTAGTAATAAGGTAAAATGAAATATTTGTATTCATGTCTATGATAATAAAAGCCTTTTGTTAAACTTTATCTAATTTAACGAATTTCTGTAAAGTTGCATATAGTAGATCATTTTTCGAAAAATAAGATCTTATTTCTTAGTTTCACTTCTTACGTGTGTACACCTAGTACACGCACAATTTTTTTTAAAAGTAACAATGGTGATTTTTGTAAAATTGATTTAGGATTTTTGATTTAAACTGGTTTACTTTTACTACGTTTGTGTTCGCTGTCTCTATCGAGAGTTACAACGTACGCATGATTTTAGCGTGTTTTCAGAGATACATGAATGTATGTAGTTAGTTTAGTTTAAATTTTCGTTTGACTACAATTTTTCATCTATCGCATTACTTCAATTAGACTGCGTGGGAGTCGAATTAAATGATTTGAAACTAATACACAAGTATATAAAGGTGCCGCACTTGTGATTCGAGCGACATATCTCGTGTGTCACCGGCTTATATCCTCCTGGAAGGGAGATCTGCAAGTTTCTTTGGCTGCGCTGGAGTTGCTCTCGGGCCTCGCCAAGTTGCACTCTGCTAAACCAGGTATAGACTTATTGATTTATGGGAAATGTGATTAATATTTCTTACTAATTAATTTATTACCTTTGCATGCGCTTCAGAAATAATCATAGGTAAGAATGTCATGTTTTCATTATTAGACCACAAGCCCATGAACAAAAAATACCTGTGAAATGACCCAACGTGAATTACGCTTAGAAGGCTGTTACTATATCTGAAAATAGCTCTGAGCACTATGCCGTCATTTCTGAGCGGTACATGTGAGTACGTGAGTGAATGGACTTTCTCATGTACAATGGGGGAATTTCGACTAATTATTAATCTACGGCTTTGTTATAAGTGTATAGATGATTAAAAATAAATGTCGAAAAACCTAGTGCCGTACAAAAGTGATGGTGCCGGAAGTCGGTGCAAATTTTTAATTCGACGACAGTTGCAGAAGCAATATAGGTCATTTATTACTGTACGGCATTTGTGTGATTCCTTTTGGACACATATACAGATACTTTACCCGTAAACGCCGTACATATTCCCAGCGGAGCGGTCGAAAGCCAAGGCCTTCTAAGCGTAATTCAGGTTGGGTCATTTCACAGGTATTTTTTGTTCATGGGCTTGTGGTCTATATGTTTTTTTTTATTAATTGTTATTTGTATAAAGTATTACAGCGAAAATAATTTTTTATCAATATTAAACGATTGTGAATTAATTTTCATATTTATTTTGCTCAGACGCGTTGGAACGTAAGCGCGCTGTACGTTGGATTTGCGACTACATATCAGTGCAATGCGGAAGACCGCCGCAAGCGCACTCTCGAGATCTCCACTCGTGCGTGGTGGCTGCCTACACCTGCCTCGCTTCCTGGCTTTGCCCGGCGCTGCTTAACGACCCGGATTGCCTCGCTGCACTTATGGAGGTCGTCGAACTGGGTATATCCGGTTCTAAGAGTCAGGGTGAGTTTTTAAATGTTTAAAATTTTCTATTTTTAAGTATTTTGGACGGCATCGAGAAGAAGAATAGTTGTGGATTAGGTTTATAGGAAGAAAGATTTCGAGGTACAGTTGTATTTACAGGAAAGCCCGGGGAGCCAACCAAAATGAAAGATGAAAAAGAACTGAAGCCTGTGTCCATGAGAGTGCGTGATGCAGCCGAAGCACTGCTCATGTTGATTTTGGAGCAGGTAAATGATAATTATGATGATTATGATGTTTTATTATATATATGTCAGAAATGTTCTGATCGAGTCAATTCTTTGGTTAATCATTGACATTTCTTCTATTACTTTAAAATATCATTATTTAATTGTTTCAAAGTTTGGAATCATTACTTAACGATGAAAAGTACGAATATTAATAGACTAATCAGAGCAGAGCAAATGCCTCGAGTGGGGTCGAGGCGCCATCTTGACTTTTGACGGTGTGTTCAGAAAATGCGGGACAGTACTGATTGAGTATTCAATAGAGCATTGTGGTGATTTGGGTTGATAGAGGCGAATAGCTGCTCACTTACCTTAAGGAAATATAAATGAAACAGTCTCGGCGATGCGTATGCCCCATTAGGGATTGGAGACTGCGATTGACCGAAAATAAATATGTCAATTTGATAATTTTTTAAATAATAATCCAGACAAACGGAACGGATTTTTACTAATTTTTGATCGAAATATAATTTTCTTTCAGAGTGGCACAAACGGTACGGGAACTTGGTGTCGTCTGGACGAGCGTTGGCTCTCTGCCCTCGGCCACGGCAAGTTACGGCATTTTGTGGCAGATGGCAGCACTTTACTGTCGTTGTTAGAAGAACCGCTCGCGAACAGCCAGGAACCTCAGCCCACTATTGTCGGTGAGACCTTGCATTTATTAATAAAAGCTATGATGGTTAAACAAAATTTAATACATATGTGAGTGATGTATCCTAACTAGTTAGTTAAGTGACATATACAGGATGGCCAAAAAGTCGTGGATCAAACGCAAATAGGGGATAGATGAGGTCATCAGCGGCAAAACTTGTAATATAGGGTCACTTTTGGGCCTCCCTATTAATAATCCCTATTAAATGCGCCAAAACTTGTAGTACAGGGACACTTTTCGGTGGAGTAATTTTTTTTCACAGTGGGGTCCAAAGTAAAGAAAAATTTATGATTTGAAAAAATGTTATATCGTATAACTTAATATTATCTTCAATACACTCAATAAACAACTATAAATAGTATGTCTAACGCAAGAACTCATCAGTACCAATCTAGTGGATATTATGAAAAAGATACAGGGATGTAGATTTTTTCGAATTTTAATAAGAATTAGTAAAAAAAAGTCAATTTTCATATAAAAACCAAAATAAATCATAACTCTGCAGGGGTTGACCTTAGAGACCTCCCGTAGAACAATTTTTTGCCGCTGATGACCTCATCTATCCCCTATTTGCGTTTGATCCACGACTTTTTGGCCATCCTGTATATATTTTTGTAAATATTTAGAAGCGCAAATCAAATGTTAGCATTCATCGCACAATTGTTGCCAAAATGAGCCGTTTAGTTTTTTCCACACTCAAAATTCTCGTTTCCGAAAATGTAAAATAGGTCGAATACACTTATATTGAAGTGTAACTTAGGTTTATGAACTCGTGTCTATATATTTATTTAAAAATGCCTTTTAAATAAAAGCAATTTAATGAATATTATATTAAGTCAATATTTTTGTCTCTTTACGAAAAATGCGTGCCAAACAATGTTTTCATGTCGTATTTAATATTTTTTTACAAGTTCATACTTGTTATATAAGTGTAGGATGAATATTCGTCTAATTTCTTGAAAGTAAATATGGTGCATACGTTACTTGTTGGGAAAAAAATATTGTGTTGTTCTGTTCTTATGTCCATCGGGTAAAAACTGTCTTCTACCGTAAACTAACACTTGAACTAATAAATTTTGTTCAGTGATCATCCGTACGGGCTGGGGTCGTTACGCGTGGTCCCTGAGCAGTAGAGGTGCGGCTAGGAGCGCAGGTAGGGGGGCAGGAGGGGCGTGCCCCCGGCCCGTGGCTATTCTGGAGCCCCCCGCTAGGCCTCCGCCTCATTGCCGACCGCTGTGTGCCCCGCCGCCGTGTGCCCTGTGAGTACATTCGCGAAGAAATTTCTTCAACAGAAACACTCTTATACAATACACATGGAATACACAAATTTTATCGACGATAAAAATTTTTTTGTAATATTTATGTTTACCTAAATTTCATACATTTTAGATAAAAGAATTTTTATCATGTACCGTAGATTTAGTACTATGTCTGATGTGGTAAACTTTTAATAAATAAATAAATTATATTTTTAGTGACTCGGCATTTCCAAGTTTGGACGCGGTACTCCGTCAACTGAATGACCCAGAAGCCACCGTACTGTTTAAGCTGTTGGAGCAACAGGCCTCTATCGAACGACGCGTTAGAGAGAGCGAGGATAATGTTGTGAGTGATCTATTTATGTTTTGGACATTTTCATTTCAAAGCTTCATTAGGTTATTTAGAAACATTTAATTTCTAGACTGGCGAGGAATACGTACCGCCGGAGCCTGTGACGGAGTTCCAGACGGCGCGAATGTTCCTCTCGCACTTTGGTTATCTCAATATCGCCCCTGATAAAAAGGTTTAGTATTTTTATAACTCGCGGACCCGAAAGACCTGTCCTGTACACGCGTGTTAAATTACTCCAGTTGTTTTTTAATTACAAATATTACATACATACACAGAATACATATATTAGAAAGTTCTATTGTCTATGAAACTGTACAGAACAACATTTATGATAATTAGGATTAATTTATTTAACTCTTCGAATAATATAACTAAATAACCAGGCTTGTGCTATGTAACGTACAGTAAAATCTCTTTATTCGCGAGGTATACGTTCCATTAATATGCCGCGAATACAGAAACCGTGAATACAGAAACCGTGAATACAGAATGGTAATTTATATGGGTTTATAGGGGATACGTTCCTAGGTGCAAAATGTTCAATAAAATCAATTTTATTGAACATTTTGATTATAATCACTAACTCAGGCTTAGGCAATGGTTTGAAGAATTTTGTTATTTTCTCTTGCTTGGCAGTTTTTAATAGCTCCTTCAATTCAGACTGATACTCAGCAGTCGCATTAGCAATTTGCCTCTTAAAATTAAGACTTCGTTCCATAGATGGATCAATGTTCATAAAGAAATCGCAAAGCTCATTTGCCATTCTTAAACCAAAGTCAAAGTTTGAACTTGCACGGATTCTTCTTCATTTTCCGCCATAGTTTTTTCCAGCATGACTTCAATGTGTGTGGTGTCAGTTCGTCCATTACACACATTACAGGATTACACTCCATATTATCTATATGATATTGCGTTAAACACCTATTGGAATTTTGTATGAAATTATAGATCCGCGAATAAAGAAATTTTTTGCCGCGAATAAAGAAATTGTGTTGCATTTTTTTAATCCGCGAATAAAGGAAGCGCGAATAGGGAGCTTTTACTGTACACAAAAAAAAAATACTGAACTGATATAAACACGAATTTATTAAATTATTTTAACTCAAAACACCCTTTTTAAGATTCCTTAAACTCCCAAAAGATTCATTTAATTTCTACTCACGTAGAAAAAATGTAATAGAAAAAAATACTCTAGCGCAAGAGATTTCGTAAATAAGTTTTTCCTTTTATCTTTTAGGGTTCCTTACCCCGTCTTCAAGCGTTGGATAGCTCGGCGAGCGATTTCTCAGCGGCGTTGCGACGTTTGGACGGCACGGGAAGTCGTGCCGCGTTGACCGTGCACGTCCTCTGCGTGCGCGCAGGACAGAGACGTGCCGCCGACATAGTCGCTAATTCCCTTAGTGCGGAAACAGTGCCTGCTGGGTTCATACGCATGTTGAGAGGGTGAGTTCAGTTTTGTTTTTAAACGGTTTAGTTTTTATCGCTAACTAAATGCAGTAGAAGTTCGACAAATTGATCTAATGCTTATTAAATTATTGGGCTATTCAGTTAATTATAAATTTGGGTTTTAACTTCGGTTACAATACAAGGAGCTAGTCGAAAGTTAATTATTCCATAGTCGTAATGTGTTTGACATAATAATATAGCTTTATTTATTTATTTACAAAAACTTGCCAACGATCGGCACACTCATACATAAGAAAAACATTGGTACAAAAGAAAAATAAAATACAACATTTAACGTGAGAAGCACTTTTAGGCTTATAAAAAACACATAGAAAACAAAATTACATCGATTCATAAAATATAGAAACTAAAGAAATTGATATCCAGACCTAGCTTGTTTATCAGATTGCTCGATAAGAATATTTTATTTAATAATAAAACGGTGAAATTCACCGTGACCGAAACGTCGGTTAAATTTAAAATTATGAAAAATAATTGTAAATACATAACTTCAATCCGGTAAAAAATTGTTTTATTATTAAATGTGTGAAAGTTATGTCAATAAAAGACAATACTAAGAATATTTCATTCCATAAAAATATGAACTCATATACGGTTACAATTCAATAATAAAATAAAATATTGTTTTTATATTTATATGGCCCCTCGGGTAAAAGCTCAAATTTTTTAATTTTTTAATGCTTTCTCCAATAATTTCCCCGCCATCACTTGTTCGTCTGTCCACGTGTGTAATCAAAGCCTGTGATTTTCTTCTTTTACAGATACCTGTATTTCTTACAAAAAGCCAGTAATATCGCTAACCTTCAATTGCCTTTTTATATTTCAATTCTGTACATTTCTCCAGTCTGGGTACGCCGGTCCGAGTATCCGGGCACGCCGGTTGGACCGGACATGTCCGTACGAGCTACGACGCACAACCGCACTTTACGCACACGGAGCACACTCCACCGGACAAGATAGCACCGGCTTTGTACGATGGACGGGAACAGGTTTGTATAATCTATTTATAAAACGAAGCATACTTAAGTTACTACATTGAGCGTACATAAAAAGCCGGCAACGAAATCGCGACCTTCTGACAGTGTGACTGTGAGCGTCGCTCTGGCCTGTTAGCTCCTTTTTTCTAAAAAAATTTAGTTGATAAAGAACCTTAAATGAACTCAATTGTCTATTTCACCGATTAGTTTTTAATTGGTAATTTGGAATCGAATCTAGAAATCCAACATGTGTGTGTGTGTTACCCGCCTAACTATAACGGCTATTGAATGTGTAATACTTGGAGTTTCTATACTTTTATATATTTATTTTTGTCTTGAATAGCGTATACTATTATTGTATTTGGTCCATTTCTGGACGTGGGCCTCCTCCATTTCCCTCCAGTACGTCCTGCACTGGCCTCTCTATTGGGAGCCAACCTGCTTAACGATTTCGTTAGTCCATCTAGTCGGTGGGCGGCCACGCGGTCCTTTGTTCTGTCGAGGTTCCACTAAAGGAGCCTGCCGGTCGATCGGTTCTTGTCCATGCGCGCTATGTAGGCCAGATACCCACCGCCACTTAGATGTTGCGAGCCGGCATTTTCACGATTGGCTTCATTTCGTACGCGATCGCGAAGGGAAATTGCACGCTCCATCGCCCACTGCGCGGTTTTCAGACATTCCTTCGTGCGTTATGTTTTCGGCTCTGTAAGTAAAGACAGGCAGGATGTCCTGATCGAAGACCTTTCTTGTGAGCGTATAGCTGTATATAATTATCTAAATAATTGTTTTTAATCGAATAAGTTCTATATAAAATGCTTAATATTCTATATCTCTTATATCTTTTCAATTAATGTATATTTACAGGTTTTATATTGGTCAGATTCAACGGACGAGATAGCCTTTGTGGTCCCTTCTGGTAATGAGCTAAACGAAGCCGAGGAAGACACGAAGACTGATGTGGATGGCTCCTGTTTGTCTGTTAAGTGAGTAATATTATTATTTATTATTTAATTGATAATTTTTTTTAAATAAATATAAACATTGTGTGCTTATGTTAATTACATTTTTCATTAACGTCTTATTAAAGTTATTATAAAGGATTCTATAGTAATACTTAATACTCGGATCAAACGCAGGCTGCAATTTCCTAGTACTAGACTATCTAAAGTTAGTAATTCTTTTTTGGGACAAGGGATACTTTTCTTTAATAAAATCCCAGAGACTCTTTTATCTCTGCCTTTAAATTTAAGAAATGTATTAAGGAAAAGCTGTGTAAAAAGGCTTACTATATAGTTAACGATTATCTAGTTGATAACAGGGCCTGGGTCTAGTGCTAGACAGACTACTTCTAATTAATTTGCGATATTTGTTTTAAAATAAGTGTTGTTTGACGATTTGCTATTTTAAAAGAGTACCCCCCGCCAAAGGGAACCCCCCCAAAAAAAGACGCGAAAAGATATCTTCTATTCCGTAATCAAGTATTGTCTTGTTAAGCCTTTTTTCTCTCGGCCTACGACCCTTATAAATTTACGTCTATTTAACATAATTTTAAATTATCCGATGAGTAGGGATGCCTACCGATTAAATTTAATGACGCGGAATAAAAAGATGGAGAGGTGATATCTGTATCTTATATTCCCCACCCCGGTAAACAACAAAAAAAAGGGGGGGGGTGGAAAAAAAAAAAATTGCGGTTTTCTTTTTTAAACAGGAATTGTTTTTTTGAGATTAAAAACTATATTTTCAATTTTATTTTAAAGTAGTTATTAGCTTCCGTAAAAATATGTTTGTTCTTTGTAATTTTTGGTTCAGGTGATTAGCCTACATATTGTGTTCTCAACTGCTGATTTTGTGGCGTTAAATGTGTCTCATTGGTCTGCTGACATATTGTTGTTCCTAAAGACAGGCCCCCCCGAAACCCAGTTTGTAAATACCTGCATCTTGCAATGGGGTGTTACCTTATTGGTTTAGGAAGCCAATCTTTTCCCCACCCCCACCCCCAAAAAAAAAAAAAAAAAAAAAAAACCCCCCCCCCCCCCGGGATTTTTTATTATTAAAAATTTTTTTCCCCCCCCCCCCCCCCCCCCCCCCCCCCAAACCCCAAAACCCCCGGGAAAAAAAAAAAAAAAAAAAAAAGGGGGAAAAAAAAAAAAAAAAAAAAAAAACCCCCCCCCCAAGGGGAATTTTTTAAAAAAAAAAATTTTTTTTTTTAAAAGGGGGTTTTTTCCCCAAAAAAAAGTTTTTTGTTTTTTTTTTTTTTTGGGGGGGAAAACCACCCCCCCCCCAAATTTTTTTTTTTTTTGGGGGGGTTTCCCCCCGATATTTCTCTTTATCGTATGTACAATGATGGCGCACATAAATAGAAGAAGCCATTGCTTACAGACCGGATACGAAACCGTGATATTTAAAGTCGTATGCCTGGCTAGGCTTACACTGTTGAAAATATGATATATAAGTGATAACAGCTTTTTATGGATGTATTCAATTAAATTTGATTTCTTTGATTTTCAGTCGCAATTCTGACAAGGGTCACGGGTCATGTTGGGACGTATCGAGTGGGTCACACGCGAGTTACGAGCGCAGTACGAGCGAATGCGAGCGTACACGAACACGTGCGCCTTTATCGGACAAAACCCGGGCATTGTCGCTTGAATTGGACCGGGCGCTTACTGGTATATTATTTTTCAGATTATTTTTATAAAAAACTATATTTTTTGTTGAGACGCTTCAATTAGTTTTCTTGTTTATTTCATCATCATTTCATCTTTTAATCATGTTTAAATAGTTGTTAATTGCTATGAATGACTTGTTTTGGATAAACCTAGAATTTTAAGGGAGACATCAACTTAATTCACTCATGAGGTCGTAATAATTAAAATATTTATCATAGGTTGATAAGAAAATCTCAAGGTGTAAAATGTATGTACCATATTTTGTTGTAATTACAATTTTATTAATTGATTATAAATTTTAGGAAGCGGTCGAAGGAACAGAGATTTCACACCGAAGATACTCATAATATGGCTGGAAGATTTTGAAGATCATCTCAATTTACCCATTGGTAAGACAAAATATATATTACCGTAATGTTTTGCTGGAACAATTATTGTTTTCAAAAATATTAAATTAGTAAATTTAGCTTAATTTCTTTTGTTTTAAAGAAAAAACTTTCTTTTGTTTTGCAAACGGACAGGAGGCTCACATGATGTTAAGTGGGCACTCAAATGGGCAATGCTACAAAGGCAGGCACGCAAGTGCGTTGCCGGCCTTTGTAGCTACAATCCAATTCCAACGCTGATCTATTAAAACTTTATTGTAGACGATTTGCTCCGTTATTGTGAAACGGGCGTGCCTTGGCGCCGCCACGAAGTGTGGTGCGTGTGCGTGAGCGCAGTTCTGGGCGGCCTCGTGCGTCTTCTCTGTCCGCCTGCTGCCGGCGTACTGGCTGATGGAGCGCTCGTTAGTACCGATTAATAAATGTAGAATGTTTTTATGATTAAGAATACGAACGAAAACCATTAAGAACATAGATAAAGT
Source organism: Pieris macdunnoughi (assembly GCA_905332375.1). Taxonomy (NCBI): domain Eukaryota; kingdom Metazoa; phylum Arthropoda; class Insecta; order Lepidoptera; family Pieridae; genus Pieris; species Pieris macdunnoughi. The sequence goes on from CAJOBZ010000009.1 coordinate 6,371,147, forward strand.
GTAGTAGACTGGCGAAGATTCAAAATCGCCATTACGGCACAGACTGCAATGATGAATGTACTTAGAACTTATCCTAGATATGTTAGTATAAATTATAAATAACATACGCATACAAACGCAATTACATATCCCGGATCATTTCCAATTTCCTCACCTGTCAGCGCTATTTTTAAATCGGCAGAATTTGACGTGACGTTACGTCTTATCGATGAACGCCGGATGTACGCACGAAAACACATGAATCTTTGTCACGTTTCACCTGTGCTGAGCGTGCAAGCGAGAGCGCGATACAAGCGATAGAGAGGCACGATCGGCCTAAGAGTTTGGCTTGTGATGCATTTATCTGAATTCATGCATTTTAAGAATTTGTATATGTAATAGATATAATCTCAATTAAATTTAAATTAACTGCCATATATTATACAAAATAATGATAGTTTAGCTATAATAATTCAATTCATAAAAGTAAAAACTATAGTATTTCATATTTTATTTTTCGTTAATGTTTTCTTATGGCGTTGTCACGTAAAATTATCGTCCGTTAACTGACTTTACAGACAATCAAACTTTTTTCGTATGCATCTGTAGTCAACTTCAAACTATACAGTTAATACATATTTTAGTTAATAGTTACTCTAGTAATTCATATTCAGTATCAAATGAATAGAAATGCCATCGAATTTTAATTACTATTTATTTATTATTTTATACAAAACTGTGTACTTTAAGTTACTTATTGCATGATGCATTTGAACAGTCTTTTTTACTTTGGAAAACGTTTACAATTTAGTATGAATCAATCTATTGCAAAATCATGTACTAAATTATTACTATATTTTTAATTCACTTATATATATAGTATTGTTACGAGCTTGGGGATCGGATAGAGAACGCCGTAGATCTTAAGGGTTTATTTTTAAATAATTCAATGAGGAATTTAATTACACTAAAAAGCCACAAATTACGCGCAAAAATGCACTAATTACGTATCGCACTCGAAACTGAAACAATTATTGGTCGCGTTTCGGCTTGCTTATACCTGGGAATAATCATGAACGATGTTCAAGAACTCTTTAGGCAGGATTGCTACTGAGTAGCGATTGACAATTAGTACTTAGTCCTTGTCGTACTGCGTTCTAGAGTGTTCAGTCTGGCTTCGAGAAGGTTGCGATCTTCCCTCTCTCTCGCGTAACATTCCGTCCTTCTCCCAGACCTAGAAAATTCGGCCTAGAATATTCCTTCATCAAAGGGGTATAACTAGTCCTGAAAACTAGGGTAACATTATGCAAATTACAATTTTCTAATATGTGATTGAACCTCTCCTGAAACGGTCAGCCTGCTGAAAAGTTCTCTAACTAGTGGAAAATTCTAGAAACATTGCAGTCAACTCGTCTTCGTAACAGTATTTTATAAATTTATTTGACAGGTGGCGCCACGCCTTCTCCCAGACTGCTTACGTCGCGCTGCAACTCATCTCGCACGCCGAACGCGACTTAATACTGATCTGTATGTATTTTTTTTAATTATTATTATTTTAGATTTCCATATCCAACTTAAGATATATTTTACATAATTGGTAACCCGGTTGGAACAATTGGGTTTTTGAAAAAAAAAAATATTGATTTTTTTTTGTATTTTAGAACTTTATTATAAATAATATTGATATTTAATGCAAAAAACTTCAAAATTTTTTTTTTTCAATTAATTATGAACAATTAAAAATTGATGAAATTTAAATAAAAATCACGTGACAATAAACGCGCCATGAATGATCGATCACCATGTTGTGACGTCATAATGTTAAAGCAATTTAACAGTACAGCGTTTACGGCTATTAATATATATATATATATAGTATATTTAATACATTAAATATTAATATTAATTAACAAAATTTAATATATCAAAACACTGTATTTATTATTTTTCTATCAACTGCAATGAGTGAAAACTAACATTATGACGTTACACGCGCTCGGGTTTGTTCGGCGTGTTTTCGGTACTGGATTCAAAAATTATTTATTATTTTGAAATAACTTTTGAATTATTGTGAAAAAAAATTAAAAAAATAGTTTTGTTATAAAACTTATATATGATCTTTCCCTTTATCACAAAAAAATATTTTTTTTCAAATACCCAATTCCCGAAGAAACAATATTTCTGTAGAAGGAACATATGGAAGGAACGGACTTAAGAACAACATTATATATTACTTAATGATCAAATAGTAATTTCCATATTAAAAAATTAGAAAAGATTTTTGTTGTTTTTAGTTTGGCATATCGTAGATGTAGATATAGGAAAATAACATTTATTATTATATATTTATATTTATTAACTTTTCCAGTTTCCGGACTACTTTTAAATCTACTCTCACGTTCATATTTAATTATATTGTAGAGAAATCAAGGACCTGTCTTTGCTCGTAAAAATATCACATTATATTATTTGTTTGGTCTCTAAAACATGGTATATTTTGCAGCTACCAACCGCCCCACGTGCGCAGGCGTCACTTAATACAGGAGATCGCGCAGCAATACAAGAAGGATTTAGACGAACCGCAACTTCTCGAATCTCTGTTTAAAGCACCTTAACAGTATTTTAAGAATTCTTTGACATTAATTTTAAGACTGAACTGTATGTTATTTGTTTAAAGCTTTACATTCCATGCGGACTATATTGTTTGTACTTAAATAATTTTATTTATGAATAAAATAATAATATATAATATTTTTTTATTTTTATTTAGAGACATTTAATATAAATAATACTTACAAATATCTCCTGTCAAATATCAAAATTCATGGACAAAAAATGGTCTGTGACATTATAGTACCTTCTTTATCTAAAGCCCTATTTCTGAGTATCACTTAAATATAAACTTAGGTTAGCAGACGTTGTGAATGCAAGTAGTCGAAGTCGATAAACATTTAATAATTATGGTACTAGATAGGTCTTAAACGAAGTTTTTCTTTAGCGTAAGTATGAGTATGTCCTCAACCAGCTGCCCACTGAAGTATTACCGAACCAATTCGACTTCAAGAAAAGAGCGTACCAAGTCTTAAAAGACCGGCAACACACTTGCGAGCCTTCTGGCAATGTGAGTGTCCAACATCTGATGAGCCTCCTGCCCGTATGCCTCCTATTACATTAAAAAAGTGCGTGCGCACAAAGTACACATGTCAGAAGTGAAACTTCTTTGGCAAACTAAATTTTAACTCTTGTTTATATTTATAGAAATCTAAAACTTTAGATTTCCGAGACTTAGAGGGAGGGAAAAAGGAAGATATGTTAGGAATTTAATTGTCATGAAAATATTAAGTGTCGAAAATTAATACAAATTATTAATTTTTTTTTTTAAATCTAGGTATTTCTTCGATAATAAAAACACGTGGCATTTTAATTTACAATTCATCATTTGATATTTCAATAAAAAATTTAAAAATAGAATTTCTATATGGTAATTCACCCTTCTCACTCTCTCTCAATCGGTCTCAATCGCGCTCTCCCTTTTCTTTGACAAAAACGCTGTACATCTTGGTGACGTTCCGTAAAAAATTTACCCTCATGCGCCTAAAGAAGTTTCATTACAAGCTTGCAACCGCGTAGGTACTCTGTAACTTCCAAATGTAATTTCGATCTAGTTCTCCCAATATCCCTGATTGTCGCCTTGGGATTATGTGGTACAAAAAACAACATTGAAGTCGGGATCGCAACCTCAATTGGCAGTTACAGAGTACCGACTCTGATATAAGACAATATAGAGGACGTTTGTCCGTGAATACATATGCTATTTTTTTTATAATCCGAAGTCTATCTGGCCACCGAGATATATTTCGATTTTCAAATGGTCGTCAAAATTTATGAACAGTTTGGCAAGGTTGACTTAAAAATTTACAATTTTGTCGACGATTTTGTATTTGTGTTTTTTGTACGAATATATTAAATATACATTTCATATCAATCCATTTTTATATCTGCCAAAAATTTATGTAGTTATGTTGATAAGTCAGACATCAGATGGTAAAGAAAATACGGAAGGGCATGTGAGACGCTGTTACGAAACTGCTAACGAGCTGCTTGAAATTATGACTAATAATAGTCAATTCACTAGTAGTGGTATGTTAGCCATTTTCTTAAATATTTATTTTCTTAGATACATAATTTTTCACGTGTAGTACGAACGTAGTAAGTCGTAAGAACTTAATAGTAGAGAATCTAATGTGTTTTTAATAAGTTATCATTATTCAATCTCTTTAAACTTTAAGATGAAACACTGACGGCAAGCGATTTAGTCATTTTATATAAAAATTTGGACGTTGGGACAAGACTGATGTCAGAAGTAAAACATTCCCAAACGAAACCGTCGAATCAATACGTTGAAACAATCATATATGATCACGATTCAGACGAATCGGATGTTGGTGAGATATATAGTACGGAAGACATCCGAAATATAATGATGATAAATAAAGAAAGAATTGATTTGTTCAATAACACTGCCTCATTTGAAAAAACTTTGTGCCAGAAACTTGGCAATCTCGCTATGAATTCTAACAAGTTAGGCTCAACATATGACAAACACTTTCTTTTTAAAGACCCTTATATAAAAGAACAATTAAACAGCTTTATGCCTGCAATGACGGACAAAGACGTGCTTCCTTCGTCGCTTCTGGATTATATATGTTGCAGACGACTAGAAGATAACAGCAATTTTTATATGGACAATATCATACGATACGTTCAACATACAATAGAACAACTCAAACGCATTAGTAATGGAGATTACTTGACAGAAAGGGCTAAAGAAAAGTGGAGGCAAGCTGAGCCAACTGATGTCTTTCATGACAATGGCTCTAAAAAGAGCATGTTAGCAAATTCAGTGAGCATTCCTCTACATATGGAACGTAAATCAAGCAGAATAAAAAGTACCTGGCATGATATCGTCCATTCCGAAGTAGACATTAGATCGCTATCGAAATTATTAGAGAAGAAAATAGTAATAGAAATTCCTAGGTTGTTGTGTGGAACATACAAGTTATTTACAAAACGTTGCAACGATAATTTAATTATAAGTTGCAAAAAGGAGGTAAATTCTTTAAACGAGACTCCTTCTCGTGTTGATGTTGTCCTTAATATAAAGAAATCAGAGTCCGGCCTCCTTATAAGTAAACTTAATTCTATTAAAATCACGCAACCTGTGCCGCAACATTCAATTCAAGGTAAGCGTACTTTTGCCATATTATGTGTTCTATCATACCTTGCATTGAGAACATTAGCTCCTTTTATTTTTCAGATTGTTCATCAACCCCTATACCGTCTATTACATACGATCCGATGGATAACCGAAAGAGTGACTTACAAATTGATACACCTAAAGTAGAGGAATTAAACGAACGTGAAACAACAAGTGACCTGCCGTATAGTACCTACGAGTATAGTCTATTAACGAATCGGTCGCCTGACACCTGTGATGATTCTTTTATTGGAGTTGATACCGACAATAGTTCTGCGTCTTTTGCCTTTAGTAAAAGTCATGGTTATAATGATTCTTTTTTTACTTATCCAAACATTGTCAATGTCAAGTCTTACAGTGACGAACAAACTGAGGCTAACTTTAGCTTGATGTCTCCCGAGGCATTGTGTTATACTGTACAACGGCTTAATATGAACTCACCAGTCCCTGAAGAGATTGAATTTAACCACAAGAAGAAGAAGTCTCCGACAAGAATAAGAATTAAGTCTCCGTATGAAAATTCTTCGCATGTTATGGAGGAGAAAAAAAGAAAGAGACTTCTTGAAATTCGAGAACGACGCGAGATAAAGAAGAAATCATTGAGTGATAATTGTAAAATAAATAAAAACAAATACGCAAAAGGTGTTATGGCGCAAGCATCGAGCTCAGTTACCAAATTATCAATAACAAATAAGTCGTTTTACAATTCCATATATGGACAATCTCTAAATGAGTCCAAACATTCCAAAAAAGAGCGGAAGCCTAGTAACACTGATTTAAAGATTGTGGTTGAATTAGAAAATTGCGAAGATGAAATACGTAAAAAGTCACCGAGGTCTCCAAGAAATAAAGAAAAATATATTAATCACAGCTACTACTTAGATGATGCCGATACGGAGGTCATGCATCACCAAAATAAACTAAAATTGAAGCAGAATGTTGAAGATGCCTGTACCGCATCTTCCTCTGGAGTATCAGAAGATTTAAGATCTAGTTTAAATTTGTTAAAGGATATTATTTCCCTTGACAATCCTTCTCATCCAGTATCACCTATCTCTCGAGATTCGCAGTGAGTGACTTATAAATCTAAAAAAAATATCTTTACATGTAATTAAAAAAACGTAACACAAAAATAAATAAAATTATTGTTTCAGGAAATGCAGTCCAAGACAGGATGACGTAATATCCGAGAAGAGTAGCCCTCTATTAAACGCCACAGAAAATCAAAATGTAATTTCTGCTAATACGCCAAAAGATTCTTTACATACATTAGAAAATCATAAAGGAAAGGATACAGTACTGCCAGTACAATGCCGGAAAAGTATCGACAAAATATACGATTTAATGAAAAAGCTTGGAAAATTAGACACCAGTTCGAGTAATAACAAAATACCTGAATGTGATGAGTTTGAGGTTTCGGTTGATTCTAAACAAATTGGTTCCAGTGTACATCCTTCAGATAGTGGTACAAGCCTTAAACATCACCTGGTATCATCAAATCCCAGTTGCTTTAGTTTTGAAAAAGTTTACCTGGATTCACCTGTTAAAAAAAACATTCATAGAAAAAGCGAAATACCGATAGCTACAATACCAAAGACTAAAGCTTCAACAAAGCTTCAACCGTCATGTGATGATAAACAGAAAAAAGATCGAAGGAAGATAACTAGTCCAGTCACTAAAATATCTGAAAATCCGTTAAAAGCAATCTCACAATTGCTGCGTGATTTCGAAAGTGTTAAAATTAACCGCCCGAAGACAGACAGCGAACCAAAATCAAAAAGATACGACACTGACAAGAAACATAGCAGTCGTCAAGTTACTTTTAGAAAGCCACTACAACAAGAACCCAATTTGAAACCCAGCGAGCCGTCATCAAGGGGTTCAACCCCAAAGAATAAAAAATCAAGGGTAAATACACTCACTCACGTTGGAAGATCACAATATCATTTAAAGTCTTCGGTGGAGGAAAAACCAGTTGATAAATTAAACCGAAGAAAAATAACAGATATAATAGATGAAGTTAAAGAGGCTAGAGGTGAAGCAGTGCGTGGGCCGCCGAAATCTAGGCTTGATAGTTTAGCCCAGCCTAGAAAATATAACCAACCGTCTAACGAACAATCTAATAGAAACAAGTATACTGTTCAAAGACCACAACGTTCCACAAATACCATAACACACTCCGAGAGGAGAGACTCATTAAATGTCAAGATAAGACAAAAAAGAACTGAAATATCCGGATCTCAAAAATATCATTCCACCGTGCCGCCACCTTTAGGTGTGTAAAGGTGAATTTTGTACTGTTTGTTTATGAGTAGCACACTAGTATTTTTTGTATTACCCATCTACTATTTTAATGTATTAAGCATAGAATAATATTTTTATTATATAATACAGGGATCAAACGGTCAGAAAGCATTAGCCCCGACAGAATTCGCAAACGATCTCCCGTGTCGGCGACTGGGCCGTCCTATAAATCAAACGTACCCGAAGCACCTGAAACATTGTAAGGCACATAAATATTTCAATGTTAAGGTATCCGTCAATTAGGTAGTTGTAACATAAAAATGTTATTGCAGATTAAAAAAGATGGTCGCGGTGGAATCGTATGTAAATAATCATTATGGACGTGGTTCTCCAACACGAGAGTTGAAAGGTTTCTCTGGGGCTCAAAAATCAAGAGTACCGCTTGTACCAATCGATTTAGATATGGGTAGGTATTTATATATCAAGAATCTTGCAATTTTATGAAAAAAGGATTTTTGACGTGACAACGTCTAATGATGAACGCCGGCTGCACGCACGAAAAAGCATGACTCATTGTCCCGTTACGCTCAAGCGTTTAGCTTGCGCCGCATCTTTCTCGCTTCCACTGGATTGCCCTATGCGTCCGAGGATTCACTCCGGATTCAATCCATATAAAATAGTGATAATTCAATAAAAATCATTCAATTTTATCCATGAAAGTATGCAATTCATAAATGTTTTGCTATGACGTTGTCACGTTAAACTATCGTCCGTAAACCGACTTTACAGACAACCATTTTTTTTTACTTTTTTAAATTAATAATCATTATTTTTAGGATCAATGACCTCGTCTCGGACAGCAGAAGAATCCACTGTACTTGGAAAGAAATTACACAAGATGATAGATACAATGATCAGCAGTGCTACCGCACCGGGATTAACTTCGCTTTGTGAGAAAAAAGAAACTTCAGTAAGTAGCGAAAGCATGAACGACGCGTTTGTGGATACTATTGAACATTATGAGGAGCTTATGTCAAACACTGATTTTCCGATTGATGTTTTTGGCGACAAGAGCATAACAACAGCTGTAGCTACCTTATCTAAGGATAGTGAAAGTGTACTAAGTAAAAATATCGATTTCAATGTCATCACGTATGACATACAGCCCTTTAATTCTTTAACGGAATTAGCCAGGCTGGAGAACGCATTGTATCGACGATTGTCAGCTGGAGCATTTCAGAAACGATTAAGATTAAAAAATTTAACATTAACACCGAAACATTCTCTGCAGCAAATATTAGTTTTACAATCTGGAGATGTTGGATCTCTGGTTGTCAAGTCTACATTATCACAAAATGTTCTTAGAAAAACGTCATCGAAAATAAAAGAGATGTCTGAAACTAAAAAACTAACAGAGTCTCAGTCTCATGTAGATTGGACATTTGCTAAATTTCCCACGCAAGTTTCTACAGTTGCTTATTCTGTACCTAATACTGCAGGAGAGGTAAATTCAGTTAAAACTGATTGCGAAAAAGACACCGATGTATGCATTGTAACAACCGATGAACTGAATAGTTGTAATAGCAGTTCTGAACAAAGTCAAGGTTATAAAGCAGCTAAATCTGTCACGGCATGTCCTAAAAGCAAGGTGAAGGAGAAGAAAAAGTTTGAAGAAGAAGAACAAAGGTTTGAACACGATATAACACAGCATCCATTAAGCAATATTACAATGACTCAGCATACAAATATACTTAGAAAAGAGGAAAATGAGAGCGGTATTGTTGGCACACACAAAAATGAGGAATCTCAGAGCATAGAAAAAACATCTCAAAAAAGTTGTGTGGTAAGTAACTCAAGTATGTTGGAAAAAAAAACATCTAAAGTGGACGACTCGACATCACTTGATATTCTGGTAGGCCTTTTAAACGAAATAAGAAACATCACGACTTGTCAGACGCATCTTACAGAAAATAAAACTGATGACATAGTATGTGATGACCTTAATGAACTTGAAGTTATTTTAAAAAGAGCCGAGTTCAAAGAACATTCAGTTGATGTAAGTCCAATAAATGCACTCTCAACAAATTCCTTGGAAAGCTTTCAGCAACAGAACTTGTGTTACTTATATAAGACTAACTATCATATTTTAAATGATGAAGTAGTTTTGAGAAGTCCATTACTCGTCGATAAAGAGGTCAATGTCAACGTTCCTGAAATTACTTACAAAAACACAGTAACAGATGTTCAGTCGAAGTTTTTCCCGATTACAGTTCACCACAGTACAAACGTTACGAGCTCTCTGATCGGTGTTATAAGTAAACCATCAGAGCAATCAATGTACCTCTTCTCGGATTATAATACGTTGTACAGTAATACTTCATTTAATAAAATAATAGAGCTACCCATTATTGAAACAACGAAACCGTGCAATCATGTATTAGCCGCAGATTGGTGCGGAAACTGTAACACGATAGTTAAAGAAAAAAAGACAAATAAAATAAGTGGTCATAGACAAAATCCACACTTTGACCCGATTGTTAGATTGAAGAGAGATATTTTAGTTACTGTTTATTCTATACTTGTAATGACGGTTTTCGCTGCATTATCGTTTTCAGAAGTATTTTACAGAATGTAAAATCGGTAACAACGTACGACGGTTATTCAATGTTTAAGTATTTATTTTGTAATGTTAATGTTTGATAGATAAATTAATAAAGTAAAGCTTATTAAAAAAACAAGTACCAAATTTTTCACTATACCCAAAATCCATTTAAATGGCTAAAGGAATCGGTTTGCTTATGTAACGGACGTGACGTCGCCAGTCACATCCTGCCAAGCCAAGCCAAAGCCAAAGCCAAAGCCAAAGCCAAAGCCAAAGCCAAAGCCAAAGCCAAAGCCAAAGCCAAAGCCAAAGCCAAAGCCAAAGCCAAGCCAAGCCAAAGCCAAGCCAAAGCCAAAGCCAAAGCCAAAGCCAAAGCCAAAGCCAAAGCCAAAGCCAAAGCCAAAAGCCAAAGCCAAAGCCAAAGCCAAAGCCAAAGCCAAAGCCAAAGCCAAAGCCAAAGCCAAAGCCAAAGCCAAAGCCAAAAGCCAAAGCCAAAAGCCAAAGCCAAAGCCAAAGCCAAAGCCAAAGCCAAAGCCAAAGCCAAAGCCAAAGCCAAAGCCAAAGCCAAAGCCAAAGCCAAAGCCAAAGCCAAAGCCAAAGCCAAAGCCATAGCCATAGCCATAGCCAGCCATAGCCATTGCCATAGCCATAGCCATAGCCATAGCCATAGCCATAGCCAAAGCCATAGCCAATTCCATAGCCAATACCATAGCCAATGCCAAAGCCAAGCCATGCCATGTTGACCAACCCTCCAACCAACCGCCATGCCTGCCAACCGCAAATGGCAGCCACTTGGAGGGGATGAGCCTATATAAGCCAAAGCCAGCCATATTAAAACCTACTTTTTGGAAGACGTAACAAATAAAGAACAAGTGTGCTGTCACTCTGCCATTTTATTTTCACTGTCAATTATAATAAATTAAAATACAATTATCAAGAAAAGAATAGGTCAATTATACTCAGAAGTGGGATAAAACGACCTCGACCACAAGTTTTTCGACCTTCTGATGAATCAATGTCGGAGGAAGATGAGGATACTCCTTCACCGCCGGCACTGTAGCTGCTCAAGAAACTGTTAATAAAAAGAAGTAATAAAGGCTCTACGCGATCTTCAACATGACTGTGTTGATGAAGCTCTAAATAAGTTACAAGTACATCGTGCTGCATTTTTGACTCCGTAATTCGACCCTGACAGTGAGGAATATACGTTATACTACGAGGTCAAGCGAAGAAGAGGTATAATCGCCTGTAGGACTACGATTATACGTGGGAGCAATGGAAAAAGCATTTTTAGCATCAAGATGGCCGACGTTAATTTTTTGTTCGGTCAACCTATCAACAGCGAAGTCAACAAAGAAAAACAAAACAACAAAAGTCCATCTGGCTCTTTCATCATTCAAGTGCGCGTTCTGGAGGATAAGGTCGGCAACGATGTGGTAACGCCACCTCGGCACTACGAGGGTGGTGGTCTACTCTTGTCCCTCTACCCTGCTCCGTGGCGAAGATGGTTACATCAAAGTCGTCAACACCGGGTGCGAGGTTATCGTGTAGTCGCCGGGAGAGGTCCTAGCCAGGGCTGAAAGCTGCCAAGAATTCCCGTTACAGCCGTATAGCCAGGTACTATCCCTTGCTGCTTGCCATACTTTTGCCAATTATAATGCCAATAATTTAGGTCAACCCTTAACTAATAATTTATGTATAGGAGGTGTAAAATTAGACGACATACAGATAGGACCGTTAAATAATAAACAACATTCGGATCTTATCGGTTTATTAATACAATATAAATATTGTTTTGCTATTGGTACAAAAGATTTAGGGTGCACAGATTTAGTGCAGATGAAAATTAAGCTTACTAGTGATCAGCCAGTTTATCGCCAGCCTTATCGATTATCACATGGTGAACAAGCGATAGTTCAGTCTAGTCAGTGAATTATAGATGCCGGCATTATAAAAGAGTCCGAATCCAGTTATGCCTCCCCAGTCATCCTAGTGAAAAAGAAAAACGGTGACAGTAGGATGTGCGTTGATTATCGTGACCTAAAAGCTATTACCGTAAAAGAAAGATTTCCATTGCCAAACATAGATGATCAGGTTTCGAAATTGGCGGGCAAAACATATTTTACAAGTTTAGATATGACTCAAGGATACCATCAGCTACGCGTGGGCCATGAAGATACACACAAAACTGCATTCATAACACCTCAGGGTCATTTTGAGTACACTCGAATTCCATTTGGTTTAGCGAACGCTCCGTCTGTTTTTATGCGACTAATAAATAAAATAGTTGAATCTGTAGGAAGAACTGAAAATTCTAAGATTCAAGGTAAATGTGAAATTCTGGCATTTCTTGATGATTTGCTTCTACCATCGAATGACGTGCAATCGGGCTTAGATATTCTGCAAGCGGTTCTTGTCAAACTTGAAGTTGAAAACTTAAAATTAAACATGCGTGAGTGTTCGTTCTTGCAAAAAGAAATTACGTACTTAGGTCATGAGATATCGGCAAATGGTATTCAGCCAGGCGAGTCAAAATTATTGGTAGTTTCTCATTTTCCGACACCGACCAATGTTCATAGTGTGCGTCAATTTATCGGGTTGTGTAGTTATTTTCGAAAGTTTATTCACAATTTCGCTGTCATTGCCCGCCCTTTAACTGATTTAACAAAAAAAGAAACTTCGTGGATATGGAGAAGTGATCAAAACAATAGTTTTGAACAACTTAAAAAGTGTTTATGTTCCAAGCCTGTTTTAGCTTTGTATGATCCCGCGCTTTCTACGGAAATCCATACTGACGCGTGTAAATTGGGAATTGCCGGTATACTTCTACAAAAGCAGACTGACGTTACGTTGCAACCCGTTACATATTTTAGTGGAGTGACAAGTAAAGAAGAAAGCATGTATCATAGTTATGAGCTTGAAACTCTGGCGGTCGTGGACTCTTTGCGTCGTTTTCGCGTATACATCGTCGGGAAAAAAAAGTTAAGATTGTTACTGCCTGTACAGCAGTCCGCGCTACGCTTACTAAACGCGACATTATACCACGTATCGCGAGGTGGTGGCTTTCTTTACAAGATTACGATATAAGTGTCGAATATAGGCCGGGAGAACACATGAAACATGTAGATGCGCTTAGTAGACATCCGGTTGACGTTATGAACGCGTGAATCGTCTAGAAGTGACGGATTGGTTTTATACGGTGCAATGTCAGGACGATAAGTTGAGCGCAATCGTTAGTCAATTAAAAGATAATACCGGCGGATCGGAATTAAAAAAAAAATAATTTCGAAATTATTGATAATAGGCTTTATCGTAAAACCTTGAACGGGAATAGGTTGGTGGTTCCAAATTCGGCCAGATGGAAAATAATGCAAATGCACCATGACGACATTGGTCATGTAGGATTTAATCGCTGTAGCGAATTAATCAAAAACGAATTTTGGTTTCCTAAAATGACAAGATTTATAAAGAAATATGTGACTGCATGTCTTCATTGTGCATACGGCAAAGGGGGCTACGGCAAAAAAAGAAGGTAAACTCCATCCAATTCCTAAGCCCTCTGAGCCTATGAGAATGGTTCATATTGATCACATTGGCCCTTTTACTAAGACAAATAAGGGGTATCAATATATGCTCGTTATGACAGACGGTTTTTCTAAGTTTGTAATTAATAGCTGAGCCAACGCGTTCTGTCAACTCGATCGAAACTATTCGTGTACTACGAAGGATATTTAGTTTATTTTCCTTCCCTGATCACATAGTCACCGATCACGGAAAGGCGTTCACGAGTAGGAACTTTATGAAGTTTTCGAATGATAAACAGTTAAGACATACTCTCAATGCTATTGCTTGTCCGCGTTCTAACGGTCAAGTGGAACGTACAAATAGGACAATACTGGATGCATTACGAGCCACAGACCCCAGTGAAGCCTCTAGCAATTGGGCTAACTCTTTGCCCGACATAATTTGGGGAATTAACAACTCAATTAATAACACCACCACTTACAAACCTTACGACTTGATGTTTGCCCGGGCAGTATGTGATGTTGCGGTTCCCGGGCGTGTTTCTGAACCAGTAGAGTCGCGTCGAAAGAAAGCATCTGATAGGATACTAAAAGCGAGTGCTACAATGAAACGTTACTTTGACAAAAAACGAAAATCTGCTCACATCTATAAGCAGGGTGATTTTGTCCTATGGCGACAAACACCGACTTGTAGCGCATCCAAAGTTAACACTAAACTTGACGACTTGTATTCCGGTCCTTATGTCGTAACTAAGGTAGTGGGCAATGATAGGTACCAAATGAGAAGTACACTAAATGGTTTACGTGGATATAAGAGTTTTACTGGATTAGTATCTGCCGATTCGTTAAGACCCTATAAAAGCATTATTACTGTATCTGATAGTGCCAGCAGTTCAGATGGGCAACTTGAAACCGAAGATCTGTTTGATTTATTAGAGAGCTAATCGTGGTTGTTGTTCCCACGGGAACAACTGTTTCAGGATGGCCGAGTGTAACGGACGTGACGTCGCCAGTCACATCCTGCCAAGCCAAGCCAAAGCCAAGCCAAAGCCAAAGCCAAAGCCAAAGCCAAAGCCAAAGCCAAAGCCAAAGCCAAAGCCAAAGCCAAAGCCAAAGCCAAAGCCAAAGCCAAAGCCAAAGCCAAAGCCAAAGCCAAAGCCAAAGCCAAAGCCAAAGCCAAAGCAAAGCCAAAGCCAAAGCCAAAGCCAAAGCCAAAGCCAAAGCCAAAGCCAAAGCCAAAGCCAAAGCCAAAGCCAAAGCCAAAGCCAAAGCCAAAGCCAAAGCCAAAGCCAAAGCCAAAGCCAAGCTAGCCTTAGCCTTAGCCTTGCCTTGCCTTAGCCTTAGCCTTAGCCTTAGCCTTAGCCTTAGCCTTAGCCTTAGCCTTAGCCTTAGCCTTAGCCTTAGCCTTAGCCTTAGCCTTAGCCTTAGCCTTAGCCTTAGCCTTAGCCTTAGCCTTAGCCTTAGCCTTAGCCTTAGCCTTAGCCTTGCCTTGCCTTGCCTTAGCCTTAGCCTTAGCCTTAGCCTTAGCCTTAGCCTTAGCCTTAGCCTTGCCGCCTTGCCTTAGCCATAGCCATAGCCATAGCCATAGCCATAGCCATAGCCATAGCCATAGCCATAGCCATAGCCATAGCCATAGCCATAGCCATAGCCATAGCCATAGCCAAAGCCATAGCCAATTCCATAGCCAATACCATAGCCAATACCATAGCCAATACCATAGGCCAATTCCAAAGCCAATACCATAGCCAATACCATAGCCAATACCATAGCCAATACCATAGCCAATACCATAGCCAATGCCATAGCCAATGCCAAAGCCAATGCCAAAGCCAAGCCATGCCATGTTGACCAACCCTCCAACCAACCGCCATGCCTGCCAACCGCAAATGGCAGCCACTTGGAGGGGATGAGCCTATATAAGCCAAAGCCAGCCATATTAAAACCTACTTTTTGGAAGACGTAACAAATAAAGAACAAGTGTGCTGTCACTCTGCCATTTTATTTTCACTGTCAATTATAATAAATTAAAATACAATTATCAAGAAAAGAATAGGTCAATTATACTTAATAGAAATGTTATGAGATTTACGCCTATGCATGCTGTGCATTTTACTGATTTATACATTTAATTGAAGGTGTTTTATTATTGCTTAAACCTGGTTTATATAATTAATATTACAGAAGATGTCATCATAGAAACATTTATCTATTACTAAAAGTATTTTAGCAAACATACTATCTATAAAATACTTTTTTAGTATCAAAGCAAAAGTCATTTAAATACAAGATAGGTACAAAATAAATTTTAAAAAAGTTTTATAGATACAAGATCACGTATCTTGTATCTGTATTTCAGAATTCAGATACTTGTACCTTAGATAAGTTATATATCTCTGGGTATAGGCAGCGGCACGTAAGTCTAGCGCTGGCCGATACGTGGAGGGGATTGCTGCGCATGTGTACTGTCGCGCGGGGGACGGAATGCGACTGGAGAGCCAATCGACGCTACGCGCGCCCGCTAGCCCCCCTCAGGTACCTTATTTTTTACTTCTGCGCAATAACGGTCAGCGCTAGAGTTCCGTGCCGCTACTTTTTTTGTATACACGGCGAACTGTTTCAGTGGTTGAAATCGTACATTGAGAATTATTCGCAATCAGTTGTTTAGCAAGGATCCTTACCGAGACTTATTTATTGAATTTGTAACCTTATATCTTTTACCATTAAATATTAGATTGAAAACAAATATACCTACTACGGTACAAAACTAAATTGTATTTTTCGTTTAGTAATTCATTGTTTTGTGTTTTATTTTTTACTTTTACGATGCTTAACATTTATAGTCAAAACGTTCATGGATTACAAACTTATTAGAACTAAAAACTTTCTCAAAAATGTGTCAACTTCTAATTATAAAATCAACGCTCTTACCAAAACTCCGCATGGGAATCGGATGTTGAGGACTTATGGGTCACCTTATATATAAATTAAATAATAAAAAAACTTTAAATATGCGTAGTATACTGTATACCTGCCTCCTTTTGTACTTTGTAAAAATTGGGACTTTGACACATTTTTACCGACAACATTGACAGAGCTTTAAACTCAAGTGATGTCGTCATTATTCTCGGTGATTTCGATCTAGGGTTTATAATTGGAGATCGTTAACTAAATTTTTACGATACCTTGTAACTATACCAATACACTTGGTTTTTCCTTCATTGACTTTAGGTCCATTAATAATCTACAGCAATGTAATAGTATAGGTAATAGCGACAGTAACTTTTTATTAACCCTTAATACTAAATGACTATAATATTAATGTATTAGCCCACCCCGACTCCGAAAAAATCTTAACACTTCTATAAATAAATTTGTTCCCCATCAAATTTATTTTGTCTTTGTACCACCATTTAGCCTAGATAAAAAGAAATTTATTTGGGTAAATATTCCGTATCGCGGCACCAGCGATTTTGAGGCTGATTTTTTTTAATGACTTCACCATGAGTTCTCAGCACCATAACTAGTGTTGTTATGATGGCGCATGACCATTTATGCAAAAAAGTAAAATCAAAAAGTACCCAAAACCGAATCAGAGCACCCCACTATCCACGTTGTCTAGTCTGCCTTACCCCTAGACTCTAGAGTGTATATAAAAAATCGGAGGCGCGGAGGAAGAGCATTCCCCACCCGCTGTAAAAAAGCACAGGCATTATGCATAAAATGCCTGTGCTTTGGTACGCAAGGTCGGAAGGGCTGCATTTCCCGCAGCGCCGGAGCTGTCCAAAAACCTATTATTAATATTGTTGGGTTAGGTTAGGTTAGTATATAAATATTTTTTTTAAATAGGTGAATTGAATTTTTTTTCATGCGCCATCATAAAAATACTCTTAATAGCTATGATGTTTACAGATCATAACGCGACTGTAAAAAAAAATAGTCTCAAAATCGCTGGTGCCGCGATACGGAATATTTACCTTTATTTGTATCAATCCACCTAATTATTAAGTACTTCCTTGTCTATATGTGAAAATCGTTTTTTGGCGTACAATATTTCCACAAATGGAAAGCTAGCAACACTGTACTTAGCTTTTCAACTGTCGTAACAGACTAGCAGTCAAAAGCTAGACACTATGCCTCGATATCCATTTTGCACAGATCAACTATCAAGTGATTAGTGACAAGTACAAATAGATTAATAGAAATACATTTTACAATGTGCATGCAGCATATTGTGTTTATTCAAAACAAACTAATGTTATGTTAAAAGTTTTGAATTCTTTTACTTATGATTACATTTCGTTTTTAAAGGGTTTAAACCTGCCTTTTCAAGTGCCTTAACTTGTTATGACGACTTTGCCAAAACAAAAAATCAAATATGGATTCCACAAAGAAGGTAAACTGGAAAAAAACAATAAAAGTACCGAACAAAAAGCACATTACGGGCGACTTAGATAATACTGCACCAATTAGCCAGATATTAGACGAACTTCCATATAAAAATAAAGAAGCTTTCAAATTTTTTGGAAGAAATCTGCGTCAAAGATGGTCCTTAATGAAACACTCTTTACTTCCTAATTATCCCTTAAATACTTTCAATGACGATTGGGATGGACAATTACTATCAAATTATTTTGAGCCATTAAGATACAAAAGTGTACCACCACAGGTGATCACTTGCATACATAATATAGGGAAAAAAGATCCTGTTGTTGAATATATGCAGGAAAAATTGGAATGGAATAGAAAACTTCTAATTCATGCATACACGGCAAGTAAGTTCATGATAGTTCTTTATCATTATAATAAATTAGAAATTTACAACAGAATGTAGGGAATTTAGAAATTCCTTAAGTTTTAAATATATTCTTATTCCTATCAGCAATTTTTGAAAGCCACTTTTATTCAAGTAACATCATTGTTCTGCTTATACAATTATAATTTTAGTTAATACATAATATTTTAATTAGTGTATAATTTAATTAGTGGTGTATCACTTTTATTATCTGGGAGCAGGCTGTTGTTTATTTTATGATATCAAATAGTATTATTAAATATATTAGATATTAGAAAGTTTATTTATACAATTAAATTTTTAGGCGCTTACAAGTATGAGCAGAGGCTTGAAACACTCAATGAAGATGTTATTAGCTGCCCAAAAGCCATAGTTTCTATGGCTGAACTATTAAACAATGATCCTGAGCCATTCTTTGATGCTAACTACAACTGGTACTATGCAGGATTTGGAAATTTACAACTAATTCTTTTATTTGATAGACAGTACTTGATGTATAGTGAATTTAGCATTTTATGTAAGTATAATAAATGACTACTGATATAGTTCAACTATTGTATGTAAAACAAAAAAAAAATCTCTATTTCCAGATTTAAAAGATTTTAACAAAAAGGAAGTTAAAATCACATCAAATGAACCAGTAGCAAGTTTTGAGTGTGGCAAAGATTGCAATATTCTTGAAGTTGTACATTCTATTGAAAGCATACCTATTGTTGCTGTTAGAACCAGGAATATAATATTTATACTCAAAATAAAAACAGGAAATGAATTTGAATTTGAAAAAATAACTGTGTTAGAAACAGAAAAACCATTTGTCAGTATATCATTTGACAGTTTTCATAAAAAAGTTTTATATGCAACGCTTATAGATTCCAATATGTATTTAATTAATGTAGAAACATTGCTAGCAAAGATAATATTGTTAAAGGCAAACACAAACAAACCCTTAAATAATTGGAATATTGTTCTTTCTACTAAAAGAGATTATTATGTAAATGTATCAGGAAATGCGATTCATGTGTATGATAAAAGAACGAATGCCTTAGAACATGCTTACAACAACATTAAGTCTATTGTTGATGAAACTTGCTGCAATCCAATAACAGTTGCTAGACAATTTGATAGTAGTAACTATTTATATTTCGGTACAAATCACCATTTATTTTTGCTGGATCTAAGATTTGTGAAACAATATCAACTACAAGCTACTCAACGTTGGACACATGGCATGGAATTTCCTCCAGTTTACATAAATAAGTGTAACTTTGAAAGAAATAAGGATTTACTGTGTTTAAGTAGTCAATGGTGTGAAGATATGTGTGTTATATCTGATAATAAAAAAGGTGAGTTTCTTTCATCTGACAATAGTATTACAATACCATATCGGCCACCCAGTATTCTTTCTGTTCTTCAAGAAGCTAGATCCCACTTATCATGTGATGATATTTATAATCCATTAGATAGTCGTCTCAGTACTGCAATAACTGGAACATTACTTATTGAACAAGCCAATAGTTATGACATCCTAATGCTAAATTCTTTAGGTGATATTACCCATCACACTTTATATCCAGAGCACATGAATAGTATAGTGGAAGATGACAGTGTAAGGCAATTACAGGACTGGTCAAAATCATATAAAACAAGTGAAAGAATATTTGAAGTCTCAACAATGATTAATATTGCTGATGTTTGGAAGAAACTGGTTAAGATCCCAGAAGATGCACAATTGGTAACTGATGTTGAAGATGAGCAATTTAATATTGATGAAATAAAGGAAACATTTGAAAAGGAGGAAATAGATGTTGAACTTAAAGAAGTGTGGCTAGAAGGGATGGAGACAACAGACGAGTAAACAAAGTTAATTCTCTTGATTTTAGTGTTGTTTATTATAACATTTAAGTTATTATTTTTCTGTGATAAAGATAAAATAAATTTTTAAACATTATTTTGAAGGCTTGTGTTTCTCTGCAATGTCTTATTGCAAATGGTGGAAATATTACAAATATTCCAGGATTGGGCACACAAATTATTCCCAATTTTTGATAATTAGGACTATCAAATATAATACAACAAAACAAGTAATTTATTAAACAATCTATATTTCCTGACAGACAACACACATCCTTCAAGGACCAAACACTCATGAAATAACAATTTTTAAGGTACATTTAGCTCGGATAAAGAAACTAATTTTATGCAGTTATGAAAAAATAATATAACAAAAAATTCATTGAAATTAAGTATCCCTTTTTATTTCATGTCTTAATTTTATTATTGCAGCTGTTTTATATTGTCAATTAAATTTTTTCTTTACAACCGCTTTTATGTAAGCATGTGATCTAAGAGTAAGATTCAGAGTTGAGACTTACATCTCTGACTCCCGTACAAAATCCACTCGTTTTCAACATACGTCGCTGAGGGCGACAGACTAAAGTCTCGACTCTAATGTTAAGGTAAATGTAATTTTGCACTTATATTCTAAAAATTTAATTTACTACATGCCATGAAAAATGTTCAATAGAATTTTAATTTAGCTTATCTAGTAATGGTGGTAAGTAGTTTTCGACTACAAAGGGTTTTTTTTGAGAAATAAACATAAAAATAGATGCTATATTTCATGAATTTTTAATTATTATTATTATTAAGCTTGTTATTGAATAGCCTATAAATACAATTGTTTTATAAGATGTTAATTTGTTGAAAATACGAGTGCTTTGAAAAAAAACTAAGAGGAACATAACAATGATAATAATATGTACATATGAATTCTACGAAGTTAAGTAATTTATTCAATTTGCGACCTCAGTCCCTGGTACCTGAAAACAAATAAATTACACATAATAATATAAATAAGGTAAAATTTATTAATTGCATATAATAAGATTATATATTATAATACATATTTCTATTATAGATCTACCCAACTAATAACTTTAGCTTAAACGAATTCAAGTCTTTAGCTCGTTTGCTAAACAGCACCGTATACGTCGAATATAAATAATGTAATATTCGCGTATAATCTATGGTATACAATGAATCTTCAAAAACTTTTTCAAAGAACATATTGTTCTGTATTTTTTCGCTCCGGTTTTCGATATGCAATCTACAAAAATGATTTTCCAATTAATTTGTTCTTAAAAAGTTTTCCAAATAGGTAGCGTAAGATAGTGCTGAAGAAATTTCAATAATGTCAGTTAACCAATATGAGTCTGCTACAAACTTCCAATACTTACGGCTAACGTCTTGTAAATGTCCTTAACCACCCTCTTGCAAGGTTTTGGTCTGGTTGTGAATCGCGCTCTTTCTTTTCATTCTCCATTTGTTCGAGCAACTTGCGTTGGTTCTCACGGAAGGCCGCTATAGGGTCTTCGTATTGACTATAGTATGTTACGACATCGCGCACGTCTGACACGTTTGACATTGCTATGGCTAAAATATAGATTCTTTTATAATATATTATTACGTTAAATATCATGAATATAAGATTGTCTTTAATGTACGACAAGTAGAAAAGTTTGTGGCTGCCACTGCGCCAATATTAAAACACCCCTTTCCAACGAATATATGTACACTGATTTGAAATAGTATAGTAGTAGTAGTACTGTAGTTTTTAAACAGAATCTTCCGTAATATCCAAAATACATCAAGTTATTTTTATTAAAATATGCTTAAACGACTAAAGACATTTTGACGAAAGGTGATATAAAGATTCATAAAAGAATTAACAATAAGTTATGCTTAGCAACCATTATCTTACAATTTGAAATTATATCCCATATACTTACTTTGCAATAGATTGGCAAGGTCAAGCAGTGCTGTATCATCATCAGCTCCTTTCCATTTCTTAAGTATAAGTGCATTTTCTGGCTGGAACTGAGTTGCTTGCTTGTTCCAGTCCACAACAATGACCTGAAATAACATGTCTTAAATATCGCAAAAAGCAAACATTTATAAATTCAAAATAAATAAAAATGATAAATAAATCTTTACCTTAGACAAATCTCTATTTAATCCTTCCAAGTTTTTAACATGAACTCCATCCATAAAATGTGTAGAATCTCTAAATAGTCTGTATGAGATAAGTTTGTTTTCCGGATCCAATTTATCAAGTACTGGCCAGATCATGAACACATTCTCTGATGTAAATATGACAACTTCATAGTCTGAACTTGCTACAGTTTGTAAAAATTGGTCAACGCCTGGGCGTTTCTTGAATCTAAAATATATAAGTTACAGTGAAAAGATCTCATTACATTTTACATTTCTTATTATCTTATTGAATAACTCACCTCCAGCCAGTTTGATAAGACCAGTCAGGATGTACTAGAACATCAGTGAATTCAAGTACTAGGGTATAGCTGGGTTGATATGGAGGTGGCAAAGGGTCTGGAAGTAGTTTGTCACGGGATGGCTCTTTGATCATCTGTTGACATAAAACTCAACCTTATATGTATGATGTTAGCTATGAACAGAAAATATAAGCTATTTGCAAGACATATATTTAGATAAATAAATATATTTTATTATGAAATAAGATAATATTTCTTTTCACCTTTTCATAGAAAGTAAGTTCCTTCCAAGTACGTCTAAGGTACTGCCACACAATAGGTAGGTTTGAGAACTCATCCTCAAGGATCTGTCCTTCTTCTCCACGTTTTGGAGCCCCCATTTCCACCACCATACATCCACCCATAACTGTGAGAGCACCACCAAACACAGCAAATCTAAAAGACAATATTTACTTAATAAACAGTTTTTTGATAAACCACCAAATATCACCAAAATTCAACAAGTAACCTAGAGTAAATTATAATTTTTACGAATAATTTGTATACCCCATTTTCATGCGTCTCCAACTTTTTTCATTTTCTTGTGATTTTTCTTTCTGTTCTTGTTCAAACTTTTCCTGCTCATTTTTAACTTCTTGCGCATCCTTTACGCCTAATTCATTTTGTGGAAAAAATCTACCAAGTATATCCACCTTTTCTGGCGAATTCCCTTCTTTATTCTTATTTCCTGCAAGCAAGCAAGTTTAATATTCCAGTTACTATCTAAAAGAACTATGTAAAAGATTATTTGAGTCGATAGACTAGAAAAGTTATTAATTTAACGATTATTTGGACGTCTTAATTATTTTCTTAAACTATTGAACTAACCTAAGTTTTCGGTAGAATAAAATCTAGTTGTAGTTGCTGATAATACCCATAGATTTTGTAGCGAAAAATTCGTAGCTTGATACTTAATACCTCCGCAACACACAGCTTTTGTTAAAAATAGTACTTTTCTTAGAGACATTTTTTATTTTTATAATATGTACTAAAATTATTCACATTCTCTAATCTCTAGTGAATTAAATGTCACATTAAACAGAATTCAGAAACAAAACAATGTCAGATTTTATATGTGACAGATCACACAACAATTGCCAGTTCGTGGAGTATTTTTTGCAAATCTTGGTTGTGTCAGGTGTCAATTACTCGTTTTGTTTTGACATTCTTAGTTCTTACTTCTTATATTGTACGAAACTTCTTATGTTGATCAAAATATGTGCGCCAAACATAACAAGAATAGAGAAAACATTTGTTCGTAACACATATTGTTAATTGTATACATAATATTAAAAATGTCTTGCAAAAAGCCAATCGGTGCTGGTAAACAAAATTCCTTATTTAATTATATTAAAAAAGAAGATTGCGGTACTATTCAACAGTCAGTATAATTTTTTTACATATCTGAAATATACCTGTTTATGTATTTTCTATTAATTATTCAAACTTCTAAACTAAAACGTTTGTAAATTTCAGAACAAATAAAGAACCTGAAAAAAAATCAAAATTTGTTTGGAAATCGAAATCCTCAACTTCAAGCTGTAAGTGTAAAAATCTCTACCAAAGTTACAATCAAATATGAAATACATTTGTATTGTATTTTAATTTTGTATTTATTAAATGTTATGCTATTTCAGTCAATCCACCGTACAAGACGGACTTTGATCAAAAGGTAAATTAAGAAGCTACTTTGTACAGATAGATATGTAAGTGGGTATTTGTAGGCTAGTCTAGTTTTTATTACTTTCCTTTAAGTATGTAAAAACTGATATCATTTATTATTATATAATTAAGATGAGTTTTATAAAAGAAAATCATATAAGCTTGACTTTAATTAATGAGACAAACTACCTTCGATAACATTTGCCATGTTGCTGTTGTCTCGGTTTTTTAACTTTGTAAGCATTTTTAGGAGGACTCAATTAATATTAAAGCAGATATATCAAATATTACATCTCAGTGCAGTTCTATAAATACGTCAACAAATATTACAAAATATAATTCACAAATAAATGATCTATCTGACGCTATGGATGTGGTATGTCTTTCAGTCTAACTACTTGTTCACTATTCTTAAATCAGATGTGTAAAAATAACTAAATTGCTTGTTTTGTTTATATGGTACCATTGTGGGTATTGTGTATTTTACACAATATCTTGTCAAATGCATTGCTAAATTATGAATTGTATGAAAATAATTGATATTTTGTGTATTGTTACAACATTTGTATGTATAACGAAATAATCCATAATAATTCGCTTGTTTTTCTGGCAGTCAGTATATGAACTTTCCTTTTAGGATGACAATCCATTCAATGTTATTGACAAACATATGAGTCCTTCACCGAGTTCCAATAAATCTATGAGAATAAGTGAAACTATATACTCAGCAAAAATAGAAGATACAGAAAAGTCTTCAGTAAAAGCTAAAATAGCAGAAAAGGACAAAAATCTCAGAACACCAAAAAAAATCAGCCCTAAAAAGGACAAAGATCCATTAAGAAATTTAAAGTTAGACAGTTCTATATCACATTTCCTTTTAAATATATCTGAACATCCCGCTATAAATAAAAAGCATAATGTAAGTATAATTAGTTGGTAACTTGTTGACTAAATAAATCTTATTTCCTTGATTTGTTGGTCTTCACTGGTAAACTGATAAACAAATTTTGATTGTGATTCAAGACATGAAAATGCATAAGAATCATGCAATTCATGATAGAATATGATGATAATATATATATAGGATGATAATTTATATATTTCATATATAAAATAATTACATTTTATAATTTAAGGAGGATGTGAGAAGAACTTGTATATCTTACATATTATTGACATTAAATCATGTATTAAAATATTTTTTGTTTGTATGTTCTTTACTGTGTATGATAATTCTACTATGTTTTAGAAAAATGTATGATGAAAAATTATAATCTTAGCTCATGAAATTCTTGTTTATTTTAGGATAAGAAAATTATCACACATACCGACGTTGAAGAGTGTAAAACAATGTATATAGAACTATTAGAAAAAATAAGTGATGCATTTAACAGAATACCAAACTGTATAAAAGAAAAGTTTCCAGGATATGACAGTAAGATCTATTCAAAAATAAACTATTTAAAAACAAAATTAAAGTCTGCCATACAATCGAAACCAAGAGACTGCTTACAATCTTCTTCTGAAACACTTAATTCAAGTAACGAAGTGAATGGTAGAGAAAGTCCGTCATTACTAAATAATGATGATGACCTTGAGGATTTTGATCTGTCTAGTCAAGTAGGACATAAAGTAATGGATAAAGGCTTAATTAACAATATAGAAACATCAACACCAGATATACCTACATTTAATAAAAATCAACCAAATAAAACAATATACTCAGATTTAGTACCTAAAAAAGCACTCTCTTTCGATGTGTTTTCGCCCAGCAATGGATCTATCAAAAGCATAAATTCTAGTTTAAACTCAGATTCAGAATCTTTAAACACATCAGATAATCAAACTAAGAAGGGAAAATTTGTTTTTAAAAGACCTTCACGAGCAGCTGATGATTTAAATACGCCAACAAGAGATGTACCTTCCAGTACATTTGAAAGACTGAAGATTGCATCTGAAAAATTGCATCCATTGGTAACCGAAGTGGCGCCCAAATGTGCACCCGTAGGCAACAGTTCAGTAGCATTTCAACCTCCTCAGCTGAGTAAAAGTGCGTTAATGAATTTAGGCAAACCTTGCACTGTTGTTTCACCAATTGTTAAAGATAGTCCGAGTGAAACTGATTTTGAGGATGCAGACGATTACGAAGTGCCAATAGATATGGACGACGTCACCGATATTATTCCAGAAGATTCGAGAACCAGTGTTATTAATATTAGTGATTCACTACCGAGTACGAGTAAAGTTCAAATTAATGATAAAGAATTTGCCATCGATGATGACGGGTGGCCAGAATATAACCCCGAGGATTTTGGTGAAGTGATGGAGGAAAAAGCCAGTGATGTTAGTAAAGACGTGATCAACTTAATGGATCAATCGGTGACCGCACCAAAATATGAGGGAATGGGTGATTTTCATGCGGGTACCAAGAATGACGGAATAACTGGTAATTATTGTTTTCATACTTTTGAGTGCCCACTCACCGCACGAAACGTGAGTAAAATAAGATGAACCTATTGCATCACTTTAAGCCGGTTTTCTGTGAGACAGTGGTCACTACTGCGGTCATGCCTGCCCATCACGAATTCAAAATTACGTTCAAAATGTTTTCTAAGATTTTTTATATTTTTAGTACCTATAATGATATTATAGGGAAACTGGATTATGCTTCTTTATTAATTATTTACATCATACGATATATACAGCAAAATATAATTGGAAATCGTATATCTTTCCGCAGTCATTGTTGATTTTTTAAACAAGAAATCACATAATAGTTTGTTTGTTTTATATAATTTTAGGAGAATTCGACGGATCAAACTTCCCACATTCGGGCCTAATGATGGAAATGTTCAAAGAAAAATTTGGGTTGAAGTCGTTTCGGCCGAATCAACTTCAAGTTATCAACGCTACATTGCTAGGCCACGATTGCTTCGTGCTTATGCCTACTGGAGGAGGTAACGCTTTCTTACACACGACTCACGAGTACTGCTCATTTAAACGAAACCTCTAACGTATAAAATCGATATTGTTTACATTACAAGTACAGTAACTCTTTACAAAACACTTGGCCGTAGTGTTTAAGAATATGCCACTGTAATCTGGTCACTTGGTTACAAAAGGCACAAGAGAGTTTTGTAATCGTTTACACTTTCGTGGTCTATTGCAAACGTACGAGGCTCGTTTGGACTATTTCGAGTTATTATTATTACCAGTGGCATTACAACCTTCTGATCCTGGCGCACGCCGTCGACTTTTTGGGTCCGACGTGATTTCATTGTCATTTTTTATTTGTGTAAAATATTGTATCTTTAATAATAACCTTCCTGCAAAATTTTCCTTTCTTTGTAATCATCGTTAGAACTAAAAGTCTTCTATACGTGCGTTTATCTGCTACTTTAATTGGTCCAGTGAATAGGCTTTCTCTTATAAATTAATTACTAACATTAATGAAAATATCGATATATTTTACAAAAATTTTCTTATTTGCCTTAATTTTGTGTATTACGCTATTATTAAGGTTTAAGTTTCTATTTACTTTCTGATTCTGTTTGCTTGTTTTATTTCTTTTCTGACCAGTTTGAAATTTGTTCTAATATTGATATGTATGTGTGTAAAATTTGTGAATTATTCTTATTGTCATTACATTACTCCGTAGAAACATCATCTACGCCATCTGCGTTATTATGGCAATACGCTCTAATCAAACATTTATTTGTTAAAATGTGGCAGAGTTATATAAATTATCTAATAATTTCGCATCTGTATCTTAAATAATTATCTTTTTTGTGTTAATAAAGGAAATATCGAATTATACTTGAAAAAAAAATACACCGTTTTTTATATTAGAGCGTTTATAAATTTTCGTTTGAACATAATAAAATTAAACACTTTTTTTATTTTTTTTGACAACACAGACTTTAACATACATTTCCTTGAATTTTAATCATATACCTATTATAAAGATTATTGAACGATTCCAGGTAAATCTCTATGCTACCAGCTACCTGCGATATTAACACCAGGTGTCACAATAGTTATATCCCCATTAAAATCGCTCATATTGGATCAAGTCAACAAACTATTGTCCTTAGACGTGAGTAATTTTTAAATATTTATTTATTATTATTAAATATTATGTTCTATAAGTACATTATTAGAGTCGGTAGCTCTAAACATTTAACTATACGGCCTTATTATAAAATAAATTAGTGGCGCTTGAACCTTTTTAAGTGTGGGCCTCAGAGTTCTGTATCTGTTTCATGATCATTTGTCAATCTTAGGCAAGTAGGTGATCAGCCACCTATGCCTGACATACGCCGACTATTCGGGTCTAAGGCAAGCCGGATTCCTCACAATGTTTTCTTTCACCGTTCGAGCGAATGTTAAATGCAATTAGAAAGTCCATTGGTGCACAGCCAGGGATCGAACCTACGAACTCAGGGAAGAGAGTCGCACGTTGCAGCCACTGGGGCAACACTGCGTTTTATATAAAACGTTAAATATTTTATATTTTCCATTTAAGTATATAAAATTTTACCAAAATTATCTATAATTATTATATAGTATTATTTATTACATAAAAAACTTATCTATGATTCACAAACATGCTTTTGTTACGTTAAAATATGGCCTAATCCGTTTTGGGGTACTAGGAGCGCATAAAGCATGACAAATAATACAATTTTTCAAAGACATTCAATCCCTAAATTCAAACATATCAATAAAAGAGATATATTAATTAGATACCAGCTGCTCATCTATCCGGCGATATATCTCTAGCTACTGTTGAGGAGGTGTATCACAAATTGTCTCTTCGTGAGCCCGCTATCAAGCTTTTGTATGTGACACCAGAGAAAGTGAGCGGCTCACCGACTGTAATTATCCTTAGAAGAATGCTGGACACATGCTCTACTCTGGTAAGGAATTCAAATTCAAATTTGTATACCAATTTGTGCTTCAGACCGTGAGTCATTTGGATGAAGGTAAACTTCAAAAATTCGTTTTGTCCAATTTTCGTTCTGGAAACGAGAACTATAATTTATAATATAGATTGCGTCTATTGTGGAAGCAGCCATTTTAACGTGGCGTTACAAATCTCTATAATAAAGGTAAAATTTTACGTGTCACAATGTTCGTTATATACTCCCCTGCCAGCAACAGCTTGACCGTTTGATTCTTATGAATTTTCAAATTTATTCATATTCAGCAATAAACGTGGAAAAGCTGCTACACCTAGGCTGGTCTGTCCACGACTACTACTTCACGACAACGTGATCACTGACCGACGGCTACCAAATTTGTTCAATTGATCAAGAACCCACCTCAAACAGACAATTTTTTTTTGAATTTTTAAATGCTTCCTTTTATGATTCCCGTCCGACTTTTTTAGTAAAGGGATTACCTATGATGCAAAAGTGGATAGAAAACATGTCATACTTTGATTAGTTAAATAAATTATATTTAAAAAATTTCGCCTTTTTGTTCCTCCCATACAAAACGCCAATTTCATAAAGGATTTTGCGTCTAAAGCAGCCATTTTAACGTTTTTAAATATCTATATATAAAATTCTGTTTGTTGCCATTCTCCACCGAAGCGCTGGACCGATTTTTTTTTATTCATTTCAGAAAGTCTATAATGTATATAAGGGTAATGACCCCCAAATTTATTTTTTTTTAAAAATTTTTTTTTTTTTTTTTTTTTTATGTTACATCATCCAAAAATACATACAACCCTTTATTTTCACCCCTCTACGAAACCCCTATTTTTTATTATTGTAGGTAGTTATTTTTATTGAACTAAAAAAATTTCCTAGAAAGTATATAGTAATAATAAAATTAGTGTATTATATTAATACTCAAGGTGGCCGGAGAACCTTTTTTGACATTTTAAATATATCGATTTGACTTAATCAATTGACTTAGATTTACTATTAGTTGTGTAATTGTCATTAAGGCTATTTGGTGTATGTAAGATTTGTTCCTAAGGCCGCACAACAGCAAGTAATATATATCAATAATCAATATATTATATAATTATAGAGCCGTGTTTGTAGTCTTCTCTTTTTGTCTAATATAAATAAATAATATGTATTTTTGTGAGTAACTAGAATGGCTGGCGTATTAGACCTTGTTTTTCAAACTGTAAAATAGCAATATGTCATAATAATGGGAGATACTTTTAAGAAAATAATATTGTTTTTTAGATTTGTGATAGACGAGGCGCATTGCGTGTCCCAATGGGGTCACGATTTTCGCCCAGATTACAAACGATTGTTTATGTTACGAGAACGGTTTCCGGAGACTACCCTCATGGCGTTAACAGCTACGGCCACGCCCCGCGTACGGATGGACATATTGCATCAACTTAAGGTATACTTAATAAGGGGTATATTTATTTAATCAAAAATAATAAATTAAATACTTGACGTTTACTTCATATTTTATTTATTATTAAAAACATAATTTTATAATAAAGTCATACAATGTATATGTCGCAGCCAACTAGATTAATTAGCCGTTCAATTAACAGCCTAACCGTTTAACTAAACGGTGCCGTTTAACTAGCGGCCTGAAATATGTTCAGCAGTTGCGTTTGTTAGAACATTTAATAAACTGGCTGGCTAATGCTTAGGCCATTCGTACGATAGAGTCATTATTTGAAATAAAAATGATGTAACATATGATATAAAATATTTCTTTTAAAATTAAATTGCTTTAGTCAAATTCACATTATTGTCACTACACTCTTCCATTGTACTTGTTGTTTTTCATGAAACTTTGAAACTAGTTAGTTAAAATGCTAGGCTGTTAATTGAACGGCTAATTAAGCTAGTTGGCTGCGACATATACAATACATATTTTATCTTGTATTTGAAGCAAAACTCTGTTCTTAATGTATACTTGATAAATGACAGAACTTTTTGTTCAAATGTCTTGTCAAAATAGGTCACGAATTGCAAATGGTTTTTGAGCAGCTTCAATCGTCCGAACCTCGCGTATAGAATATTGGAGAAGAAGCCAAAGAATATCAACCAAGATGTCGCTAAAATCATCAAGGAGAAGTTCTTCAGGTTTGTTATTACGAGTTATTATTTAGTCATTTTATTCTACTGATTGCTAATAGTATATCTTTTACCTATAAAATCCAACAAAATTTAACCAGGATTGTCAGTTAGCAATCAAAAATTAAACTAGCAACGTCAGTTAGCAATCAAAAATTTAACTAGCACCGTCAATTAGCAATCAAAAATTTTACCAGAAATGTAAATAGCACATATAAGAAATTTCTCAGTAATTTAAGTTTTATAATTGTGTTATAACTTTTTTCCATCTACCTTATTCACCTGGAAATGGCACAAACAGAGCGTCTGGAATAGTGTACTGCCTCTCGCGCAAGGAGTGTGAGAATCTGTCAGGGGATTTGCGCAAAGTGGGCATTCAGGCCGCGGCCTATCACGCCGGACTCAGCGATAAGAAGAGGGAGGCGGTCCAGGCTGGATGGGTCGCTGATAAGTTTACTGTGGTAAGTGAGGGTAGATTAATTTCACTTATTGCACAATGACATTAATGTGATAGATTTTGCTCATAGAGAAATAAGACCAACGAGACATGAAAAGATAGCTTGTAACATATACTGTCGATATAGCTCGTATGGTGTGGTGAACTTTAATAAATAAATAAAGAAAACATTGTAGGAAAGCTCTAAAACCGACGTGTTGACCAAGCGCAGAAGGCTCTCTTAAGATTTTTAAAATCGCATAAAATACTTTATATTAAATATTTGTGCTAGCGTTGCCAGTTTTCTCAAGTATTATTTGTGCAGATCTGCGCCACAATAGCCTTCGGCATGGGCGTGGACAAGTCGGACGTCCGCTACGTGATCCACCATAGTATGCCGAAGTCCGTGGAAGGGTACTACCAAGAGGCGGGGAGGGCGGGCCGAGACGGCGAACCAGCCACTTGTCTGCTGTACTACTGCTACGGGGACGTCGTTAGGTATCGCCGCTTGCTGGACCGTAAGACTCCTCATACTTCACGAGATACTCGTAACTTCTTTGACGAATATAAACTCCTAGAGTCTGGCTAGTGAAAGAAGATAACGAAAAGGCGCGGCAAATTCAAAAAAAATAGTATGGTATACCTAAAAGTTTGATTAATTTTGTGGACTAAACTTACTTGATACTTGATTTTATTTTATTATTTTTTACATTGATAGTAACTGTATTTCTATGAAATTAAATACTATACGTAATTAGTATTTTACTATTGACACATAAAATGACTAGCTAAACTTAAATGGAAAACTATATTTATTATAAAACACAACTTTATTCGGAATAATCAAATCCTGCTAAAGAAACGAAATATTCTATCAAATAAAACAAAGTTTAGGCTATCATACCTGTTGACTATTCGGAAAAAATACATAATAGAAATCAAAATGAGTAATTGCATGAAGTATCAAGACAATAAATCATACTAACCTAAGAAATTCAATGACATTCTGTGTTGCCATCCGAAAGTTTTCAAATAATTCAATCTTCTTTCATTAGTCAGACACTAGTAGATTATTGCTTTCGTATTATAAGGGTGTATGTTAAAAACATATTCGATTTTAGGGTCTACATGAAAATCCAGTAAATTGTTTCTGTCTGCAATTTAACAAATTCATGTTTTTATTTATTTAATTATCAAAATGTCTAAATCGCGTGAACTACAGACAACTTTGTCATATTATTTATACTTATTATTTTAGGTTTCATTTATTTAGTGGAATAAAATGTCGAACTAAGTATCTTGTGTTTTGCAAAACATTTTTGTTCAAATTGTTGAATTTGCCAGAAACAGAAGATAAGAATTTGTGGCATGACACTTTTTCTGTTAGTATACTCTACACTATCCAAATATTACCTTTTTAAATAATTAATCGCGATCCTTAATGCATAATTAATTCAAAAGATATTTAGATTTTTTAAAGTATTTTTTTTTAATTTCAGTGGAAAGAAACGCGACACCTGAAGCGAAACGTGTCCACATAGAAAATCTCCTCCGAATGGTGGAAGTGTGCGAAAGCGTCTCCGAATGTCGAAGGGCCCAAGTGCTGACTTATCTCGGAGAGAAGTTCTCCCGTGAGTTGTGTAAGAGAGACAAGAAGACCGCGTGCGATAACTGCCTTAATGACCACAACTATAAGGTATACTTTTGTTTGGTTTTTACAAATTTTTAATGATATAAAAATATCAAGCAATGAATTATTCATAATTATATATGTCGGAGAAATATCGTCACTCCATCGATATGGACATCGTCATTAGCGGGTTTAGTGGGCGTCATGTCGGTAACGTGCGAGCTTCTTAGATTGATTCCTATATAAATTCTTCACTTTTAATCAAATTCTACTAGACCCAACTCAATCCAACCTCTCATCACCTCAATGCTACACTGACTACTCAAGAACTACCCTGCGTTTCTCGAACGAACTCGAGGCATTTGCTCGGCTCTGATTGGTCGTAACAATATTCGTACTTTTATTCGTTAAGTTATATCTAAATTAAGAAACAATTAAATAATAACAAAACAAATTGAATCAAAATAAATTGTGATTCTTAATAGTAATAGAAGTAATCTATACGATTACCCAAAGCAACAAAAATGAACGGTCAATTGACTCGATCAGAACATTTCCTGATAATGCGAGCATCCCCCGGCATATAGATATATATATTTATATATATAATATATATTTTGGGTAAAAACAATATTTAAATTCTTGATACACTACTTTGTTTTGTGTAATCATGTTAAATGTAATGTCATAAATTTTCATGAAACCTAATTAATGGCACCATAATTGGATATATTATAGAAATTGTATGTTTCCTAAATAAAAAATAATGGCATATAGGCGTTATACGCTTTCTAATTCCGATATGTATCTCTCTATCTATAAATGTATATTTTTAGCCGGTGGACGTGACCGAAGAGTGCAAGGTGATAGCGCGGGCCATCCGCGACGCGGGTCGTTCCAGCTTCACCCTTCTGCACATCGCCGACGCCTTACGAGGCTCTATGCAACAGCGGATATCCGGTTTGAGGGAGAGTCCTTTACATGCAAGGTATAAGCGTTACAACCACAAACACGTGTTGCATTTACTGTTTATGGCAGGGGCATAGTGTTTTTTCATATGAATGTAACTCGCATTTATTATTTATGCCTACTTTATTGTGGGTCAAATAAAATTGCTTAGGTTTAAAGACATTTATTCTCATAACAGACAATAGTCACTTACATGAGAACTTATATACTAAAGATACAATTTATCACGTCGTGGGTCATTGAAGAGCTTCAAGAATCCATTAGCGAAGTATAACTTGGGTGGACTTTCATTTACGCAGGTAACTGGGATCACTCAAGAGATGGTCTTTTAGTCTTAATTTAAATATTGCCAGGTTGTCTGCGCTTTTTATATTTTGTGGAAGTCTATTATACCTATATATGAGTTTTGTTTCACTGTAGATTTTTGTCTAGAAGTTAAGTATGGGTAATGAAAAAGCAATTTAATTACTTTATTTTGAGCAATTTGAAGGCGAGAAATGTTAGTTTTAGTCGCGGCTCCCCAAATTTCAATAAGGTAAAGAAGGTGTGATTTTGCCAAAGAATTATAAATATGAAGTCGAACTTCACGAAGAAAGCTTCGAACTATGTGTCTAAGGGAACCTCTTAGGGAAGATAATCTAGTTATTAAATGATTCATGTGCGTTGTCCATGTTAAGTTATTGTCAATATATAATCCAAGATATTTTTCGCTTTTCGCATTGCTTGATAAATTTGTAATAATGAAGAATATATTGCAGATGCAAGAGCTGGCCTCGTGGTGATGCACAGCGTCTCCTGCGTCAAATGGTGGTCCGAGGGCTGCTGGCCGAGAAGCTGGTCGTGAATAAGGACATCGCCAGCGCATATGTGACGTTGGGGCCTAATATACAAAAGTACGCAAATTTATTTCACACGAAAACATACAAGAACTGCTTTTATTGGGGCTTCTTCACACCTCTGATCAGGAACTTCAAACCGAACTAAACCGAAAACTTAACGGGACACGAAAATATTTCATATCGCCTTATTTGTCTTAAAAAGTATTTTTTCAAAAGTCTTTGGCTTTCACGAAATCTATTCAATTTATAACTTTTATATAATTAATTACCAAGCAATGCGAGTGTCCATGGGCGCTGGTATCATTTAACATCATCAGCCTCCTGCCCGTTTGTCTTCTATTACATAAAAAAAAATACCTATAATGTACCCTCCAGAAATGCATGAATGAATACCCATCCATAAACGACTTATCCGATTTTGATGAAATTTAGACGGCTCTCTAACTTGAAACAAACTAAACGAGCTAATAGCTCGTGTTGTTTGATATGTGTAATATAATATTTTTTTTTTTTTTATTTTTTTTTTTTTTTGCCGGGGGGGGGGAGGGGGGGGGGGGGGGGGGGGGGGGGGGGGGGGGGGGGGGGGGGGGGGGGGGGGGGGGGGGGGGGGGGGGGGGGGGGGGGGGGGGGGGGGGGGGGGCGGGCCGGGGCCGGGGGGGGGGGGGGGGGGGGGGGGGGGGGGGGGGGGGGGGGGGGGGGGGGGGGGGGGGGGGGGGGGGGGGGGGGGGGGGGGGGGGGGGGGGGGGGGGGCGGGGGGGGGGGGGGGGGGGGGGGGGGGGGGGGGGGGGGGGGGGGGGGGGGGGGGGGGGGGGGGGGGGGGGGGGGGGGGGGGGGGGGGGGGGGGGGGGGGGGGGGGGGGGGGGGGGGGGGGGGGGGGGGGGGGGGGGGGGGGGGGGGGGGGGGGGGGGGGGGGGGGGGGGGGGGGGGGGGGGGGGGGGGGGGGGGGGGGGGGGGGGGGGGGGGGGGGGGGGGGGGGGGGGGGGGGGGGGGGGGGGGGGGGGGGGGGGGGGGGGGGGGGGGGGGGG